>CM038215.1:147375782-147771301 GCA_021442155.1 Cymbidium sinense
GAACTTCACGGCATACACAAGGATGCACCAACTTTTTCTTTTTCTTTGATGACTATTACACTCGTGGGACTATTTTCTTAACCTCATGTAATGATGCAGACTCACGAAAAGAATTCCATCTGGCAAAGAATGCTATGATTATGATAAGGCTTGGAAGGCTTGGAGGATGCTTAGGGAAGGGTCAGAAAGATATATCTTGCTTCTATTTAGATCTATTCAAATATGTGGTACTCAAGCCCCCATGTAAATGCCTTAGATAAGATATATATTGAAAAGTAAACCCATGCAATTCATGGGGGAGGGACAGATGAGTTTTGTCTTTGTCATGCATGCTTGTCTCAAAGTATGATTTAGAGGATGGATTGAGTGGGCGGTGAAGGCCAACCGAATAGGCTGCCTGCTTTCGATCAGTGAGCAACTAGAGAGCTTGATCAGAAAGCTATGGAAGAGCCCCAGAGTGCCATGAATAAGGAATAGTGGGAAGGCGGGCCGGACCTTATGTGATTTTACGCTTTGAAATCTGATTTGGAGAGTAACTATACCTACTATACGTGGGAGGCGTGCTGGGTTCGTGGTGGTGGGCTGCCTCTTGCTGCACACGCTTTTGGTTGCCTGCTCTACCACCATCCATCACGGCACTTTTAGAAACCTCACTGTACCGTGAGACGTAACCAAATAAGACCTAGCTACAAAGTGGGAAAGCTTTTCCCCCATCCCAATATGGAATCAAAAAGTGTCACTATGACAAATGACCATTAAGAAAAAAACGACAAAGGCAAAATAAGGTCTGACTTACTAACAATTTTGATTGAAAGAAAAGGTGATAGTTTCTTGAAAGAAAAAGGAAATCACGGAGAGGGAAGCGGTCAAGTAGTTGTCCTTGTTGAAGCTGACAGCAGTCTAATCTTTGTATTGGGCTAGAGGGCTATTCTTTCCTATTTATGATGATCCGTTTTCTTCTTACAAAGCTTCCTTGATTGAATGAGCGTTCCTTTCTATCATCGAAGGAAGTGGACCTTAGCGAAAAGCGAGCAAGTTAAGGACTTCTGTTTGACTCCTTTCATTTTCATTTTTTTCATACTTCCCCTTTCTTTTAGGAAAAGGAGCATCAATATCTTCTATATTCTCTCTATAATCTTAGGAGACATCATCGAAGTTTGAGAATCTCGGCATCCAGGTTGAGCGGCGGCTGATCTTGGAATTTCATGTGTGAAGCAGTGTTGCCCTTCTGTTAGATAGTATATGACCTATTGGTATGGCTAAAGAAGGATCCATTCTTGGTAGTGGACCCAAGACTAGAAAAACTTATCTATTCTAGGATAAAGTCCTTCATCACGAGGAATACTTTAGACTCAGGCGGTCCGGTCATGAGCTCAGTGAGCTCTTGAATGCTCTTACTTCTTCTCCCCTCCCTTCCTCATAGATATAGATTGGGATGTCGACTTGATTTGTTATTAGCTTTTGAAAAAGTAAGAATTCTCCCTAGCGTGGTAGACAACTATTGTTAGTTTTTTTTTTAGTAAGGTAAAAGGAAAAGGTTATAGAAGATTAAGATGATAACATACCGGATGCAAGAGAGATTTGGAGAAAGTTTCATTTGTTGGCATTGGGAAGCGCATGAGGAAGCCATGGTGAGCGGGATGAAGCAATGCCTCGCTTTAGGGATTTCCTTGATGGCTTTGATACCATATAAAAAAGGGTACCTCCCGGTTATAGCTATCTCTATCAAGCCCATTTGCTAAGCCAGAAGGAAAGAAAAATTTTCATTGTTCTTCATCAGATTCGAGCCTTTTCAATAGTGCATGTAGTCTTAGTCAAATTGAATTCCCATATTGAGAAGATATGTTCCTCCGCTTGTACTTCACCGCAGTTCGGCATTCTCTGCTATCACGAGAGACATTCGTCATCGCTTGCACAGATCTGATTAAGCACATGCTAACTCAATCGTTTGGGTTGGATTGGGAAATGGATTCTTCCAGAATGTGCGCAACTTAGAACAGTCAATTTCATTAAAATCCTTAGGCATTACATGCTCAAGGATATATGACGTAGCCAGACCAAAGCAGTTTATCACCCCCTTCTCAGGGAGCTTTCACCACCACGCAATCGGGTGAGGCCAGATGCCACTCGGTGAATGCTACAATAACCAATGCCTATACCAACTAGAGATTGAGTAATCCCTCTTTTAGAAGAAACATGGTACGAAGCACCTCTCAACCTGTACGAAACACACAGAGAAGTGACACCCAGCCAACAAAACGTGAGAAAAGATTGAAAACTTTGAATGAAATAGGTGAAAGATCATTCACCCCTCTATCAGAGATGAATCTTTAGCGAAGTACTGAGAGGTATTCGAGGGACTTTTCTTTCTATATCGTCACCTAAGATAGCATAATCGAGAAAGATTTTCTCGGGGTGCACTTGCCAGGCCACCCACCACACAAGCATGTGGTGAGAAAGTGCAAAGAGTGGCCAAGAGGATAGGTATCGGTTGTCCCACCACGAAGCTCACAGAACTTTTCTAGTTTGACAAATGGGACCTCGAAGATATTGCAAGCCAGTGTGGAATTCACCACACTAGACACAAACAACCTATCAAACCAAGACACACCAACTCAACAACACTAAAATCGCCACCGATCGGTGATTTTAGGTCAAATAAGTAGCATGTCCGGCTACCAACTAGTCTCTATATAGATTGACTAAGTCCCATCCTGATGAGTATTCTCCATCAACCATGTATGTATGGAAGGGGTGTAACAGCCTCTGATTGACATAGTGACAAATAGCGAATATTATCTTCTTGCCTCCCCCCTCTAAACCACAACCGGTGGGACACCCACAATAGGAACCGACCAATTTGGTTTTCGAACCAGTCTAAAAAGGGAAAGAGGTGAAGACTGACCTCACCCCCTGCCACTTCTTGTCCAACTTGAAGCGCTCGATGAAAATGCGGTGTGTCATGTTATGGGTTGGAAGGGTATTACAAGTTGGATCCCATCTCAATCCCTGGTAAAGGGGAATGGTGGGAAGCCAGGGCATGTACCTCTTGCTCGTAGGTGAATGATTCTTTCATTTCCACACAAACAAGAGTACACCGTCATCCCATGGAGTTGTGATCGACGCAAAAGTGGATTTCCTCTTAGCCAAGAGAATGATTTTGGACAAAGAAAATATCACACAGTACCAACCGATCAATGGTCATCTTTTGAAAGAGAATCTTCCTCCAAAATGAAGGCGCTATAGGATACCCCATCCGTGTAGAGAGACGAGAACCGAAGAAAGCGGATGTTAGAAAGTCCCACCGTAGCGATCTTATGGGAGGAAGCGCTTGTTTGAAATAGAAAGCACAAAACAGCCACCACCCACGACCCAATCCGACTTCACGTGTACTCTCCTGCAAAAAACTCCTTGGTGAAACTGTTAGTGGCAATTAGAGACAAATTATGAAAGATGCCTCTCATCACCCGAGAGTCTTCCAAGACTATCTGAACCTGACTGGGGATACTCAAAGGAGAGATGGAAATAGACGTCACATGGCTAAAGTTCTTATTAGCTTCCAATTTATGACCTACTACCACAAACTAGAACCTCAAGAGCCACCGACAGAGTCCGTTGGAACTACTCCCTCCTTACGATCGGGCTTTACGACACCCGGGGCTCATGCTAAATGTCTTTCCATACCCCTACCGGACTCCATACCATCTGCTCACATGGGCCCTCTCATGGGGACCCATAGGTTGGCACCTTAGAGCACAAAAAGAGAGAGTCAAACCGAGCTAAGAGAGGACAGAGAGAGAATCTGGGATTTCTATTGGACAGAGTTTTGGTCAAATAGTTCAAAGTGGTGTACTGGACTCAAGATTCGAGATTTCAGGTTCCAAATCCTTGCGCACGACCAGTAATAGGTTCCAAATCCTTGCGCACGACCCCATTGGGGCTATTTAAGGCCTCATATTTTTGGGATGTTCATACTATATACTTGTTAATTCAAATACATTTAAGCATGCACATTAAATATAAAGATAAAATAATCATTCAGTTTATTGGAAGACAACCATGAAGAACTTAGAGGGATTCTATCATTCAGTTTATAGCTCTAGTGCAAGCTAGAGTGTACAGGTTGACTCAACAAGAGGCAAAGGATGCATTTGCTATTGTGATAGGTATCACTTCTATTTTTGCATAACCATGTAGAGTTTTATTTGATTATGGAGCTAGTTATTCCTTCGTCACTGAGAAATATTTTATGTTGTTGAATTTATCTCCTATTGTACTACAATCTAGTTTATCTATTATTAACACATTAGAGAATGTATGATAGTTAGTTGTGCATGTGTTTGTGAAATTGAAACTTCTAATAAGAGATTTTAGTTTGAGTTGATATTGTTTCCTTTGACTGAGGGGATGAACTGGTTGAGTAGGTATGGTGCTCATATTAATTGCATGAAGAAGAGAGTGACATTAGTAGTGGGTAATGAAAATATTAATTTTCAAAGTGTTAGAGGAGTATTATCATCACTTATCTCAGCTCTGCAAATTGACAAATTATGAAAGAAGGAATGCTTTGTATATTTTTCTCATGTAATAGATGAGAGTGAAACTTCAATGGTGATTGAAGAAATTCCCGTAGTAAGAGATTTTTTTGATATTTTTCCTAAGAGATTGATTAGTTTGCCTTCTAATAGAGAGATTGAGTTTTATATTGAAGTGTTACCTGGTACATCCCCTATTGCTAAGATTCTTTATATAATGATAGTTAAAGAATTACAGGAGTTGAAGGCGTAGTCAAAAAAGTTGGTAGATAGAGATTTTATCAGGCTTAGTACATCTTCATGGAGTGCTCAGGATTAATGACTTATTTGATCAATTGGAGGGTGCATCTGTGTTTTTAAAGATAGATTTAAGATCTAAATATTATCAGTTGAAGGTGAAAGAGGAGGATGTGATGAAAATAGCTTTTAACACTCATTATGGTCTTTATGAGTTCTTTAGTCATTCCATTTGGTGTGACTAATGCCCTAGTTGTGTTTATAGATTTGATGAATTGAGTATTCAGAGAATATCCTGATCAATTTATTATTATCATTATTGATGATATATTAATGTACTCAAAGATTGAGGTTAGTATTAGAGACCTTGAGATAATATAGACTATATGAAAATTTTGGTTGAACAAGTTTGGGAACATAAGTGATGAGGAAATATCTATAAATCCTCATAAGGTACATCGGATTTCGACAGAGAGAGAATCTAGGATTTCTAGGTATGGTGCGTGAAGGGCTACATGATTGAATATAAGAAAAGTACATAATTGGGCTTGGTGTAGCAAGCAAGGCACAGTCCGGGCGGCCAATCAATGAGCGGTGAGTTTCGAGTTGAGGGCGAGTTTCCTTGGCAAGTTCTCTTGTCGAGATGTGACTCTGGGCAGCTCGAAGCATTGGGTGACTTCGAGTTTGGCAAGTACCGAGTTGATTCATAGCTGACAATTTGTTGAACCGAGTTCAGGCTTACACGATGATTTGATCAATCTTACCCAGTGTACATTAGTTCCCCGATTCTGATGTCTCTTCTAAGAAGCCGAGAAGAATAGGAGAATGAATTCTTGAACCAACCTGGGTAATCTGGAACGTTGAATCTGTAAGATGCTTGGATCGTTGACAAGTGGCAGACACGTCACTGATCGATGCCTATAAGTATGAGGCTTAGGGCTTTCTTTAAAGGTTTCCATTTGACTCCTTTATCATCATTTCTCTTATTGTTCAATTGCTATTTCTTTCTTTGGCAGGATGGAGGAGCCTCTAGGCCTGAGAAAAGAGCGCTAGATTACAGTGAACTCTGGTATCAGATAGAGACTAGAGCTGCGCTTCTCCAGAGAAGCAGCAGGACTCTATTCTCCCAGGTCTTCTATGGTAGCTGAGTTGAATAAGCTGGGATGAGATAGAGATCGAGACTCCGGAAAGTAGGGTTCCAGATCGGGACCTCAGGCCTCCGTCGTCAAAGTGGGAGTTTTGAAGTCGGAAGTCTTATTGATGAGGAAATTCTGGAGACTTCCCGGATGAACTAGTTCTGCAGGTGCAGAGTTCATGCTGCGACACTTGATTCAGCACGTCACCGTTCCTCTCAAATACCTCTCAAGCTACTTTATTCCTTGCTTTCAATTTCAATCTAAAGATAAGGCTGTTCCTCGAAAAAGCAATCTTTATCCTTAGATAAGGAATGGACGTCAAAAATGCTCATATCACATATAGATGGGGCCCAGCCTGATCGTGGACCGCCGAGGAGGAAAGGAAAGCGTAGCAATACCCATTTTGTCGCAGTGTCTCGGCAAGCGGTAATGAAATTAGATAAGTGTAGGGCCCATCCAACATAGAAAAGGTGGGATTTGGTACCCAGTGGATAAGGAACCGTGTCATGATATGGACTGCGATAAGGCTGGATTGTTCCGCATTCTTTGGCTTTGGGTTATTTCAACTATGCAAGTAGATTCTTTGACATTCAAGCAGACGAACTGACACGCCTGATATTCCTTGGGCAGGATCGAGGCGGCAGTAAAGCGAAGCTTTCAAAGAAGAGGTTCGAGGACTATTGACTTCCTGAAGAGGAAGTTAGGGTGCTACGTTCTCATTTGAAGCATCCTTAGAGGTGAATGGAACGTAATTAGTGCTACTTCCCCATTAGGCTTCACGGTGAATGCTTCGATGGTTGGTGGCTTTCTGGGCTTTGACCAATGCTTGTCTGTCTGGTCTGTGATTCAACTAATATCTCTTTGGTCTCTCGACTGTCCGGTTAGTAGTAATGGGTCAATCAATGTCTGTCTTTTCAGGTTTGTTCGTCCCTCTCGTAACCAAGAACCTTTCTTTCCCGACCTTCTTACCTTTCTCGGCAACCATTGGGATACAAGAATAGGCTTGCTTAGGCATCTTGCATCTATAGAACAAGTTCATCAATAGTGGAAGATAGCCACACACAGAAATAGATGCGATTGCTATTTCATTTCTAAGCAATGTTTTAGCCATAACCGCCCCCGGAGGAAAGACCTTTTTCTTTTTACTTACTTTTACCTATGAATGAACACTACCAGAGAACAGGGGCTGGAAGTTGAACTCCATGTCAGAGCTGAAGATAGAAAAAAGAAGAATTTGGATCAAGTTTCCAAATTGGACTTGGTAAAGGTGCTAGACTCAGCCAGTCAGTCGGAAAGAAACGAGCTTTTTGAGGCTCAAAGGAAACCCTAATAAATAGAATAGGAAGGTATAGAAAGAAATAGGCGCTACTACGTGAACATTTTTCACAGCGGTTCCTCCTCCTCAAGTCACTAGCACTGCTTATTCCAGCAGCCTCTGACTCACAGAACTAGAACCGTTAACTCCAACTGTAGCACGGGAATGCCTTCATCACCTGATCTTTTCTCTTTCATCAAGAGCTTCTACTTCTATACTGAGACTTCTATTGCATAAACGGTGGTTATGAAAACTATCCGATTTTGGAACTAAAGTAAAGTGAAAGTATAGTCTGACTAGATTACATTCAATGGAAGTTGAATGGATGGAAATCCAAGCAAGTAGTAGTAGTGCTTCTTGTCGACCTTATTGAAGGATCGAATAGAATTCTTTTGAGTACGGGATTTGGTTGGATGAATGAATTTGATTGACTTTAGATGAGACAGACCACGCCCCGGGACGGAGGAGAGGGAAAAGAAAAAGCCATACCTAAGTAAGTACCATTGGAGCGCCTATAGCCTATAGAAAGAAAGCGATGTTCCAATGCCTGCCTATTTCCCTAGCGGGGATAAGCAAGACAAGACTCAGTCCCATCAAGGAAGCTGCTAGCGTGGGCATACAGTTCACAATCTATTGAATAGAAAATTCTTTGTTTGTGTCGATTCACTCATCTTCACTAGCGCCTTTAGGGCAAGATCGGTAGCTTAGCTCGAATTGGTTCCTTCTATGGGTTTCAGGGCAACTGTCCACCCAGTGCTCATAGGGGTCAAAAAGACTGGTGGGCTCCATTTCACACTCCACTCTGGGAGATCCTCGTATCAAAAGAATGGAATCCTTTGACCATCCTCCCTTATTTTCTTTACTAACATAAAAGTTAAAGTGACCAAACGAACAACTTCAAGGGCTTATTCCCAACGGGTACTTATTACTTCTTAATAGAATGAATAGAAAGAATCATTTTGTGACTTGACCGGGCTGGGGACCATTTAGAATGTCTCAACCAAATCCAAATAGGAAGAAAGCACTGGCCTTGGCAAAACAATCAGCGGATACCCTTACCGTTCGTTATCCACCTTCGAATACCACACCCGATCTATCTAGAGTTGGAGGAGCCGTTAGCCACTCGAGAAAGGAGATAGGCTCGAGCAAAGCGAGGAGAGGAGAGGAGAGGAGGGGAGGTATACCGGCTCGACCTCTGGGAGGAACTAGTAGCTCTACTCACCCTTGACCCCCTCGGAGACTTTCTCTTTCCCCGTCCCAAAGGCTCGTTCCCTCTCTTCCCATGTTCTTTCTACAATAAGAGAATGGTAGTGTAGTAGGACTGGGTAGACTTATTCAATGGGGCCTGTTCTTCCTTGCTAGCTCTATGTTTTTTACCTAATGACCACCTCCAAAGTCAACTAGCGCCTTGTCTCGCGACGGCTTCATGAAACTAGCAACTTAGATAAGAATGGCGTGAAGTTCAGTAAGGAGCCTTCCAGCTATCGGCATATCCACGCCCAGTGCCAGGTGCATTTCGCACCTATCTCGCATACATCGAGAGCCATACTACGTCGTCTTTCCTCGCTCGATGAGACAGTTCAGCCCCCTGGGTCTGACTCTTCCTTCTACTTAAACTAATTGCTCTCGCTTGACTCTTCCAGTGAACAAGTATACTAGGTGGTAGAAGGAGAGCGAAAAGGAATTTTTCATGTACCCAGATCCGGTGAGCCGACATCAAGCAAAAGTGGCCATACCATACAGTCAAGGAGTAAGGAGCACAGTTATTAGCAATGACGGGTGGATTGGTCGAGCTGAAAGGAGAGACTCGGTTATGACAAAAAGCTTGCTTCAATGCTCGGATTCTGGTAGAAAGTCAGAGCAGTAGCATATTCAATTGAGGGCTTTGTGCTGGAAATAAGTAGCCCAGTAGTTGTAAAAAGCTCTGAATACAGATTTGAAGCAGAAAGATAGGTAGTCCGATCATGAAAGGAATCTGCCGCACTAGCAAGTCAAGGCTGAACTTGCCCTGAGTATTCAGGCTTAAGGCACACTTTCATTAGTCAGTAGCTGCGACCTGATGCCTTCTTCATAGAATTTCTATTTTGTCGGGTGCATACTACTGCCTATCCTTTCAGTCGAGTGCTAAAGCCCATGCAGTCTTTCCTCTTTATCCGAAGCCGAATGGAATGGGGCTTTTCGACAACCAACTCAACTCTTTGTCCCGTTCGGATAGGCTGCCTGATGACCTCCATCAGTTTTTGATACGTACATGGATGGAATGGATGCATTTCCTGCTTGGTCCTTCTCAAGCACCCAACTCGCTAACAAGGTTGAGGAGGGGGATGTCCGTAATGAACTACTTTGACTTATTCCCTAAGAACTTCATTCCAGAAGTCAGGCGTTAGAGAAAAGAAAGACAAAAAGAACTCATTCTAGAAGACAATCCAAATTGGTAACAAATACACTTTGACGTCCCAGCAGCATGGTAATGCGGAGGTGCCCTAGATAGGGTTCTCAGACACCCGGGGGAAATAGTCGATTTCCCACATTTTCTCGAGCATATCGAGAGGTTGGTGTAGTACAAAAGCCACAAACAGTCAGACACTATGCGTCATCAAATTTTTTTGACTAAAAGAGAGTCAATTTAGAATGTTTTTCTGGTTGAGGAAAGGGTAAAGGCAAGGATCTGACTTCGAAGCAATCTCTGGAGTTTGCCCTTATCCGAACAGGTCTTGCAAGAAAGAAAAATTTCATATTGAGCTCCAAATATACGCTATTGGGATGGAATGGCTCAACGTTCTCCCCCTCTCAGAACGCACGTGAGTTCCCGCATACGGCTCAAGTGGCGAATCGCGCTTGGTAAGCGCTTCATTAGCCAAACTTCTAGCCTATTGGCTAGAGCCAAGCTTCGACCGTGACTACTCGTCGCTTCTGCCGCCTTCTTCCGTCACCCGAGATCCAAGTCAGCGCCTGCAAAGATCTCTTGATTCCTCACGGTCGGGCCGGGTTGGAAGCAAGCTACCTCCTATCTCACCCACCCGGCACTTTGAAGGGTGAGCCTTCGCTTTTTGGATCATCTTCTGCCCAATGCGGTACCTCCCATTTTTTGGTTCCCATCCCATTGGGTTTACCTTGTTCACAGGTTGACCCCATGCCAGCAAGAAAGGGCGATCTTGTGCTATACTCCGGTGATCTCTTGCCAACCGAGGCACACTAACTCCCATCCAGATCACATTCCGTGAATCGAAAGGTGCTAGACTCATCCATCAGCTCCCCCCGTAGATGCGGTGCGGTTTGACGAAGCGTCTAAGCACAGTTCACTCGCGTTGATCAATTTCTAGTTTTGCCGCCACTCCTTAAGGTGACATCTTGTATCATACACTTCTTGCATAGTTTCCCATGCTTCATACCTCCTCTTCTGAAGGTCGAGGGCTAGGCATGGTGGGGTAGGAGCATCCAGTCGACAAGATTTTTGGCTTGACCAAAAAGTCTTATGTCCTCTAAGTCGCACGGCATTTTAACTGAAAGAACTTCTTGCGCAATTCATGCATTTCCATTTTTATGACAAGAAATTTTGTCTTGATTTTCATTTCAAATTGTTCTCTGGACTTTTTATCAATATGAGGTGATCGTAACACAGTATATAAGACTCGTGATTCAGGCAATCCAATCTTCCGTGTGTCACGCGTCAGCCCCCAGTTTTCAAAAAATGGGTTCTCAAAAGATCGAATCATTATGCGCATCTTGGTGGTCGTGACTTTTGGTGGTCTTTCTTTTCTCCTCTTCCTGTTCTATTGATCGAAGGCGTGCCACGCCGGTTTAGAATTCGGGTGAAGGCTCCCCTTTTTCAAAATCAAATCAGAAGTAGGACCAAACCAAACCTCGAATCAAGCCTGAGCACTGGACGAAGTGTTTTCCATTTTATGAAGAAGAAAGGATGGGCTGGATCGACAATGTACCACAAGCAAGCATGCAAGACTCCTCTGCTGACCTGATGAAAGAGCCATCGGTGACAAGAGAATCTTTGATAAGATGGGGCCCCAAGAATGAAAAAAGAATTGGATCTTCTGAAATGAAGCCGAGAGAAACTGGGCGGATGATCTCTATGTTATGTTCCAAGACCGCCGGAACCAATTCAGGGGCCATCCCTGCGGATGCAGGTTCTTTTAGCGAGGAGATGGAAATCGATCTGGAGGACAAGTGGTGGTTACAGCTTGAAGAGGACCACTCACTCAGTCCATGAAAAGGGAAGAAGCAAATTCACTTCCCGGAAAGAGTTGCACGAAGAGGGTTCGCCCTCTGCCATTCAAGAAGGGGAGATAGAAGAGATGATATCATCAAGGTCGTCTCTTCCCTCAAACTGTCGGGGTGGATACCATATTCCCCACGACTCTTTTGGGGTGCATTTCAAACCAATGCTAGTTTGTTCAGTTCAGTAAAGTTGACCGTCTTCCATGCGTAGCTGTGCCCGATGCGATGCGTTCCATTATTGCTGCATTTCAGCGCTGGGGAATCAGTCTCGTCATTCCAACATTTTTGCATCAAAACTCATTGATAGCAGAATAGCCTTACCTTACTTCAGAGGGGCGCTAGCACTTGACTAAGACTAATCAGCCATAGAAAGCAATGTAATAGGCTAGGCTCGCTTCTTCAAGCTCCGTCCCTTATTCCTCATTGAATACGAAAGCGCTCACATTTTTTTTCCTTTTTCATTCGAGTCAATTGACCGAGTCTCTCATTTTCTTTCTTCTATAAGTCTTTATCTAGCGCCTTTCTTCATTAGGCGTGGTTGACACCTTCCTGATAGGTTTGAGATGAATCTTCTTCAGAGGTCTTTTTCTTTGTAGCCGTTTGAGTTTCTGGAGGTTAGTTGGTGGTTTCATTGAAAGGATGGCTGTAGTTTTGGCTATGTCAACTGTGATTCCATCTTTTCTAAGAAAAACCCCAAAGAACTTTCCAGTTACTACCCCCGAAAGCATTTAAGAGGATTCATCCTCATGTTGAGCTTTCAAAGTCTCTCCAAGACCCTTCGTAGATCTGCGAGGTGATCTTCTTTCTACTTTTCACTGTAAGGTCATCCACATAAAACACTACTGTTTTCTTTTATGTTGTTGATCTCAAAATATCTGCATCATAGCCCTTTTAAGTAAGGTAGGTGGCACCAACATTTTTGAGACCGAATGGCATCACTGTATAGTAGTACGTACCAGAGGGAGTTCTAAAGGACGTGTGCCTTTTCTTGGCTGGATCCATTTTTCTTTGGTTATACCCAGACAAACCATCCATGAAAGACATCTGCGTATTGTCTATCATGATTTTCATGATCGGCGAGAAATTCATCCTTAGGGAATGCGTTATTCAGGTCTCAAGTCAATGCGAATCCACCCGTTCTTCTTGGTCACTGAAACAATGTTTGCCAACCAATCGGGATGTTTCTCTTCTCTTATGAAACCCACATCCTTTCCATTTCTGTACTGATTTCTCAATCTTCTTCATGAGGAGTGGATGAAAGCATTGTTGCGCTTGCTTGATGGGCCAAACATCTGGATATTAAGCCTGTGCGATTTCAGGTAAGGGTCTAGCGCATCTCAGTAACTCCAGGCAAATATGTCCAAGTATTCCTTAAGGAGCTGGACGTATTGTTTTGTTCACTTCCTCTGATGATAGGCGCACTTAGGAAGATTGGGTGAGGGTCGCCTTCCGTTCCCAGGTAAACCTGTCGAACTTCATCATCTGTAGGTGGTACTGGTCTCAGGTTCTCTCAAGGTTCTTCAGAGGGGTTATCTTCCCAAGTCATGATTTCTTGCCCATCTTCTTTGAATGAAACCATATTTACAGTTACTACCTGAAAAAAATCTTCCTCGGGCTCTGTCAGGAACCCGTCAATCTCGCTCCAGTCGATTAGTAGTGGGCCATCATAGGTGCATGCAATAGGATCCGACCTGTGGGCCTACCTAGGTGGTTAGGATCCGAATGCTTCTACTCCATTGGTCCTATGATTCCCCGAATCCATAGACATTCAATCAGAGCATAGGAGCGCCAAGGCCAATACAGAGAGAGCATCCTTAATGCCAATGCTTTTCCCCTAATCAATGGAAGCGGGCAAGGAATAAGGGAAGGAGAGAACAGCTACTAAGAGTTAGACTATACCACGAGCCATATCACAGAAAGCTAACAAAAAGGAGCCGGGGTCTACTACTTTCTATACGCTAGCACCAAAGCAGGGAAAGAAGGCAAGGTGCGACTGTGAAGGAGCAGGTTCTCAGGACCACACCTATCAAGCAATCAATCCTCTGCATTCAAACTCCTCCTAAAGCAGCACCAAGACAGACAGCAGCAATTGGAAGAGAAAAAGAGTTGAGGAGGGGAAAGGATTCTTTCGCTAGGAAGCTAGCTTGCCTATTCATTGTCTCTCGTTCCAGGGTTGGATGCATATTTCACTCTATGGTTAGGTTCCTTGGTCTAGCCCATGGATCGCTTGTCGGGAAAGATCAAGTAAGCTTGCAACCCGGTCGATGTTCCTTTTTCTCTTTTCCAAGTTCAAGAAAAAGTATCCTGTGTTAGGGCCTTAGATTGACCCCCTATGGAGAGGAGACAGGCTCGAGTGGCCTAACGGCTGCTCTTCTTCTACGATAATCCAAGCAGCAACTCTAACAGTCCGCTCAGAACCAATCGATTCCTGAGCCATTCGTTCTCCCCTTTACGTTCATGTTCATATGGAAGGAATACGAAACCCAAAAACTTGGTCCTCATTCCTGGCCGAGGTCAAGTTCCTCCCTTATTGTTATTTAGAATCTATATGTTGAAAACAAGATTTTCTGGTCTGCATCTGCGAGAGATCAATGTTGTACTAGGACTCATAAAACCCCCTTTCTCGCGTAAGTTGAAAGCAAAGACCCTCCCTTCTCTTCTTGGTGGGAGTTATCACGCTTGCCTGTGCGAGTTGAAAGGTTGAATTGAAGGTATGGAATCGAGTAAGCCCAGTGCCAGTTTGTGGCCCAAGGGTGCAAGCAAGGCGGAAAGGAAAGCAAGATTCCAGAAAGAACTCATAACTAACCCTAGACCTATCTATAGAGTATAGAGGGTTGGATGTCTTTCTAGATAGTTCTCGACTTCTTTCTTGGCAAGGTACGAGAGGGCAAAACAGTCAAAAGGATGTACTAGCAGTTATACGTCCTGTTAATTCACTAGTTTTTCTTTCAAAAAAGACCAGTATTCATATTCACTGGGATACTCTCCAGGAAAGCTAGTTAGATAAAAGAAGTGAAAAGAAAAGTGTAGGAAGGGGCGGACTCTATGAAACCGAGCGAAACGCTTGAAGTGTTTTTAGAAGACTAATCTTTTCTGTGCGAGAGGGGGGGTTGGTTCGGGGATAAAAGAAAGATAGTTTAGACAAGAAGAATTTTTGGAATTACCTGAGTAATAAGGGAAGGTGCGTAGCAAAGAATGGTTGTTTCCTTGTTCGTACAATTTTCTACTCTTATTTACTTTTACTGGCCAGTAAAGAATAGATCTTTCTCTTTCACGGATGATAAGGCGCTAGATTTTTTTCTTATTGGTAGTCATTAGCGCGTTTAGGCGTAGTTACTGCTTACAATAAGAAATTCTTTCACACTCATTATGAAGGAAACCCCAGGGAGAGAAGAAAAGAGTCAAGCGGCGTAGCTTATTCTATAAGTATAAGCTAGTTGACCATCATAGCTGTATTCAAGTAGTGATCCGAACACATTCCTTCCTTGTATTAGAGGAGTTGGACCCTGAGACTGGTATCAAAACTGGACTTCTCTTGACCTCGATTAGAATTATAGGAGGGCTTCCCATCTATTCATATTCTCAAATCACTTTCCTAGAGGAAGGAAGAGGATTCCATATCAGTGAAGAAAGGAGCAATGAAGCAGTTCTATATACGTTCTTGGAAGATAGGGAGGTGTTTCAGACTCCTCAAAGTAAGCAACGAGTACTAGTTCAATGAAAGCGACATATCATGGATGAGGAGAAGGAGAAGGTCCGTCTTTGCGCGAGTCAGGTATGAGCCCACTTCATGAAATAGAAGGAGATGAGCCGATGACAAAAGAGTGAGTTGAGTTCGCAGCTAACGGCACAGAAGCTCCGAGGCCAAGAGTTGACACCGCTTCTTGACTTCAGACTTCATTGACGAGTCCGGCAAGAGAAAGAGAACAAGGTCCGCTTCCTTAGCTTAGTTTCAAGACTCTGGCTTTCAGTCTTCCATTTCCAGGTGAGTGTGCGTAGAGATGACTTCTGTCAATAGGCAACTGCCACTCTATTATATACGAAACCTCACTCCAGTAGCTGTCGTAGTTGAGGACATAGCTACGAGAGAAGAGCAAGAGGACCTTGTCTTTGTCTTTACCTTCGCTGAGGCCCAAGTCCAATCCGAAGAAGCGGCTTTCTCTCTTTCTCTACGATATTGGACTCTTTTTTGTTTGACACAGCCTTTAGAGGGGCATGACAGCAGATAGGGACTACCCGCATGGATGAGTTATCACATTATTCACCCGAACCCCTATTCCATGAAAAAGAAATAGCTAGAGAAGAGGAAGAATCCAGCCCACTAGTAGTACTCATCCCAGTTTCTCTCCTTGTGGGTGAAGCAGGGAACGGAACAAGCAATCAAGTAAGCCAGGTCGGGGTCATTTCCTACCTATAGAGTCAGGAAAGGGCAATCCTAAGCCCATGGGAATTTGATCTTCATTTTGCTTTAGCGGTCTAGTCTAAGAAGCTGGGAAGACTCGAAGAGGAGCAGGCGCTCAATTGATTCTTTCGACCCGTATCTTTGACTATGACATTGATTGAGAAGGCTGACCTGTCTACTATCAGATCAGGAGATGAGCTTGTGAAGTGGAAGGAATTCATACGTATAATGACGGAATGCAACTGGAGTGCAGAGACAGTGGCAGCCCTCTTCCTAAAGCTAAAGAGAAAGAGTCCTTTAGGGCAGGTCTACTGCTCGAAAAAAGACCATCCTCTCCTTTCAGTCGAGTATAGCAAGCTCACCTCTCGCTTTGCTCGAGCCTATAAATACCTCTCCTTTCTAAATCAAGAACATAATATCCGAAATATGCAATACAAGATTTCATGTTCATTAGAATTTCATGCTTGTTGTTCTTTATTTAGATGGCAGTTTGATGTCTTTCTTTCAGTATTTCCATATTCAAGATATTGATTGAATAGAAATTTTGAAAAAAAAAACTTTTTTGATTCAAATCCGTGAATTGTGCCTAATATTCTTGTATTTCAGATTTTTCTAGATTTATTGGATTTCCTACTGGCTGGAATGAAAATATTGATTGATTTTCGAAAATATCTATCTTTCGAAATATCGTATCTGATTTCATACCAGTATGGAAAGAATATCTCTTTCTTTTCTGTCTTTCTTTCATACCAGAAAGATCATATATAAAGAAAGATCTCTCTTTCATATCTCTCTTCTTTATATCATATATCTTTTCAGTTGAGCAAAGATAAGCTGACCAAAAAAGAGTATCTGCGTGGCGACTCCACTTGGGAGAGTGTCAGTCTGTGGCTTATTGGTAGTTGCCCACTCCACTAGGAATCTTTTTTCCCACACACTCAGTGGACTAAATCATCCACTGGCGACCTTGCTCCTTTCCAAATTGGAAGTAGAACAGTTCAGAACCCTGCAGGCCTGACAGTCAACTTTGACAAGCATCTATAGACTGGCACACTGTCACAATCCAGAAAGACCGAAACCTGAAACGGAGATGGAACAGAACCATCAGATGATTCATACTCCTCCTAAACGCTAGCTATCCGCCACCACACTAGCATTACAGCCCCCTCCAGGGCCCATGCTGGATCTCATAATCCTAGAGAACTTCCCGAAGTTCTTCGGTGCAGGATCTGACTCTGCTGAAGACTACAAAACTTTCAAGATCTCTGCACTGATCATTCTATCGAGGATGAGATAGTAGTAGTCAGACTGAAAGTCAAAACCTTTGACGGATTAGCTCAGGGAGTTGACCCCTTCCTCTGTTGGGATTCTTTTGAAAAAGCCTCAATGATCTCATGAGCATGAAAAGGAAGGAGAAGATGAATGAGAATACAACAAACGGTAGGAACTGCCTAAATAATTTCGCTAAGAGTTCTTTGTAGAAGGGATCTGTACGCCCGTTTCCTAGGCAACCTTCCTTCCAAGTAAAGCACAGGAAGTCTGAAAAGTACTGATGAGCAATATCATAATTGGAATGGGAGGATAGCTTGCTATATAGTAGTACAGATTCCTAAAAAGCAAGCATTCGCTTCCTTAGACAACGAGCAAAAAGTTTTCCTTGACTTTTTTTTTTAGTTTTAGGGGCACTTTTTTCTTTCAAAACCGCAAATTCAAGGAAATGTGAATCAAATTCAGAGAATAGAAGCATGAGTCTCACGATCCCACTAAAGTAGCCAGAAGTGACTGACCATCGGCACGTTTTTACCTTTTCCCAGAGACGAGAAGTAGCAACCATGGACCTAGCTCACAGAAGAAGGGGCTAGTTCTACAGGAAAGAGGGAAGGAAGATGGTTTTGTGCGCCTATGATGATTCCGCATTTGCTTTGCCTGGTCAACCTTCAACCAGGAGATTGATTGAAGTTACGGTTCATAGCTAATCCCGATTCGAAGTCACTTCGAGGTCAGCTTCTAGGGCCTCTCTGCTTCTTTTACTTAGCTGACTTACTTTCTATGAATAGAATAGATCTGACGGATCAAAGTCATAAGACTATCCAACCATGCCTCTCAGTCAAATGGGATTTTTGAAAAATTCTTTTTTGCACCTTATCCATCCGGGCTTCAAAACACCAAATTATGGTGCAATGGGAAGCGGGAGTCGAACCCAGACCCACGAGGCGGTTTCCTACTATAAAGCACTTGACTTAGCTAAAATAGACATTTTGAGATGGCTATTTTTTGAATGGTCCTTCGATCGTCTTCTTGAAAGTGTCTACGACTGATCATTCTATCGAAGCCTTTCATGCCAGATTGACTCTGTTCTCTTGGCTACCTTTATCGCATGTGAAGCCATTCGATAGAGTGAATCCATTTTTCTATGCAATAATGAAATCAACTGTCACTGTCATTCCTCCATAGATTGACCTCAAACAAGTAGGACTCGAACCTGGGATCAAAGTATCTAAAACTACTCGTCAGGAAGCTAGGTCGTGGAGGGACTACTTTCATTCCATCCCCTCGATAGAGCCATCCCACCTTAGAAAGGTGTGGAGCAAAGTCATTTTCAATGAATAAGAAAGTCTGTGAATGATTCTAAAGGCGAAGCGTTCATCCATTGATGATATGTTGACCATCGAACTAAAAAAGAAAACTAGGAAGGCATCATCTCGGGAATTTCCTAAAATGATGTCTTGTATGTATGCTGACTTTTCTTTTTTCAACTGGGCTTGTTAGAAACACTACGTGCCTTAGTCGTGCAGTCGGTGCACCATTCGCTTTTGCGGCTAGACCACTGACTTTCTAGCGCCTTCGTCAAGCCATTCACCGTCCAATTCATAATAGACTTGTCAACAAAACTCAAAAGTCTTCATTCTTTGGCTTCTGGGAGTAATTTACCCAAGGGCTTAGATTCAATGAATCGATTTTCACCTTAGAGAAATCTCTTTTCTCCCAGTCAATTTGGGTTCTGAAGATGAAATATCTGTACACTTTTGTGAATATGATATCCAAGTTCTTTCGTAGGGCTCCCTACTAAAGGCAACCCATGGATACGAATAGAAATCCTCTGCCATGTGGTTGAATCACCTTAACTACGGATGGACCCTTCAAGATTACTTTGGATTGAAGAATTTCACTCGTGTTACCCAGTTTAGTTCCCATAGGTCTGAACTTGGTCTGGTTATCAAAACCAAAATCTTTGAATCGATAATAGATTTTTCTTTTCAAAAAAAGAAGAAGAGAGCTTTTTCCCAGTCGGTCTGGGTCATCAAAACTGACATCTATTTTCAGAAACTTGCATTGTCTCAAAGTAGACCAAATCATCATTTGTGTGTTGTTTGCATGAAACATAGCATGCAATTCACCTAAAAAAAGAGAGGCATGTAGTGTTCCCTTCAGAAAGACATTTTTCTCATAAGCATGTGTTGGTAAATTGAAATTTGGGTAAGATCCTTGAAATCATATCCCAAGTGGAATGTTCCATTCTTTCAAACATGTTGGCGTTGGTCATAGTATGCCATTTTTTTATTCCCAGTGGATAACCTCTAATTCATAGCTTGGAGTCAATCACTCAAAACTCTTTGTCTTCCAAGTTTGGAGACCACCCGAATTCCTTTGATTCTCCCTAATTGGAGTCTCTTTCACATTATTCAGAACAACTGGAGAAGTCCAGGATAAACAAACTAGACTTGAGTCTGTTCTCAAGCACAAGTCCTAAAAGACCATTTGAGGCACAAGGAGAAGTCCGGGTCAACTAAACCTAGTCTTGAGATTGCATCTCAAGCAAAAGCCCTAGGAAATTGCCCTAGGCATCATTAGACAAAGTCCAGTAACACCTCTTTTCTTTATCCCGCATCGCCTGGTGATCTTGGAATGCTTGGGCCCTACCGTGGATTCTATTCTTGGGATCTTTTCAAGTTTTTCTAAGATACTGACTTCATTAAGTTGTCTCTATGAGAACTGAGTTATATGCTTTGTGATACTAGACTAGAATCTCCTCAGAGTGCTGAGGGCGCATAATTTTGGATGCAGTTTGAGTAGCGAATGAGCTGAAACTGAAAGGGTGATAGAGCTAAAGTGAGACTTTTCTCAAGTTTTTTCTTTTGACCAGTAGAACTATGGATCATCTTGGATAGTATAGAAAGTAGGTGATCTCATCCTCGTCTATTCTCGTAGTGCTCAAAAGGCTAGGGGGGAAAAACATGCGTAGAGAAAGCAGTAATTAGGGACAAGTGTAGAAAGGCACTAGGCTACTAGTTTTTCTAAAGGGAATAAAAGTTAGGAAGACTACTGAAGTAGGGCAGCCGGTGAGCTCAACCTTGAACCATCATTCTTAGTTCCTCCCTCCTGCACGAACCTCGGTCCAATCCATTTTTTCGGAATTGGGGGCTAGAGCCGGTTAGAACTCCCATTTCCCGATCGGAGGTTTGAGCTGCTATGGCAAGCTTTTTTTCTGGGTATGGCCACTGTATCAACATGATTGGCTGGTGGATACCCGACCCGTTAGAACCCCTATTGAAAGGGTAGGCTAGTCTTTCTCCTTTCCTTTAGGGGATGGGTCGACCTACTCCTCATTGGTCTGCAGTGAAGGTCAGCTCGTCATTCATTCCTGCTTTTCCTCACTATTCATATTCATTATAACTAAGCTTGACTTTCTTTGTGTGCCTTCACAAGGTTATCTACGCTTTCCTTTTCATTGTAGCTACGCTCCTCACCTCACGGCTTTCGGGTATGGATTCCTGTGGTCTGTCTATGGGCTGTCCCCTATTGTAGGTATTCCCACGCTGTCCATTATGTGTGGGCTTGAAAGTTGAAAGAGATACTCCAATTCCAATAATGGTGCTCACACTACGGTATGGCCAACTGGTCGGGATGGCAGGAAAGAAAGGTTCATAGCAAGAATTACTGCTGCTAGCTTTAATAAAGACTTCTACTTATCTATAGGAAACTACTACTTAGGGTAGGCAAATACTAGAATAGAAAATACAGTAAATACTCGAAGGGGCACTGATCTCACTGGAATTGAGGGGCTAGCGCAATTGGCTGGGCAAACTATTCTTTAAGCAGAGACAAATACTGAAACTGGCTTGGCAGACTAAGGAATTAGATGACCGGTCTGGAATGAAAACTCCATCGCCATTCGATTAAGGGACGGGAATAGATGGATGCTCACTGGACCCTGCGCTGAAGTTTGATACCGCTTTGCTCGCACCTTTCCTTCTTCTCTTCCAATGAGAACTAGACATGCGTCCCATATCCCCATGTGCTTTGGGATGCCATTGAAACCCGATCATTCAAACAGCACAGACGGACACGAGATTTTTTGATTGAAGTCTTTACCTTTAGTGGACTCTTTTGAATGGCAAGTAGTATTGGGTAGTTTAGGCAATCCGACCTCTTCCTCCAGTAAGGTGTAGACCAAAATTGTTCTATTTCCATCTATCTATGAGATTGTTAGGCAGATGGATTCGCCAAGCGCAGCCCGCACCGCAAAGATAAAAGAGCGGCGTACAAGAGGAACAAGACTAGACTGATAACTCAATTGAAAAGAAATTCGGGGTCAGTTCAGATAAAAGAATTCAATTCGTCGGAAGTCTTAGCTATCTAAGCTAGAAATTTTGCTACAAACCTCTTCTATTCTACTGTTTCTAAAAGTGAAGTAAAAAAAGAAGATTTTCTATTATGAACTCAATTAGGCTTTATTTTCATTAGCAGTTTCAATTGGCCCTTCCCCACTCTAGCAAGACCTCGCTTCGTGAACGTAGCTCATACTGAAAGTCTTCTAAAATCCATAAACTTTGTTCCTTCTTCTGGTTCAAGCTATTTGGAACAAGACCTGAATCTGCTTATAGAAATAGATCTTTAGAATGAGAAAGGGAATTGAAGTAGCAGCTATAAGTTAGTTATTTTACCAATTAATCTCTAGCATAAGGTAGTAGTGCTTTCCATCACCTAAAAAGAATTTGAGATTTCTTTCTTTTCTGAGTTTCTAAAACTGCTTTCTTCAATGGTTGAATAGTCTATAGAGCTATAAGCTGCTAAAGTTTCACAAGGATCTTTTCCAAGGAGCACTACACTAGCACTGCACTGAGGAGTTGTAGCTTTCAACTGAAGATTGCCAGAAGTCAAACACATTTGAGATCAAAAATCCATTTGGATTGATTTCCTTATCCCTCTCCAAACTAGCGCCTTAGCCTCAAAAACTTACTTCAACATGGATGGATAGATGCCATACGGTCGTTAGCTATTCAGTCTTTCAAGTTAGGGATCCAGAATGACTTCATTGACTGATCACCGAGCAAGAAAGATGCTTTACGCAGGTCAGAAAACTCGATAAGCATGTCATCAAGTTAGGCCAACCTCAAAACTAGATGTCATCACATTTTTGATCTAACCCCAAAGTGGATGGCCAGGGATCATCCGGACAGAAAGAAGGAATATTCTTAGGAAAGACTTTTTCTGAAAGCATCCTTTACTTTGTTGTTCAAAGCAAAGTAGCAACTTGCCAAGTGGGAGAATGAGGACCGTCGGATCGAGGGCATGAATGCTATAACATAGTAAGTAAGGACCTCCTCCGCAATAATGAAGAGTGATGGTGCCAATGGGTCTCCCTGTCGCAATCCCCGTGATGACTTGAAGAAACCGTGTACTCCTCCATTTTATAGAATAGAAAACCAGCTAGCTAGTAAACATTGCATGGATGTACTTAATCCAGCTGGAGTGAAACCCAAAATGCCTTAGTACTGAAAAGAGGAACGACTGAACACCCACCCAATCTCTCTTTTGTTGATACACAATTTCTTCCTCTCTCTTTTTTTTCTACACTTTCTACACAATATAGATAAAAAATGATACAAAACGGGCATACATAACTCACCTTTCAATTATTCTCTCCTGAAAAGTTGTGTCAAGTTCGAGAAGTACTTACACCAAGTGCGTACCGGCTTCGCCAGACCATTTCGGTCCGTCCTCAGGGCTAGGCTCTATTGGGCGCTGGCTTATCGTAAACAAACAACAAACTTGATTCTGCAAGACTGAACGATTGTTAGATATGAAATTGTGTAGAGAAAGAAACTTCAAGGAGAGGTTAGCTTGCTATACTCGACTGAAAGGAGAGGTTCACCGCCTAGATGTTCATGCACTGGCTTGACGAGGAAGAGCCGCTACCGCACCTATTCTAGTTTTCACTTTTCTTTATCTATAAGAAAGACCAGTATGATAGAATATGAAATGGACCTTTTAGGGTTTATTATAGGAAGAAAGCACTCTTCCCATCCAGTAGGGTATCTAGTTTTGATCCGTTGGTCCTTGCATTTTGAGTTCCTAAGTGCTTTATTTTGCTAGCGAGCCAGACGAGAAAATAGAAAGTCTTTCAAATAAAAGTAAGTTTTCAAGTAGAAGTCTTGAAAATGGGCAAGCAGAAGCTAGGATGTCCAAAGTACAGCAAAGAAAGGTTGGGAGATTTGAAAATCTGACAGTCTCAACAAAAGAACTATCTTGAAAAGAGACTCCTACTATGGATGGGATGGCCTCCTTCAGAATCAACAAGCTGGCATGATCCTCCTTCGTAAGCTTGTTCAACTACAAAAGGGCCTTCCCAAGTTTGCTAAAAATTGTCGCCTTTATGGCGATGTGCCATTGGCGAAAGAACAAGGTCTCCAGCTCGAAAGGTTCTAGGCCGGACTAACTTGTCATGCGCTTGGGCCATTCTAGCACGCTCAGAATTTTTTTGACTGACTTCATCGAGATTCTCAAGTTCTTCCAGCCTTAGCTGGGCACTCTCATCCTTAGTGAACTTGTAACTGAGGGCAACGCGCAATGAAGGAAGCTCTATCTCTAGAGGCAAGACAGCTTCGACTCCAAAGGCGAGAGCATAAGGAGTAGACTGCGTTGCAGTACGATAAGTAGTCCGGTAGGCCCACAAGGCCTCTGCCAACTTTTCATGCCTTGTTATTAGCGAGAAATTTCTTGATAAGTTGTACCAAAGTCTTGTTCAAAGCCTTCGCTAAGCCATTAGTCCTGGGAAAGTAAATCATCGAGTACCCCCGATCTATGTGATGTCGGTGAACAAATCTATTGATTTTTGTACTCCGGAAGGTAGTGCCATTGTCGGATATGATCCGGCGAGGAACACCAAATTGATATACGATTTTATCCGATTTTTATTTTTTTTATTATCCCTGAAGAATTCTAAGACATTGTCTGCCTTAACCTCTCTTAGTGGAACTACTTCAACCCACTTAGAAAAGTAATCCGTAGCGGCGAGGATAAACCTATGACCCTTGGATGATGGAGGATCAATAGGACCAACTACATCCGTACCCTAGGCCATGAAACCATGGTTGGATGGAGAGGATTCGGAGGTTGGTGCAAAACGGTTCCATGAACCTAACACTGATGACACCTACGAGCGTGATTTACACAGTCTTGAGCATGGGCCAATAGTACTCGAGGCACTGAATTTTCAGCTTCATCTTTGGCCCGGATTGGTGTGCTCCACACAATCTGGAATGTACCTCACCCATGACCTTTTGGGCCTCCTCTTTGCCAAGGCATCAAGCCACAATTGGTGAAATGAGCCGGTACAAAGTGTTATTAACAAAAGTAAATGAAAGAGCTCTCTTTTTGACTTGAGATGGAAGAGAGGGTCACGGGGGAGTTTTCCACATTGTAGATACTCAATGAAGGGTTTCCTCTAGTCGTCAGCTTCATCTACTTGCAAAGCTATCAAGGTGGACTCAGAATGGGATGTCTCCTCATTTGCAGGAGACAGATCCGCAGGAGACAATCTTTGTCGATTCTAAATCAACACCGTGATGTGATGGGAGAAGAGAACTTGCTTGCCAATTCTTTAGGAATCTTGGCGAGTGCATCTGCCTTACCATAGTTGCGTCGGGGCACTCTCATCAAGATGACCTCAGGAATTTATCCAAGCAGCTCCATCACTCTTTTCTGATATTCTACTAGCTCTGGCATGAGGACTTTCTAGATTCCAACTACTTGGTTGATAATGAGCTGCGAGTCTCCAAGAATCTGGATTCTTTGAATCGAGATCCTCCTCAACCTCTTTTGAGACTTCAGGGACTTCGGGAATGCAAGTAATCGCCTGACGACAGCCTAAGGGCTGTGTGTGGAGTTTCCACATATCCCAACTGCCTTGTTGGGGTAAGTCAAGATGCGCCAACTGGTCACATAGGCCGGCCTGTGACTGACCACTTTGACGGCAAGAAACCAGCATGCATATACTTATCTACTCAAGGATAAGAGTAATACAAAACTGGAAGATCTTTCATTTCATCATTTGATGTGAAGAAGGATTACAACTTTTTTGCCTTCAGTGGACCTAGAACTGTCAAAAAAGATCTCACGCTCAGTGTGCCTCTTTATTGGGGGCACATATGATGTTCCCATATCTACCACTGGCCTTGAAGCCGAGGGAGTGAGGTCAATGACAAAGGAGAGGTTAGCTTGCTATACTCGACTGAAAGGTTAGCTTGCTATACTTAAGCAAAGCGAGAGGAGATAGGCTCGAGCAAAGTAGAGGGAAGCTTGTCTTGACTCGACCTCTGGGAGAGGGAAGCTTGTCTTTAGCTCGAGCAAAGCAAGAGGAGAGGTTAGCTTGCTATACTCGACTGAAAGGAGAGGCACTAGACTTTGTTTTTTCACTTTGTTCTGCTGCAGGCTCTGACACTCTACACTGATTCTGCTCAACTTCAGAGGACTCATCCTCTACCTCATCTGCCCATCCTGGCACCACGATACGGTGTAGGAGGTACTAACGTCGGCAGTCAAAATTTAGGTGCTACCTTTGGAAGCTAAACCTGGGGCTTACGAGGTCCATCCTCACCCTGTTGGCGGGGAAGGTAATGCTCTGCATCCTCATGCAAGCCAATTTCATACACTGCTTGGGTATCACCCTGTATACAGTACTCAACCCTGTCACGCTGATATTTCATACATTGATGAAGCGTTGAGGGAATCATCCTGTACTCATGGATCCATGACCTACCAATCAATGCATTGTCGAGGTCAATCTATGATGTGAAACTTTGCTTCAGATCACCAAATCAGAAGGAGGGTGATAGACCCGAGTGCCTTCTCACCCTATTCATTGAACCCTCTGAGCATGAGTTTCTCAGAGCTCAACTTGTCCATATCAAGCGGGCTAAAGTCTTTACATTCATAATGTGAACTGAAGCCCCAGGATCTACCAGGATATGGTTCCATTTTATACCATTTACAGTCGCTGACACATACAGAGGATGATTGTGGTCTGATGTGCCTAGCAATAGATCTTCATCAGAGAAGGCTACTCCGCTCCAGGAATCTCCTTGAGGTACTGTGCTTCTTCCAAGTCTTTCTTGGTGAAGTAAGCAAGGAACACCTGGCTCTAGTAACGCTTTGATTAGAGTTTCCCCGGGGACATCATAAAGCATCGTAAATGCTAAGAGAGGCTTCCTCAGGTGGGCGAGCACATTGTAATCCGCCTTATATGGCTGCTTGCTGCCTTCCTTCTCTATCTTTGAGAAGATAAGCTCCTCCCGCCTCGGTACCGCTTACCGCCTCGGTTGTCAAAGACCGTTTCCTATGTGATGAACCCACATGTGAAAAGAGAAAGATCCGGCAACCAACCTAGACCTCAGGAGGCATTGTTAGAAGTACGCATGGTGGACAAACAAGTAAGTAACTAATAAGAAGATAAAGAGAGAAAACTCAACTACCATTCCCCTTCCAAACAAAGAAAATATTGGACTTTCAATCAAGTGAGTTCAGAGTGACCACCAAACCAAAGCTTCTCCTTCGATCCTTGAAACCGAGAAAGTCTTCCTTCCCTTCCGGCGATCTTACAAACAGGGGATTTGATCTGGAGAGGCAAGCCATTCTTTCAAAGTGTTAGGTTTTCTGGAATGAAACGAGACTAAAAGGAGCTTTCATTTCACTAAGAGGATAGGGTGGATAAATGAACTGAAAAATCAAATTTCTCAATCGAAGACCGCTAAGGGCACTTCTTTCTTGTCTTGGAAGACTAGCTTATCCTGACAACTCTTCTCGTGTCCTTTCCTATTCTGAGACTTTAGACTTTCTATTCAAACTCTTACACTTCTCACTTTTCAACTTCTATTTCACTCCTAACAAGAAGAGTTGTATCGAGGTGCGACTTTAAGGAGAAGTTACGTTTGGTTTCTTACATGACAGCTTTCGAAGCAAGCTAGCCAAGCTAAGGACAACGGGGAAGTGAAAGTCAAGTGACCGATAGGTTGACTCAGCTTTGAACAAAGAAGCTCTTTGAGAGTGTAAATGTGGGCAATGGAATATCAATAGCTTTTTTTCCTTAGTGCTATCACGTATCTAATAAGTAGAAGTAGGGAGGTCAATAAAATGGATGAAGACTCGGCTAAATGCTTTTTTACTCACCAGGGGAGAGGGAGGAGAAGTGACTTCGAGGTTTAAGGTAGTTCACCTCATAAAAAAGAGTCTAGTATGACATCGGTAGGAAGGTAATGCAGCTAAGCCGACTTCTGAGGCATTTCAAACTTGACTTGCTCTTGCCGATGTGATCTTTTCTCTTGTTGAAGAAGTGGAGTTTGCTGCTATCGTAGATAAGAGTTACTGAATTGATAGAGCCTAGCTAGGTTTGAAAGAAGAACTGCTGTTCGATTTGAGATGAAATCTGGCAATAATGGTAGGTTCTGCACTGATAAGAGAGTTGGGATTGAGCTTTCACTAATAGAAAGAGAGGAATTCGAGAGCTAGGTCTCATCTAAGAATATGTTTTTTAGCTTTTCTCTAGATTGAATACCGTGAAGTCGAAGATGCTACATAAGTGCTCTTGGTCTTATATCCGTATCCGCTCTTAGCCTTGTTAGAATCCACTGTTAGAAAGAAGATCAACCCAACTTTCTTTTTTAGATAGATAAGAGATCTGCTAAAGTAATGGTCTTCTAAATATCCCTCCTTCCCCAACTTAAGCAAATGAACCCGTTCAAATAACCTTTATGCGCAACATGTCCGATTTCGAGAATTAGAAAATAGCCCGGCTATGTGAAAAAATGGAAAAGGTGTCCGAAACTCTCATTTTGATAGACAGAAGGTATAGCGAAAAACACTATTTTGAATTGACCAGAGCAAGGCCCCTACTCACCCTGCTTCACGGTTGGTTGGCTGGGAGTAATAGGTCTTCTCTTTTCTCTTTACCTTGGTGTGTGACTAGGAACTAGAGCATTTATTGCTATGTAATCCCCAACTGTTAGCTCAGTTGTTAGCGCAAAGGGAGTGAAAGCGTGACTTCGACCCAGGCGTTAGATAAGTGACGCTTAGTGGAGCTCATAGCAGTCCGAGTCTTAGTAGTACTAGCGATCAGTCCTTTTGCCATTCACGACTCTAATGTTTTTGGGTGTAGACGAACAAGCGGTGTGATCTTTTCCATTGAAGAATACCAGACGAGGCATGGTTCTTTATTTTCATGATAATGACATGCACGGATCTGTTTTAGATTCGACAGAAGAAGCTCTTTCCACCCTTGGACTCTCTTCCAAACTCTCTCCTTTCCTTAAGACTCTGAAAAGCATTCTTCAAAGATCTGCTCATCATGGTAGGGTCAGAATATTGACCTGAAAAATGTCTTTTATAAGCTCTTTCGCCTTAGGTGAGCAGTTTCAGCTTCAGTAAGAAAATTACAGACTTGTCTAGATTTCTTTTATGGCTCGAGCCTCCCTTATATACTTGCAAGATCTTCCTGATCTCTATACATTCATTAACTAAAGAAAAAACAAGGCTATCATCAAAAGAAATGAGAAAGATTGGGACCCTTCCTGCTAGCCCTCACACCATGGAGACACTACCTGGCTTCAAAAAGGATTGATTATTCACTTCCTAGCAATTTGGATTTGAAATCAAAAGTCCATAGCACGATAAAGTAAGCCGTGAATGACTTTCAGTTTGGGGGTGTATACTTTCAATCTTTATTGAGTAGTGCGCTCTTGCTTCCCCATTCATTTAGTAGGACCACTTCAAATCTGTTCAGCTGGGAGTGGATATAGTGAACAATGACTTTCACGGCATGGAGAATTCACCAGTCATTATGTCAACTGCAAGCAAAGAGTTCGCGATGAAATTCAGTCTAGTTTCGTATTCTAGCTTTCTTTTTTTGGGCCAGTTTCCTCACCTGATCATAGACCACCCTTCCTCTAATGGTTCCTTTCAAGGTCGTCTAATTCATTAGGATATGCCCTCACTCATAAGAAGGGGAAGGCGCTAGAAAAGCCATGATTAGGTGATTTCCATTATATACCTAAGCGGCTATATATAAGTCCTATCAACACCTCTCATTAGCGAAGGATGCGCCCTCGGCATCTTCAGCTGGATGAATCCACTTCACCAGGAGATGGTGAAAGCTTCTTCGCAACCATTGAAGGTCCTGCATGGTGTGTTCATGACTCTTTCTTTACCGATGGGAAGAGAAGGCTATTGAAGAGCTAGCTCTATGCTAGCTAAAAGAATACAAGGCGCTATACCCTTCATCCTGGGTTCTAGAAGTCTTGTACAGCATCATTAGGATAAGTACCCTAAGTGTTATCGTAAGAAGAAGATAGATCTCCATTGGTAGGAAAACGGTCTCTGTGCTTAAACCGACCACTCTTTCCTCATTTGCTCAGTTGAGAAGTCTTGTATGTAGATAAGATCTAACAAAATGACTTGAGATGTGAATGGAAATCATCGAGAAATCCATGTAATCTCCTGCCTGATCGCTCGGTCATGCTCCACATTTCTCTTGATATTCGACAGTAAGATAATCAGACTAATCTGGGTATTGGTTCTTCGTTCCATTTTCTCCACATGAATGAAATCCTTGTTAGTTATGCTAAATAGAATCCTTATCTGTCTGCCCGCCTTCTTTATTCAGTCGAGTAGTTTCTTTTTTGCCTCTTCTCTTCGACACAGATGTGAGATTGTAGTAGTTCTGAATGAAAAGCTAGTCTTAGTCTACGTGAATGTCCAAGTTCGTCACTCCTTGATGAAAATAACTTTCTTAAGAAAGAAGGCTTCTTTATGAACTGAAAAAAAGAGAAGAATGAAATCTTCATAGTGACCCCTTATTTATTTCGTGAAGCGGAATACAAAAAGTAGTGTTGTTAGTTGAAGGCAAACAAAAAAGAACGCTCACCTCACTCCATACTGACTTGATTATGGAAGCTACTGCAATGCGAAAAGTAGAGCACTTTCCGCGGGACCTGATAGTTTTCTCTTTTTTGAAATCCACTACGGTATGGCCAGATGAGTTAGAACTGTCAGCCTGGCCAACCATCATAACTCTAAGGTATGAAGGTGAGTACATCCGGCTGTCTCGCTTTCCCAGAGGGAAGAAAGAAAAGGCTATAGTTTTCTTGAAAAGAAAGAAAAGGGGATACTCATACCCTCATAGAGAAGACATGTCCGAGAAAGAAAGAGAAAGTCAAAACGTGTCCCCGTCGGGCCAAGGCATCTGCAAAGCTATTCGCCTCTCTCTAGGCCTGGTCCATCTGGAAAGAGGTCAAGCTCGTGGATATCGAGCTGCTGTCATTTACAAAAGGTAAAAGAAGTTTCTTAGTCTTGATATCAGAATTTCTTATGGTTATTAAAGCCTCTGCCTCAATCTTAACCTCAAAATGTTGAATACCAAGCACCATCCCTGAGAGCCAAGAACTTAGCCATAGAATTCAAGCATGCCCCATATATCTGCCATAATCCAAGGACCTCTATCATCCCTCCCTACACCAGCTTGCCTGGATTTCCTAAGTAGGACCCATCCCTATTCAGTTTGAACCAACTGGAACCTTCCACTTGACCTGGACCAGAGTTCGTCCATCCCGAAACTCATCTAGTTCAAAAGACTCAGAACCTGAGACGAGAGGCTTAGATTTGGAGAGAGGAGCCTTGTCTAAACACAATAAACTTTCAGTGGAGCCAGAGGCAAGACCAAAAGTGAAAAGCACTAGGGAAAGGAGGGGTAGAGGCACTAAGTCAGTCTATTGGACCTAGGCGATCTAAACAAGAGTTAGGTAAGATTACCGCTCGGTTCAATACAGGGGATGATCCAATGCTATTTCCCCTAAGAACCCCTCCTGGGTATCAGGAGGAAGGCCCTCGTCCAAGACGAGAATCATCTCTTCAGGTTCAATAGGTAGGAAGGATGAATATACATTTTTGAAGAAGAAAATCCAAATGGAATTGAATTACTTTCAGAGTAGGGGCCGTAAATGCTAAAGGATATAGAGGTACCATTCACGAGTGACTTGCTGGGTCTATATCTTCTCGGCAAGCAAAGGTGCATAGCAAGGAAGTCCACTATACTATAGGAATCCTCCCTTGGACCAGTGGAACATATGTCTACCAGCGATTGATAAGCTAGCTCATTCCTTTATCGGAAGCTAGGCTCGGTTCAAGGAGAAGAGAATGGTCTTTTTTATCCAGGCTAGCGCCTCTCCTCCGTGTCCACTTTGTATTCTTCTTTTATGTCTTAGAGTAGGTACCCTTACCCTCCTTTTGATCCGTGAGTGGGTTGATTGGTCAAAGTGAATACCTGATTCTACAATCAAAATAGAGAAATGAAAACCGAGTGAAAGGTACCTCTTGAGTGATTATACCTTTTAGGGGTACCTGTACTTTTATGGCATAAAAAGGGCAATGAAGAGGGTTTCACCTTTCTAAATGATCTTGGCTTCATTTATCGGCAAAAAAGGTCTGGCTCGAGTCGGTTCCTTGTTTGTTTTCGGGATTGGCTCATCAAAAAAAGGTGAGTGGCTGAGCGAAAAAGCAAACAAAATGGGAAAAGCAGTCACTACCTTGCAATGCAAGGTAAGGGTAAGGCGCTTTCTCCTCGGTGTTGTAGCTCTAAAAGAAAAAGAGTTTTAGTAAACTCTCTCTTTCAATGAGGGAGTCTTCTAGCTCCATTGGCACAGGTGGGAATAACTATGATGTGCAAGGGAGCTCTCGGCATTTCTTAGTGGGTTAGCATTGCTCTATTTGTGAGGCGGTAGGAAAGATTATCAGAGTTATGTCGTTCGATTTGCTTTGGTTGGCAGTCAATATAGTCGCTCAAGCTTTTCTCATTGGTGGAACCTGTTCTGGTTATGGAATGAATTCCTCTCTTTTTGTCAGTTTAGTAAGTCTAGGAACAGGCTTTCTTTGAAGAAATCTCTCTTTTCTTGGAAGTCACCGGGTAAGGCAAAGTCGGACAAACTTGATGAAAGAAAGTGTCATTATCATAGAGGCGGGGGGAGTCGAAGGGAGCGGTTGAGGCATGGGATGCGCTTGAATCACTAGCTTGGTTTGATGAATATCCAGTTGTCCATTCAGTAGGTCAGTGGGTTAGTGTTAGTCACTAGAGAGAGGTTTTTCCATTTTTTTGTTTGGATCGATAGGATTTCAGTTCGTTCTTTAGAGAGCTCCTTGTCACCAATAGCCAGTTCACCTAATAAGATAAAGTAGAAACTGAAGAAGGGAGACAGGCTGAAGAGGATCTGGAAGTTTTGGAGTGCCCGGGCTTCCTTCCTCCATTCACATCTAAGGGTTCCTTCAATCGGTACTCCCATGGTGGGAAGTTTGGGATGGTTTCATACCGAGGGATGACTCTGAGATGATCGAGACAATTGAACTTCACGGCATACACAAGGATGGTCACACCAACTTTTTTCTTTTTCTTTCGGTGTCAATCCCTACACCTCGTCGACTATTTTCTTAATGATGTGATGTACGCCTCAAAAAAGAATTCCATTGGCGAAGAATGCTATGATTATGATAAGGCTTGGAAGGACGCTTGGAGGATGCTTGGGGGAGAAGGAGAAAGAAAATATGCATACCGCTTCTATTTAGATCCTATTCAAATATTGGTACCTCAAGCCCATGTGAAATGCCTTAGATAAGATATATATTGAAAATTAAACCCATGCATTCATGCAAAGGAGGGGACAGATGAGTTTTGTCTTTATCACATGCTTGTCTCCAAGAGTATGATTTAGAGGATGGATTGAGTCGAGGGAGCTGAAACACCAACCTCAGTAGGCGTGGCTTTCGATCCTGGGCAACTAGAAGGGGAGCTTGATCAGAAAGCTATAAGAGCCCACCGCCATGAATAAGGAAGGTTACGGACCTTATGTGATTTTCGCTTTGACAATCGATTTGGAGCTTAAATATACCTACGTGGGAGATGTGTCCCTGCTTTCGGTTCGGGGTGGTCAACTGCCCTACTACTGCGCACCTACTTTTGGTTGCCTATTAGCTCCTACCACCATCCATAAGTTGGTCGAACCTCACTACCAGGCACTTTTCTAAAAAAACCGCCCTTGTCAAGACCGCGTGTAACCAAACAAAGACCTAGCTACAAAGTGGGGAAAGCTTTTCCCCCCACTTCCCACATGGAATCAAAAAGTGTCACTATGACAAATGACAGATTAGGAAAAGAACAACAAAGGAAAAAAGGTCTAACTTACTAACAATTTTGATTGAAAAGGAAAAGGTGATAGTTTTCTTGAAAAGAAAAAGCAAATCTCGGAGAAGGGGAAGCAGGAACGATCAAGTAGATTGTCCTTCTGTTGAGGACTGACCCGAAATAGTCTAATCTTTGTATTGGGCTTAGACTAATCTTTCCTATTTATGACCACTCATGTTTTCTTACAAAGCTTCCTTCGATTGAATGAACGTTCCTTTCTATCTATCCAAATTGGACCCCAGGGTGGCAAGTTAAGGACTTTGATTGATTCCTTTCATTTTCTTTTTTTTCATACTTCCCCTTTCTTTTAGGAAAAGGAGCATCCAATATCTTCTATATTCTCCGGCTATAATCTTAGGAGACATCATCAAGTTTGAGAATCAACGACATCCGGTTGAACGATCTTGGAATTTCATGTGTGAAGTAGCTGCCCTTCCTGGTTAGATAGTATGACCTATTGGTATGGCTAAAGAAGGATCCATTCTTGGTAGTGGACCCAAGACTAGAAAAACTTATCTATTCTAGGATAAAGTCCCTTCCGATCTGAGAATCGGACTTTTATCGGGCCGGTCCGTGTGAACGCTCACTGAGCTCTTGAATGCTCTTACGCTACTTCTCCCCTCCCTTCCTAGATATAGATTGGGATAATCGACTTCAGTATGTTATTAGCTTCTGAAAAAGTAAGAATTCTCCTAGCGTAGGTGGCTATTGTTAGTTTTTTCTCGGTAAGGTAAAAAAGGAAAAAGTTATAGAAGATTAAGATGGTAACATACCAGATGCAAGAGAGTTGGAGAAAGTTGCTGCATTTGTTGGCATTGGGAAACTGCATGAGGAAGCCATGATCGAACAGGATGAAGCAATGCTACGCACCTTAGGGATTTCCTTGATGGCTTTGATACCATATAAAAAAGAGGGTACCTCCCTTGCCGGTTGGCCATAGCTATCTCTAGCGCATCGCTTGCTCAAGGAAAGAAAAATTTTCATGGTTCTTCATTCGGTCGCCTTTCAATAGTGCATTGTATGTAGTCTTAGTCAATTGACTTCCCATATCGAGAAGATATGTGCCTCACTTGTACTTCACCGCAGTAAAGCTCCGGCATCTCTGCTATCACTAGAGACATTCGTCATCGCCGCTGGTCGATTAAGCACATGCTAACCGGCCGTTTGGGTCATTGGGAAATGGATTCTTCCGAATGCGCTTAGAAAACTCCATTTCATTGAAATCCTTAGGCTTTACATGCTCAAGGATATATGACGTAACCAGACCAAAGCAGTCTATCACCCCCTTCTTAGGGACCTTTCACCACCATGCAATCGGGTGAGGCCAGATGCCACTCGGTGAATGCTGGAATAATCAATGCCTATACCAACTAGAGATTGAGTAATCCCTCTTTTAGAAGAAACATGGTATGAAGCACCTCTCAGCCTGTATGAAACATGCAGAAGTGACACCCAACAAAATGTGAGAAAAGATTAAAAACTTTGAATGAAACAGGTGAAAGATCATTCACCCCTCTATCAGAGACGAATCTTTTAGCGAAGTACTTGAGAGGTATTCAAGAGGGACTTTTCTTTCTATATCGTCACCTAAGATAGCATAATCGACAAAAAATTTTCTCAGGGTGCACTTGCCAGGCCGCCCACCACACAAGCATATGGTGAGAAAGTGCAAAGAGTGGCCAAGAGGATAGGTATCGGTTGTCCCGCTATGAAGCTCACAGAACTTTTCTAGTTTGACAAATGGGACCTCAAAGATATTGCAAGCCAGTGTGGAATTCACCACACTAGACGAATGACCTATCAAACCAAGAACACACCAACTCAAACAACACTAAATCTGCCACGATGGGTGGTAGGTCAAATGAGTAGCATGTCACTGCCAACTAGTCTACATAGGTGTAGTGATTCAAAGTCCCATCCCGATGAATATTCTCCATCAACCATGTATGTATGGAAGGGTGTAACGACCTCGATTGACATAGTGACAAATGGCGAATATTATCCTATTGCCTCCCCTCTAAACTACGAGATGCCCATAAATAGGTGGGACTCCAAGATCTTCCTGAAGGTAGGACCAATTTGGTTTTCGAACCAGTCTAAAAAGGGAAAGAGGTGAAGACTGACCTCACCCCCTGCCACTTATTGTCCTACTTGAAGCTCCCAACGAAAATGCGGCGTGTTAAGTTATGGGTTGGAAGGGTCTTACAAGTTGGATCCCATCTCAATCCCTTATAAAGGGGAATGGTGGGAAGCCATGGCATGTACCTCTTGCTCAGGTAGGTGAATGATTCTTTCATTTCCCAAACAAATAAGAGTACACTCTTGGTGTCATCCCATGGATGATCGACGCAAAGTGGATTTCCTCTTAGCCAAGAGAATGATTTTGGACAAAGAAAATATCGAAAGACATAGTTGTACCGATCGACATGGTCATCTTTTCGGAAGAGAATCTTCCTCCAAAATGAAGGCGCTAGAGGATACCCTAACCATGTTAGAGAGACAAGAATCGGTAAGAAAGCGGATGTTAGAAAGTCCCACGTAAGCGATCTTACAGGAGGAAGCTACTTGTTCGAAATAGAAAGCACAAAACAGCCACCTTGACCTACGACCCAATCGACCAACTTCACAGGTATGCTCCTATGCAAAACTCCTTGGTGAAATCGTCAGTAGCGATTAGAGACAACTTATGAAAGATGCCTCTCATCACCTGAGAGTCTTCCAAGACTATCTGGTCGGGGATACTCGAAGGAGAGATGGAAATAGGCGTTGCATGGCTAAAGTTCTTATTAGCTTCCAATTTATGACCTACTCAACCACTAGAACCTTAGTTATAGCTGGCAGAGTCTCTGTTGGAACTACTGACTCGACCTACGATCGAAGGGCTTTCCGCGACACTGGGGTTCACGCTAAACGTGTTCTTTCCATACCCCCCACTGGACTCCATACCAGATCTAGCCCACATGGGCCCTCTCATGGGGACCCATAGGTTGGCACCTTAGAGCACAAAAGAGAGAATAAGAGAGGGAGAGAGAGAATCTGGGATTTCAATTGGGTGAGTTTTGGTCAAACGGTACAAAGTGGTGTCCTGGACTCAAGATTCAAGATTTCGGTTCCAGATCCCCGACCGGTGACCCCTATTTCTAGGTGTGAGCCAAGGTTTGCGACTGAGGAAGACATGATTGAATACAAGAAAAGTACATAATTGGGCTTGGTGTAGTAGTAGACGAGTCAGGCGGCGTCCCAATGAGTGAGTATGCTGGCGAGTTTGAGTTGAGGGCGCCCTTAGTTCTCTTATCGAGATGTGACTCGGGTGGCTCGAAGCATTGGGCGACTGAGTTTGGCAAACCGAGTTGATTCATAGCAATTTGTTGAACCGGGTTCAAGCTTACATGATGATTTGATCAATCTTACCCAATGTACATTAGTTCCCCGATTCTCGTGTCTCTTTCGAGAAGCCAAGAAGAATAGGAGAATGAATTCTAGAACCCACCTGGGTAGTCTGGAATGTTGAATCTATAAGATGCTTGGATCGTTGACAAGTAGCAGACATGTCACTGATCGATGCCTATAAGTATGAGGCTTAGGGCTTTCTTTAAAGGTTTCCATTTGACTCCTATATCATCATTTCTCTTATTGTTCAATTGCTTTTCTTTCTTTGGCGGATGGAGGAGCCTCTAGGCACGGTGAAGCGATTAATGGAGAAAAGAGCCAGATTACTATAAGTGAACTCTTGGAGTGTATGGGTCGGGACTAAGTGCGACTTCTCCGGAGAAGGCGACGGTATTCTCCCGTGTCTTCTATGGTAGCTAAGTTGAATAAGCTTTGGGACGAGTAGAGATCAAGACCGTGCAAAGTAGGGGTTCCAAAGATCCCGCGGACCTCAGGCCTCCCAAGTCGTCGACGGTGGGGCGAGTTCGCTGAAGTCGGAAGTCATATTGATGAGGAAATTCTCGGAGACTTCCCGATGAACCAGTTCTCTGCAAAGAGTTCATGCTGACACTTGATTCAGCACGGCACCGTTCCTCTCAATACCTCTCGAGCTACTTCATTCCTTGCTTTCAATTTCTATCCTAAGATAAGGAATGGACATCAAAATGCTCATATCCCATATAGATGGATCCCACCGATCGTAGGTGACCGTCGAGGGAAAGGAAAGGAGCGTAGCAATACCCATTTTGTCGCAGTGTCAAGCGTAATGAAATTAGATAAGTGTAGGCCCATCCAACATAGAAAAAGGTGGGATTTGGTACCGTGGATAAGGAACCATGTCATGATATGGACGCGATAAGATTATTCCTGCATTCTTTGGCTTTGGGTTGTTTCATAAGCCGGAAGTAGATTCTCGACATTCAAGTAGCATCAAAACCAGACAATTGCCTGATATTCCTTGAGGATCGAGGCAAAGTGATGCGGCTTTCAAAGAAGAGGTTCGAGGGTTGACTTCCGAAGAGGAAGTTAGGTGCTACATTCTCATTTGAAGCATCCTTAGAGGTGAATGGAATGCAATTAGTGCTACTTCCCCATCGCTTCAGGTGAACGCCGATGGTTGGTGGCTTCGGCTTTGACCAATGCTTGTCCTAGTCGTGATTCAACCAATATCTCTTTGGTCTCTCGACCGTCCGTTAGTAGTAGTGGGTCAATCAATGTCTGCCTTTTCGTGTTCGACTATCCTCTCGTAACCAAGAACCTTTCTTTCGGCCTTCTTACCTTTCTCGGCAACCATTGGGAAACAAGAATAGGCTTGCTTAGCTTGCATCTATAGAATAAGTTCATCAATAGTAGAAGATAGAAATAAATAGCAATTGCTATTTCATCACTAAGCGGTGTTTTAGCTATAACCGCCGGAGGAAAGACCTTTTCTTTTACTTACTTTTACCTATGAATGAACACGCCGAGAACTGGAAGTTGAACTCCATGTCGAGTGAAAAAAAAAGAAGAATTTGGATCAAGTTCTTTCCAAATTGGACTTGGTAAAGGCGCTAGACTCAGCTAGTTAGTCAGAAAGAAACGAGCTTTTTGAGGCTCAAAGGAAACCCCAATAAATAGAATAGGAAGGTATAGAAAGAAATAGGCGCTACTACGTGAACATTTTTCATAGCGGTTCCTCTTCCTCAAGTCACTACGCTTATTCCAACAACTCTAATCACGTAACTAGAATCGTCAACTCCAATCAGTGAGAATGCCTTCTCTGATCTTTCTCTTTAATCAAGAGCTTCTACTTCTATACTGAGACTTCTATTGCAAAAATGGTGGTTTATGAAAACTATCCCAATTTTGAACTAAAGTAAAGTGAAAGTATAGTCTGACAAGATTACAATCAATGGAAGTTGAATGGATGGAAATCCAAGCAAGTAGTAGTAGTGTTTCTTGTTGACCTTATTGAAGGATCGAATAGAATTCTTTTGAGTACGGGATTTGGTTGGATGAATGAATTTGATTGACTTTAGATGAGACACCACGCCACGGGGACGGAAGAGAGGGAAAAGAAAAGCCATACCTAAGTAAGTACCATTGGAGCCTATAGCCTGAAAGAAAGCGTTCCAATGCATGCCCTATTTCATTTCAGAAGGGATAAGCAAGACAAGACTCCCATCAAGGAAGTCGCTAAGGGCATCAGCTCACAATCTATTTAATATAAAATTCTTTGTTTGTGTTAGATTCACTAGTCTTCACTAGCGCCTTTAGGGAAAGATCGGTAGGCTTAGCTCGAACCGGGTTCCTTCTATGGGTTTCACAACGTCCACCCGCCATAGGATCAAAAGTCGGGGCTCCATTTCACACTCCTCGGAGATCCTCATATCAAAAGAATGGAATCCCTTGATCATCCTCCTTATTTTCTTTACTAACATAAAAGTAAAGTGACCAAACAAACAACTTGGGGCTTATTCCCAATTTATTATGTGGTTTTCTTTTTTCTCTGAATGGAATAGAAAAGAAATGACACCACATAGAGTTTAGAATATTTTATTTAGATGATTAAATACAACATTAAGGAATACACATATTATCTCGAAAGATAAACATGCTTTCCTATAATGGATTCAATCATTTCAATAAAAGACTCCTAAGGCTAATGGGTCTTTCGTGTACCAAAGTATTTTCCCATGAACTACAAAGAAAAGTAGAACAGGGTCAATTTTATCCTGGGGTCCTGGTTCCCTATAAAGGCGAGCCTCTATAGTTAATTACATCTTAGGAAGGGTATCTTCCAAAGAATACTCTCGATTAAAGAAATAAGTGGTTATTCCTAAAGACTACTAGCTTTCAAAGAATTAATTTTTGGAAATTCAATTGGGAGAGGTCCAAATTGAGAGAGTTATTTTAAGAGTCAAATGAAAAGAGTAGAAATGCCTATTGATCGGGATGCCCGAGACATTTCATCTATCTTATAATTGGGTTTCAAATTTGGGATTCAATTTTAGATTTCAAGTTATCATTTGCTTAGAAATCTAGGACTTAGCACAAAGAAAAAATGCCTAAGGTTGAAGACTTATTCCTAAAGGATGCTAACCTAGTCTACTGTGTGCTTACACATGGCGACCGACTTAGTTCTATTCTTGGTAATCATTGGTCGCTCCCTTCTGAAGGAACTAACCTATCCGACTCTTACGGACTTACAACCTGCCTGGAGAAGGCTGCCAGCTAACACCACCTAATCGCATATTAAAATCATGAGGCTAAGTCATATGAATGCAAGATGGCTGGGCTGTTGTAGTTTTAGGAAAGAAATCTATGAACCTAGACTTACTCCCTAATCCTTAAGATCATGTAGGGTATGAAGATGCATATAACTAATGCACATTTTTCAGATTTTAATAATTTTTGACTCAGGATTCATTTAGGCCATAAGGATACAATTTATGCCTAATGCATGTAATTAAAAAAAGATCATGGGCCAAATCAAAATAGAAGAAGGTGTATTTCCATCATAGGCTCTCAAAGGTCAAGCCTAGGTAAAGATGGAATTCCTTCATTAATCAAGAGTGAAATAATATGATTATGCATGACATTCAGTTAAGGGGTTGCTACATATTTTATCTTGTTTTAATAGCTAGGCTTTTATGTGAATATTATGAGTTGTATTTATTTTTATGTTTCAGATTTAGTTGGGTGGAAAATTTAGTTTATCCTATGAGCCAGTCCCGTGCATACATCACAAGACAAACATAGCAGTAAAGAAACCTAAGAAAAGCATGTTTTTATTATGCACCCAAAATAAATCAAGCCAAATTAAATTTATAAGAAAAATGCCAAATGCTAGCTATACACCGAAGAAAAAATGGGCAAATGTTCTACCCTTATACAACCCCTAGAACTACAAGTTTAGATCTATGGGTCTTCTTTCCGTGAAAGTCTCTTCGGGACATCCATCTGCCCACAGGGGACCACCGATCATCTCTGGTTGGTTGCCTCGTTAATCCTAGATCCCATAGATCCTAACCTAATTCTAAGCTCAAATTTACATTTAAAATTCAAAGAAAATCAAAAGAGCAGTTAGAAATACACAAGACACCAAGCGCTTTATATTTTACAAACATATGGGCTTAGCATTAGTTCTGTTGCCACTGCCCTATGGACTATGTTAAGGATTTTAGCACTGCAAGCAAACATCAATTTTATGATTTATTTATTACAATGATCCCTTTAACACGCTTAAAAAATGTCAAATCTAGAAAGAATGCCCTACCATCCAGTCTAACGAACAAACAAGCCTAGGCATCCAGTCTAAAACAATACACCATGCAAATATGTGAAGCACATCACAACATATCACATGAGATTAAAAGAAAATCACAGAACGATCTAACCTAGATCTAGATCAAATAATCTAGTGTGTAGTAGTGGGGTTTGTGTGGTAAGTCTTTTCTAGGCCTTTAAGTTTAAGTTTTGATGTTTGAAAATTTAATTAATTTAAATTTTACCATTTGTTGGTTTCAATTCAAATGGTTTAGTGATTTAAATTTTTATTTTTATGTTCATTTTATTTAGTTAAAGTTGTATAAGTTTTCAAGAATGAAGAATGGAATGATTCCATTTTTGTATGGAGCTCTTTCCATTCAACATCCTAAATCCTAATGAAGTTTCCAAAAGGCTAATTAAAATCCTTAAGTATTTTAATTAATCCTTCTGATTTCAATTATGTTTGAATTTGATTTATGTTATTTCAATTGTTTGAATTAATTTAATTTGTTTGATTTATTTCATTTTAAATTAATTTATATGGATTTCATTTGATTTGGCTTATGTTACTTTAAAGAGTTTAATTTTTGTTTTATTTCATTCAATTTAACTTAAGATATTAAATTATGAAGCTAAGTTTTAAGTCCATTAATATGAATTAATGTCTTAGGTTTGTTCATAGATTATTCTTAACCCAAAAGTACTTAGGTTAATTACTTGATCTGATTTGATTAATCAAGGTTTTAAGTTCATTATTTAAATTCATTAAGGATGAATGGTTTTGTTAAATTTAACTTAAGTTGTTTAATTATGTTTGAATTTCATTAAGTATTGATTTTCTTACAATTTTGATATTAGATTAAATTCTCTGACTTAGAAAGTTTTAATGAATTACCCCAAGTTTTTGATGTTTATTTGATTGGTTCAATTTATTTGTCGATTTAATGAATTGATGATTATTCTTAATTATTATTTAGTTCATATTGACCTAGAGATTTGGAAATTCAAGAATTCCAAATTTATAGACCAATTTGGATTCAGATAATTATGACAAGTGGGGTTTCATGCCAATTTTATGTTCCTAAAGTTTCAGTTTAATTAGAGATGTAATTAGGGTGTAATTAAGATTTTAATTATTAGATTAAAACTTAAATTAAGATTAATTTTTAAGATTAATTGAGAGATTTTATTTTTTACATATTCTACACTGAAATACCTTTCCAATGAGGGTCTATTTATAATTTTAGGTTAACTGGTTGATTTATTATGATTTAATTAAGTTCAAGTGATTTAATTGAATTAGTTAATTCTTTTAATTATCAAATTAAGTTAATTAAGTTCATATTAGGTTTATATTAGTTTAATTAAGTTCAATTATTATTCTGATGTTCATTATTTTGATTTAAGATTATTAAATTAAAATTTTATAATTAGTTTATTAAAGAGTAATTAATTTATTTAATTTAAGGGTTAACTTACATAAAATTTTGATTTCATTTTATTTCAGAGAATTAAATCCCCAAAAATTTACCTAAGGTATGTTTTAATCTTAATTTCATTTCCCCAAATTTTCAAATTAATTGGATTATTAATTTAAGAGTAATTTTAATGTTCAATTAAACCTAAATTAAGGAAAACTCATCTAATAAAATTTGGGTATTTTAATTTTTGTAGATTTCTCTCATCTAGACAAATCCATAGAGCTTTTATTTATATTTTTCTAATTTTTTTTTTTGATTTGTTTTGATTTTTTGAAGTTTTCTGAATTTTTAAATTCCTTAAATCGCTGTTTTAACGGTTTTAGTTGACGCCCCAGCGTTTTAACTAGAATGAGCGGATTAGATGGACCATCCATCAAAGATCTGACGCCCTGATGACCCGCGTACGGATTAAACGAATACGCGTTGATTGGTGGACGATCCGAGGTCGATCACGATCAATCATCCATCATTCATGAAGGGATTTAATTAAATTAATAGATCTAGACCTTCGCTTTTTAAAAGAAACGCGGTTCGATTGTCTCTCCGATCTGCGGGAGTCGAGGACCGTCCAACTTGTTTTATTAATAACTTTTGATATACTTAACCAAATTGGATGATTTAAAGTGCTACATGAACTTTGAAAGATCCTATTTCCATCCATAAGGCTTGATCTTACCAAAGAACATGCCTTGTAGGGATACGACCATGGCCGAAAGCTTTGAAGGAAAAGGGGGGGTTAATATTGGCGTACCTTGATTTAAAGGATCTCAAAGGCTGGAATCAATTGAAGTAGCTTCTATTCATCAAAATAAAGGCTGTCATCAAAGGAATTGAGAGAATTCCTTGTGATTTGATCACTAGCCCAAGCTTTGGATCCAAATTTTGGTTTTGATGTATTCAATGGTTGAGAGCACTTGGAGGGTGGGGGAGAGTTTGTTTTGCTTCGGTTTTGGTATTTGATAGTGTATGAGAGCTTTTTTTTTTTCCTTGAGAGAGTGTGTATATGTTATTTCCTTCATGGCATGCTCTTTCTTTTTTTTAATTTAATTTTTTTTAATTATCTTTCTCCATGATTGGCCTTTTTTTTATGCTTGATTACCGCTTAGTTGGAATCACCACCTCAAGATATGGCTTTTTTTTGTCTTGGGGTAGATGTGGGATGAGGACAAAGGAATTTTTCCTCTCTTTATCCTTTTTTTAATTTTTTTTATTTTGTTATTTGATTTATTAATTAAAGAGATTAATTAACTTTAATGGTGTTTAAGATGATTAATCTCTTATGCACATTCATTGGTTAAGATGGTTTTGAATTTTCATGCTTTTATGTTTTGTTTAACTCACTTAACCCAAATTGGGTTAAGTTGAGTCATTGTTTTCTCAAATGACCCATTTGACCTAAACACACCCAATAGGGAGTTAGGTTATGCCCTATTATCATTCTCATATGATTTAGTTTGATGTTATTTTGATTTTTCTTCAATTTGAGTTCAATGTGGCTTATTTAAGTTATTTTGTTTTAAGGAATTTAATTTACTTAATCTAAGCCTTAAAGAACTCAAATTTTTTTGTTATTATGATTAAAACTATTTATTTAATTTTTAGAAATATTTTTTTGATGATTTTATTTAGTCAAATTTTAGTGGGTTTTTTTTGACAAAGTCACTTAAGTCAATTCTAAGTTAACTAGGGTTGACTTTAAGTTTGACTTTTAATCATTCTGGATTGATGTTGGTTGATTTTGAATTTGGATGCTTGAGTTGATCCTACCTAAGATAAATAGGTTAGATCCAACCCAAGGTGAATTATCTAGGTCACTAGGCATAGTGTCCTAAGCATGCTAAATTAACCTCATCCAAAAATAAGGTCAACAATGGACCCTAATATGTGTAGTGGATTAACTAGAATACACCACATATTGGTGTCAACATTGATCAACATATAAGCTTGGGGTTCCAATTCATGATTTTTGTTTTTTTTATTTGGATTTATTTTGATTTTGATTGTGAAAGATAGGTATATGTATACCTATCTTTATTTTGGAGTGTGATTCATTCTTAGAAACTTAACTTTCATTAAGTTCTAGGATGAAGAAGAAAGCTATTAAGAATAAGCCCAAAGATTAGTCTAATCATAATGCAATCATTATGCTCAAGGAAAATGCCTTTAGGGGACTTACTCTTTCTTGAGAATATTGACTGCTAATAAGATGGGGCCGTTTAAGGCGGATCCATCTTAGTTAGCTAAAGAGAGGAGAGGGTTTTAAAGACTTGATCCAATCCTCAAAACTATCGGGAGAAGAGACTTGAAATGCTTGATCCTACCACGACTTTGACCAAACAGGGGTCACATGGACTTGATCCTATTTAGATAGTTCAAAGAAATGGGGCCTTTAATAGCCTGGTTCCATTCTTTAGAAGTTTGAATAGGATGCCAACCGGGGACTTATTCCTATATGATTAGAAAGAACACCGACCAAGGGACTTATATCTTTCTGGCTGTTAGAAAGGGGTCATAAAGACTTAATCCAATCTAACTCCCATGTAACATGAAAGGGCCTTGATGACATATTCCAATCATGTACACCAAGGTAGGACACCGGGACTTACTAGATGGAAGGCCAAAGGGACTTATCTTTTCTAGAAGGGTCATGAGACTTAATCTAATCTAACTCACCGCATGAAAGAGACCTTGATGGCTTGTTCCAATCATGTACACCAAGGTAGATGGATGGGACTAACTCGATGATTAGAAAGGCCGAGGGACTTATATCTTTCTAGCTATTAGATAGGGTCGAAAGACTTAATCCAATATAACGCCTGTAGCATGAAAGGGGCCTTGATGGCTTGTTCCAATCATGTTCAAGGGATGCCAATCGGGGACTTACTCTTGATGAGAAAGAACAACTAGGGACTTATATCTTCGCATTAGAAAGGGGTCATAAAGACTTAATCCAATCTAACTCGTGTAGCATGAAAGGGGCCTTGATGGCTTATTCCAATCATGTACATGAAGGATGCCAATCGGGACTTACTCGATGAGAAAGAAGGCCGAGGGGACTTATATCTTTCGCTATTAGAATGGGGTCATAAAAGACTTAATACAATATAACTCGTGTAGCATGAAAGGGGCCTTGATGGCTTGTTCCAATCATGTACAAGTATGAAGGGACTTACTCACGATGATTAGGAAGAAGGCCGACTTATATCTTTCGCTGAAAGGGTTCATAAAGACTTAATCTAATCTAACTCGCCTGTGTAGCATGAAAGGGGCCTTGATGGCTTGTTCCAATCATGTACACAAAGGTAGGATGCCGACTAGGGACTTACTCCTGACCTACAAAAGACATGAGAAAGGTGCCACATAGGGCTTGCTCCCAACCTATAGGTGGTATGGATGAGAAAAAGGGGTCAAAGTGACTTATTCCTAATCCTCAATAGTTATGACTAATAAGCAAGAGTCTCATGGACTTAATTCTCACTTAGTTAGTCTAACTTTATGAAGAGGTTATGGAAGGTTTTTTTTCACTTCTACACACATTTACAAATGAGTTTTCAACATTTCAGCTAAATGAGACAAGTTGAAGCAAAAGCAATAAAGAGAAATAAACTTTTATTTTATTAATCTTTGTTTTGAAACAAGTTACACATAATATTTCTTTAGGTAACGTCCATTAATAGGTGGTATTGGATGTTCGCCATTACAAGTAATAAGTTGGTAAGAACCTCCTTCATAAGCTTTTTCCACTACAAATGGTCCTTCCCATGTTGGCTCGAATTTGCTGCCGATTCTTCGATGAGCTAGGATTGGTCGTCTAAGAACTAAGACCAAATCTCCAACTTGGAAAGTTCTAGGCCGAACCAACCTATCATGTGCCTGAACCATACGTGATTGGTACAGTTCGAGGTTTTGTTGAGCTTGTAATCATTTTCCTTCAAGATTTTCTAGTTCTTCCAAATGAATCTTATGATTTTGTTCTATCTTATTATTATGCTATTCTTAATGAAGGTAGCTGTACTTCTAATGGAAGAACTGCTTCAGCCCCAAAAACTAAAGCATATGGTGTAGATTGAGTTGGTGTCCTATATGTAGTCCGATAGGCCCATAAGGCTTCAACCAACTTCTCATGCCATTAGCGTTTATTTTCATCAAGTATCTTTTTTAGAATTCTTACTAATGTTTTGTTAAATGCCTCGGCCAATCCATTCACCTTAGGGTAATAGATGGTTGAGTATCTCCAGTCAATTTTATGTTTAAAGTGATTTATTTTCGTGGACCTAAAAGATGGACCATTGTCTGATATGACGAGGAATAAATCGATATACAACATTTTCACGAAAGAATTTCAACACATGATATGCTTTAACCTCTTTTGGGTAGCACCATTTTTGGGAAAATAATTCATTGCAGCTAAAATAAAATGGTGTCCTTTTGAAGAAAGAGGATCAATGGGCCCTATGATGTCTGGTACCCCAACTCTCAAATGGCCAAGAGGGCAATCAAGATTGGGTGGTTGATGTAATACCACACCATGTACTTAACGATGACAATGGCGTGCAACCTCCATGAGTCATTTAACATTGATGGCCAATAATACCAAGTCTTTTTTTATTTTTAATTTCATTTTGGGTCAGTTGGTGTGCTCCACCGAGTGTATCTCAATCACAACCTTATGGGCTTCCAATTTGTCTAAACAACGAGCCACATTTGGTGAAAACCTTCGATATAAAACATCATTAATCAATGCATAAGACAAAGCAGCGTTTCTTTATTTGATTTGCTAAAGATTTATTTTAGGATGCCTCCCTTTACTTAAATAGTCAATAAGCGGTTGCCTCCAATCACATTCTATTTGACCTTGAAGAGTGGCTATCCTTTGAATTTCTTCTTGCTTATTAATGTAGTCTAAATCTATAGGAGACAATACATTGATTTTGAACTTCTATAGATTGATTCTTTTCTAGGCATATGATTTCTTTAGCTAATTTAGCCAAAGCATCTTTGTATTCTCTTGACAAGATATTCTATATGATACATATGGAATCTTTTCAAGTAATTTCATTGTATATTTATAATAATTGAAGAGTTTTGGATTCAAAACCTTATAGATTCCACTTACTTGGTTTATAATTAGTTGGGAATCCCCATAAATTTTTATATTTTAATTTCCATAAGGATGCCAACTCTAAACCCGGTAATAAGAGCTTCATATTCTTCATTGTTTGTACAAGGCTCTAAATGATATGAATATCTCATCATTCCTTTAGGGTTATAAAGACTAACCCAATTCACCTTCCAGGGTAGATGAATTGGACTCTTTATTTCTTCTTGATGATGATGCGCCATCAAAATATAATTCCTAGGTGGCAATAGGTTCACCTTCTAATGTTATGATCTATTCATCTAGGAGATCATCATTTAAAGGGGACGCTTCAAGCATAGGGTGTGTTGCTAGAAAATTTGCTACTATTTGTCCTTTCACTGCACGAAGAGGAATATAGGTGATTTCAAACTATAATAAAATCATTGACCATCATGCTAGGAGCATGTTGGGCCGGGTCATGAGATATTGCAGAGGATTCACCCTTGAAATCAGGTTGACCTTATGAGAAAGCATATAATGCCTCAGTTTCTGAGCGGCAAAAATTAAGGCTAAACAATGTTTCTCAATAGAAGGATAATTCTTTTCTGTTGGAATAAGCCTACGACTTAAATAATAGAGGGCATTTTCTTTCCCTTCTTCATTTTTTTGGGCTAATAAAGCCCCAAGAGATTCTTCCATAGCATAGAGGATTAATGGCTTTCGAATCGGAAGCCAAAATAGGAGATTCATTAAATATTGCTTTAGATTTTCAAAGGCCTCGACATTTTCATCCCAAATAAATTTGGAGTCTTTTTTTAATAATCTTTGCAAAGGGTTGGCACCTTCCGGATAAATTTGATATGAACCTTCTTAAGTATGCAAGCCTTCCACATGATCTTAGTTGTAAGACTTTTAGGTGGCATTTCTATAATAGCTTTTATCTTTTTAAGGTCAATTTCTATCCACGATGCCACACTACAAACCCTAAGAATTTCCAAGTCACTCCAAAGGCACACTTGAGGATTCATCTTTAAGTTATTAATGTCGCTGAAAAATGACCCATAAATCATAAAAATGTTCTTGTTTTAGTTTGCTTTTAATGACTAAATCATCGATATAACATTCAACTTGATTATGAATCAGTAATATTCTAGTCATAGCTCTTTGATAAGTAGCTCCCATTTTTGAGGCCAAATGGCATGACCGTGTAACGAAAATCCTATTGGAGTTAAATGCCGTATGTTTTCATCTTAGGGTACATCTTAATTTGATTATAACCGGATGATCCATCCATAAATGAAAAGATCTCATGCGAGCTATATGACCATGAGTTGGTATAAAAAGGGGAATTCATCTTTGGGACAAGCTTTATTTAAGTCTCTAAAGTTAACACAGATGCATATTTGACCATTCTTCTTTTTTACTGGAACTATGTTGGCTACCCAATCAGGGTATTGTTCTTCTCGTATAAAGCCAGCTTCAATTAGTTTCTTTATTTCAATGATTACTTGTTGTTCTACTTCGCGTGCTGCTTCATTGGGATGGCATCAGGTTTAATTCCTAGTTTGTACCATCACAGGATAAACGGCATTTCATCATAACTCCAAGCAAAGCAATCTTTATACTCAAAGAGTAAGGTGATTAACTCTTCCGAATCTTCTGGACCCAACAAAGAGCTAATAAAGGTCAATTTTGGGTTCTCAGGAGTTCCTAGGTTAATCTCCTTTAATTCATCGATAGTAGATTTTATTTCTTCCTCATATTCAGGTGGTGCATTCTAAAGTGAATCATCTTTGGATTCTTCTATAGTTTTTATGAATGAGTCTCCTAGAAGAGTATAAGAGACTTCAAAGAGTTGATCTATTTGACGATTGCTTATCATTAAGCAATGCTCTATATCATCAAATGATTTAACACCAAACCCAATCCAGCTTTGGAATGAAAATTTCTATGTTTTGGTTCCATAAGCTCTCCATGCATTGGGCTTTATCTTTAGGCCAAATATTTGTAATAAAACCATGTTTCCGAATTCTTTACACAAGTAGAGTACCAATCAAAGGAAGTTCTATTATTTCATTGAAAGATGGTTCTTCAAGCTTTACATCTCCTTCTGAGCTTGAAGGACATGGTACAGAATAAAATTTTGCTGACCTTCCCACTTCTCCTGATAAGTTAGGGGATATTTTGACCTCTAATTGAGATATTTTATTTTGATTTAGAGGAGTCAAAGTTAATGTATCGACATATTTTTTAAAATTTTCATATGTGGATAAGTCTCTTCCTTTAATGCTTTGATTTCTTCATCGATTATCGATTCTAAGGAAATCTCAAACCTTTTGAAGCATTTCTATGATATCTTCATCGGATTCCAAATCAATATGAATTATTGGAGGTTCTTTTTTCTGTTTCTTTTCTTTTTCTCCTTTTCTTTCTTTTCATCTTTGTTTATTATTGGTTTTGTGCTTCAATAATGATGGATTTCATAGAATCAACTCTAGGTTTCTTAGGCATGTAACATAGCATCTTCATAAAGCTCAATCTCATGAATAGCGAATGGTTGTACATCTCCTTTTATAATAAACTCCACTCCATCCCTAGTGTACTTAATACACTGGTGGAGTGAAGATGGTACCATTCTATATTCATGAATCCAAGGTCTTCCTAAGAGAGCATTAAAGGAAGTTTCTGAATTTATAATATGAAATTTAGCTTCAGTTTTCAATCCTTCTATTTCTAATAATAGAGTGATTGAGCCTAAAGATTTTTCACCTATTTCATTAAAGCCCTTTAACAACATCTTATCGAGAACTAAGTCTTACGCTATCAATTTTTAAGAATGCTAATGTTCTAGAGTTTATGATGTTAGATGCGGGATCTACTAGAACTCTTGACAATCTTATATTTTCAATTTTTACAATATAGAGAGGGGCGATTATGGTCTTTGGTTCTAAAAGTAGATCCTCATGGAGAAAGTAACTCACAGGATCTCCTTAAAGTAACAAGCCTCTTAGAGGAAGTAGGCTGCTAGTTGAGTCGCATATCTAGATCAAGTAATGCCTGTACTAGTGAGTCTCTCATTTCTTTTGAAAGAATGAGAGCATCATAAATGCTTAATCTAGCAGGGAGCTTCCTAAGATGAGATAGAACATTATAATCCACTTTGGGAACCTTTATTTCTGCTGGTATCTCTTTAAGTAATGAATCTGAACTTGTGCTTTCATCCATGGTTTGCTTTCCTTTTTCTTGAGGACTAGGAGGTAAGCGAGGTGGTAAGACTCTTCCACTACGGAGGTTTATTTCAGCAATATCTCCAGGGTTTGAATCAACATGTTCCTCATTTTGACCATCTTTTATGAATGATCGAGAATCGATATATATCTATGATAAGTGGATCACCATGTAAATCTTCCATGTAAGTTTAGACGAGTCATATGAAACATCATGAGATTCTTCTTTTTTGATATTTAAATACTCAATATTTTTATTCTCATTTTCATTAGAAATAGCACGAATGTAAGAAATGTCATCAGAGACAGATTTTTTATTCATTATTTTGAAATAAGTACATAAAGATAAAGGCTTATATGGTATTGCCTTTCCATCTTTATCATACAAAATTCTATTACTAGATATAGATGTCCCTCCCTCACCACACTTTATTATCTTCATGGTTGAAGATGCTTGGGCTGAGGTGGAACTTGTATTCTAGACTCCAGTGGATCAACCTGGGTGATCACCTCCCGGGTCGATTGATCTGCATGGCAAATTTTAAATTTTTCATCATATGTTTCTTTGTGGAATGGGATAAAACTACATCCCATTCATTTTGAAATGAAGAACTAGAAGAAGAGTTACCTGTTATAACCTTAATGGATCCTTGTCCAGGGTCCACCAGGTACTCCTTTGGGATAGTTACCAATCCATTCTTAAAATTTCTTTCGAGCCAGTCTTTAAAAGAAAAGCAATCCTCAATAGTATGCCCCAACATCGATGATGTGGCAATAATAGGATCATTTACCTTTCCCACCTCTTCTGGCTTTCTTGGATCAGGGAGTTTAAAGTCTGGCTTTTTTATCAAATTTTTAAAGATTTTCCTCACCGCTTCTTTCTTAAAGGAATAAGTTTGGTTCATTCTTTCTGAGAAAGAGCTAGTTGGAAAATTCCTAACAGATGATGACTTCTGTTGCTGCGGTGGTTCATAAGATGAAGCTCGCTCTGGCTGTACTTGCATAGGAGCTTTCCCTTTGTCCACTACAGAAACACTACCTGCTCTTTTTTCTAAAGGCCTCCTAGGCTTGGATGACTCAGATTGATCTTTTAAGAATGACATCCTAGGAGCTTCCTCTTGTAAATTAGAGGCTTTATTTAAAAGTTTCTCAAAGGTCTTAATAGTAAAGCCTTTGAGGAGGAAGGCTATAGGGCCATGTATATTCCTAAGGAGGATCTCTATAGCATGCTGCTCTTGTAGCTGAGGCTCGCATTTTAGGCTGAGAATTCTCCATCTTAGGATATAATCAACTAGAGATTCTCCAGGCTTCTGCTGTGCTACTACTAGGTCTCCCACAGTAACATGATGTTGGACACCTGTGAATCTCTTTACAAATATTTCTTCCAATTTAAGTGTGCTTGGTAAATCAAAGATACGAAAGCAACTCCGCTCGCTAACTAAACTTTTAAATAAGAGAGCATCGCCCTCTAGCATGTTAAAGAACTTGCAAAGTAAAGTGAGCCAAATGTCGCTAGATTTCCATCAATACTTTTAAAGGATGGGGATACAAACCCTTTGGATATGGAGTGGAATCAAATTCCTTAGGGTATGGCCTACCCCGTGGAATCATGGTTGTACCCCGAGTTTGTGCAAGTGCTTCCTTCACTTGTTGTTGCACCAATGTCTTTAGTTCAGTGTTGGAAGGTACCACAATTGCAGGTTTTGATTCATGTCTTTCTAAACCACCTCCAATCATCATCATGGGATGCATCTGGAAGGGCCGATGGGGTTGAGAAAGTGTTGGAATCATATTTTGAAGTGATTGCATAGTGGCAATCATCTCCTCCATTTTCTTGTTCATAGAATCAATCATCCTTCTTTTGAAGTTGAAGGATAAGTTGCGTTTGAAGTTAGAGAGGGTCTTCTTGTATCTCTTCCCTTCTTTTAGATGATCTCGTGTCAACCATATAGATGTGTGCTACTGGCAATGTCAAATCATCATCTAACATATCATCTTGTTCATGATCGAAATATTCAGAATTTATTTTCAAATTTTCATTTTCTTCATCTTCTTTAATGATGTTGTCTATCTCTTCTTTGGACAAGGAGAGTGGAACACCATTGCTATCTAAGATGACATCAGTTAGTTCTCCAATTTCCATTGGCCTTAATTCAGATAGTTCATTCATGTTCCTTTGGGATGTAGGGATACTATCAATGAAGGCTTTTAGGCCTGCATGACCATCATCAGTAGTTTTCCTAACATAAGAAGATGAATAAGAAGAATTCACTCCTTTATTGGGAAGATCAAATGGATGTAGTTCAGCTTGAGACAATTGTGGTAAAGGTTCATCTGAACTAGATTGAACTAAAGGTTTTAAAGGTGAAGAGGGTAAAGGTGGTGAAGGGATTTTATGCTCAGAAATTTTAGGGACTTTCCTAATATATACTCTTTTATTCTTTTCATTAGGATAAGTCCTATCCCTGTCTGTCCTAGTAGATTGATTTTTATGCCATGTAAGTGAATGTATAGGACGAGAATATTGTCCTGGTACCATAGGCACAGGATATGGGGGTCTTTTTCTATCAAATGTGACCCCCTTCCTTTTGATGACGGAAGGTGGCAGGTCTCCCTGATAGTTGTCTAGCTAAATGTTGAGAAGCTTGATGCTTCATGTTTCTCAATAGATCTTCTTTAGTGTAGGAAGAAGACCTAGGTAGCTTATGCAAAGTCTGGAGAAATCGACCGTGCGATTCTCTATGTTCCTAGTTAAAGTTTCTCCTTTCAGGAGGGATAAAAGGATGGGATAAGGAATTAGCAATCTTCATTATATTCTCCTCCTCTAGGGCAGCAGATAAAGGATGGAATTTGCTTCCACATAAGAGTGGAGAAATATGAGGAAGAGGATATCCATCTCTCTCGCCTAAATCCATATCTAACATCTCCTTCGCTTTTCTCCCAAGAGCTATCCTCCCAGTCTCCTCCTCTATTTTTCTTTTGACTTTAGTCATTTGTGTATTTTGAAGTGGAGCCTACTTCAAAAGTGCAAAAGGGGACTAGAGCAGGAATGCCTCAAGTGGGCAATTTTCTTTACGTGTCCTCTGGACCCTTTCAACAACTGTTAGTAAGCATCCTTTTTTAGCAAACATTAGAAAATTCTAAAATAGGTTGCTTATCTTTCGGTTGCTTCAAAGAACGAGCAAGAGTTACTCCATTAGCAATAATATTGAGATTTTCAAATCCAGCTCCAAATTTGATAATGGAGCCATCGATGTTTACTCAGCCAAAAGCTAATACCGGAAGTGGCTGCAAAGATCAATTGGCCAACCATTTTCCTGTTTTCAAAAATAAAAATTAAATTTATTAAAAAATGTAAAATAAACAGATTATGGTCAAAACAATGTTTTAACTTTTCAAGGAAGGTTGACCAATGATATGGCCAAGATTGTTTCTCACTTTTCATTTTATTTTGAGATTTGGTTATAGGACCCAATCGTTTAACTATGACAAACGAAGAGTTCTAGAACCTTAAGATGTTGGATAGGCTCAACCAAGAATGAAATGGAGAGGTATCCAACGGAAAGAAAGGCAGTCCTGATCGGTGAGTGGCACTAGTACACTACCGATATATAAAAATAACCACCTATTTCTAAAGATGGAGAGAGGAACCAGTCCCCAGCGGAGTCGCCAGAAAAATATGTTGGTTTTCTTTTTCTCTCTGAATGGAATAGAGAAAAGAAATGACACCACATAGAGTTTAGGAATATTTTATTTAGATGATTAAATACAACATTAAGGAATACACATATTATCTTGAAAGATAAACATGCTTTCCTATAATGGATTCAATCATTTCAATAAAAGACTCCTAAGGCTAATGGGTCTTTCATGTACCAAAGTATTTTCCCATGAACTACATAGAAAAGTAGGGTCAATTTTATCATGGGATCTGGTTCCTATAAAGGTGAGCCTCTATAGTTAATTACATCTTAGAAGGGTATCTTCCAAAGAATACTCGATTAAAGAAATAAGTGGTTATTCTAAAGACTACTAAGGTAGCTTTCAAAGAATTGATTTTGGAAATTCAATTGGGAGAGGTCCAAATTGGAGAGAGTTATTTTAAGAGTCAAATGAAAAGAGTAGAAATGCCTATTGATACTGGGATGACATTTCATCTATCTTATGATTGGGTTTCAAATTTGGGATTTAATTTTAGATTTCAAGTTATCATTTGCTTAGAAATCTAGGACTTAGATTCTAACAGCACAAGACTGCAGGAATGCCTAGGGTTGAAGACTTATTCCTAAAAGGATGCTTCAGAACCTAGTCTACAGGTGCTTCTGACACATGGCAGATGCTCGACTTAATTCTATTCTTGGTAATCATTGGTCGTTCCCTTCACTTGAAGGAACTAACCTATCCCTGACTCTTCTGGACTTACAACCGCGGAGAAGGTCGCTAACACCACCTAATCGCATTTTAAAATCATGAGGCTAAGTCATATGAATGCAAGATGGCTGGGCTATTGTAGTTTTAGGAAAGAAATCTATGAACCTAGACTTACTCCCTAATCCCTAAGATAATGTAGGGTATGAAGATGCATATAACTAATGCACATTTTTCAGATTTTAATAATTTTGACTCGATTCATTTAGGCCATAAGGATACAATTTATGCCTAATGCATGCAAAAAAAAGATCATGGGCCAAATCAAAATAGAAGAAGGTGTATTTCCATCATAGGCTCTCAAAGGTCAAGCCTAGGTAAAGATGGAATTCCTTCATTAATCAAGAGTGAAACAATATGATTATGCATGACATTCAGTTAAGGGGTTGCTACATATTTTATCTTGTTTTAATAGCTAGGCTTTTATGTGAATATTATGAGTTGTATTTATTTTTATATTTCAATTGATTTAGTTGAGTGGAAAATTTAGTTTATCCTATGAGCCTACGTCCAGGCATACATCACAGCACAAACATAGCACAGAAAGAAACCTAAGAAAAGCATGCTATTTCTATTGCGCACCCAAAATAAATCAAGCCAAATTAAATTTATAAGAAAAAGGCCAATGTGCTATACACCGAAAGAAAGAAAATGGGCTGAAGTTCTACCCTTATACAACCAGCCTAGAACTACAAGTTTAGATCTATGGGTCTTCTTTCCGGAAAGTCTCCTTCTGGGACATCCATCTGCTCTGGGGACCACAGCATCATCTCTTGGATTTGGGTCGACTCCTGCTAATCCTAGACCCCATAGATCCTAACCTAATTCTAAGCTCAAATTTACATTTAAAATTCAAAGAAAATCCTAAGCCCTACAAAATAGATGTTAGGAAATACACACAGCACACCAAGCAGTTTATATTTTACAAACATATGGGCTTAGCATTAGTTGCTTGCCAAGCCCACCTGTCCTATGGACTATGTTAAGGTATTTTTAGCACCTGCAAGCAAACATCAATTTTATGATTTATTTATTACAATGATCCCTTTAACACAGTCTCCTGCAGAAAATAGTGTCAAATCTAGAAAGAATGCCCTACCATCCAGTCTAACGAACAAACAAGCCTAGACATCCAGTCTAAAATAATACACCACGCAAATATGTGAAGCACATCACAACATACCACATGAGATTAAAAGAAAATCACAGAACAATCTAACCTAGATCTAGGATCCGTGACCTAAATAATCTAGTGTGTGTAGTAGTGGGGTTTGTGTGGTAAGTCTTTTCTAGGCCTTTAAGTTTAAGTTTTGATGTTTGAAAATTTAAATAGTTTAAATTTTACCATTTGTTGGTTTCAATTCAAATGGTTTAGTGATTTAAATTTTTATTTTTATGTTCATTTTATTTAGTTAAAGTTGTATAGGTTTTCAAGAATGAAGAATGGAATGATTCCATTTTTGGATGGAGCTCTTTCCATTCAACATCCTAAATCTGAAGTTTCCAAAGGCTAATTAAAATCCTTAAGTATTTTAATTAATCCTTTTGATTTCAATTATGTTTGAATTTGATTTATGTTATTTCATTTGTTTGAATTAATTTAATTTGTTTGATTTATTTCATTTTAAATTAATTTATATGGATTTCATTTGATTTGGCTTATGTTACTTTAAAGAGTTTAATTTTTGTTTTATTTCATTCAATTTAACTTAAGATATTAAATTATGAATTTGTAAGCTTAAGTTTTAAGTCCATTAATATGAATTAATGTCTTAGGTTTGTTCATAGATTATTCTTAACCTAAAGTACTTAGGTTAATTACTTGATCTGATTTGATTAATCAAGGTTTTAAGTTCATTATTTAAATTCATTAAGGATGAATGGTTTTGTTAAATTTAACTTAAGTTGTTTAATTATGTTTGAATTTCATTAAGTATTGATTTTCTTACAATTTTGATATTGGATTAAATTCTCTGACTTAGAAAGTTTTAATGAATTACTCTAAGTTTTTTTTATGTTTATTTCAGATTGGTTCAATTTATTTGTCGATTTAATGAATTGATGATTATTCTTAATTATTATTTAGTTCATATTGACCTAGAGATTTGGAAATTCAAGAATTCCAAATTTATAGACCAATTTGGATTCAGATAATTATGACAAGTGGGGTTTCATGCCAATTTTATGTTCCTAAAGTTTCAGTTTAATTAGAGATGTAATTAGGGTGTAATTAAGGTTTTAATTATTTGATTAAAACCTAAATTAAGATTAATTTATTAAGATTAATTGAGAGATTTTATTTGTTACATATTCTACACTGAATTACCTTTCCAATGAGGGTTTATTTATAATTTTTTAGGTTCGGTTGATTTATTATGATTTAATTAAGTTGAAGTGATTTAATTAAATTAGTTAATTCTTTTAATTATCAAATTAAGTTAATTAAGTTCATATTAGGTTTATATTAGTTTAATTAAGTTCAATTATTATTCTGATGTTCATTATTTTGATTTAAGATTATTAAATTAAAATTTTATAATTAGTTTATTAAAGAGTAATTAATTTATTTAATTTAAGGGTTAACTTACATAAAATTTTGATTTCATTTTATTTGAGAATTAAATCCCCAAAATTTACCTAAGGTATGTTTTAATCTTATTTTCATTTCCCAAAGTTTCAAATTAATTGGATTATTAATTTAAGAGTAATTAAGGTTTAATATTTTTCAATTAAACCTAAATTAAGGAAAACTCATCTAATAAAATTTGGGTATTTTAATTTCTGTAGATTCCCCTCATCAAGAAGAATCCATAGAGCTTTTATTTATATTTTTCTAATTTTTCTTTGATTTTTTATGATTTTTTGAAGTTTTTTGAATTTTTAAATTCCTTAAATCGTTGCTTAACGGTTTTTAACGATTTTTTTTAGTTACGGTCCCACGCGTTTTAACTAAAACGAGCGGGATTAGATCGACCGTCCATCAATGATCGGACGGTCACGTCCATCTGATTACGCGGATTACATGCGCGCGGGTTGATTCAGCGGGGCGATAGACCGTCCGATCCATCATGATCATTCTGCGTTTCTGAAGGGATTTAATCAAATTAACAGCCTAGATCTGGACCGTCTGTTTCTTTTAAAAGCGGGCAGTCTGTTCTCTCCGATCTGCGGAGCGGACCGTCCAACTTGTTTTGTTAATAACTTTTGATATACTTAACCAAATTGGATGATTTAAAGTGCTACATGATCGTTGAAAGATCCTATTTCTATCCATAAGGCTTGATCTCACCAAAGAACACGCTGGGATACGACCATGGCAGCTTTGAAGGAAAAGGGGGGGGGTTAATAATGGTACCTTGATTTAGGGGATCTCAAAGGTGGAATCAATTGAAGTAGCTTATTCTTCAAAATAAAGGCTTTCGTCAAGGAATTGAGAGAATTCCTTGTGATTTGATCACTAGCCCAAGCTTTGGATCCAAATTTTGATTTTGATGTATTCAATGGTTGAGAGCACTTGGAGGGTGGGGGAGAGTTTGTTTTGCTTCAGTTTTGGTATCTGATAGTGTATGAGAGCTTTTTTTTTCCTTGAGAGAGTGTGTATATGTTATTTCCTTCATGGCATGCTCTTTCTTTTTTTAATTCAATTTTTTTTTAATTATCTTTCTCCATGATTGGCCTTTTTTTTATGCTTGATTACCTGCTTTAGTTGGAATCAGCCACCTTTGAAGAGATGGCTTTTTTTGTCTTGGGGTAGGTGATGTGGGATGAGGACAAAGGGAATTTTTCCTCTCTTTATCCTTTTTTTTTAAATTTTTTTTTATTTTGTTATTTGATTTATTAATTAAAGAGATTAATTAACTTATTAATGGTGTTTAAGATGATTAATCATTTATGCACATTCATTGGTTAAGATGGTTTTGAATTTTCATGCTTTTATGTTTTGTTTAACTCACTTAATTGGGTTAAGTTGAGTCAGATTGTTTTCTTATGGGTCAAATGACCCATTTGACCTAAACACACCCAATAGGGAGTTAGGTTATGCCCTATTATCATTCCCATATGATTTAGTTTGATGTTATTTTTATTTTTCTTCAATTTGAGTTCAATGTGGCTTATTTAAGTTATTTTGTTTTAAGGAATTTAATTTACTTAATCTAAGCCTTAAAGAACTCAAATTTATTTGTTATTATGATTAAAACTATTTATTTAATTTTTAGAAATATTTTTTTGGTGATTTTATTTAGTCAAATTTTAGCGGGTTGACTTTTTGACAAAGTGGGCTCACTCCTAAGTGGGTTCTAGGTTAACTAGGGTTGACTTTAGGTTTGACTTTAATCATTACGGATTGATGTTGGTTGATTTTGAATTTGGATGCTTGAGTTGATCCTACCTAAGATAAATAGGTTAGATCCAACCCAAGGTGAATTATCTAGGTCACTAGGCATAGTGTCCTAAGCATGCTAAATTAACTTCATCCAAAAATGAGGTCAACAATTACTTCTTAATAGAATGAATAGAAAGAATCATTTTGTGACTTGACCGAGATGGGGACCATTTAGAATGTCTCAACCAAATCCAAATAGGAAGAAAGCACTAGCCTTGGCAAAACAATCAGCGGATACCCTTACCGTTCGTTATCCACCTTCGAATACCACACCCGATCTATCTAAAGTTGGCGGAGAAGCCGTTAGGCCACTCGCCTGAAAGGAGATAGGCTCGAGCAAAGCGAGAGGAGAGGCGATAGCTCGATTGACAGGAGAGGAGGGAGGTATATACCGGCTCAACCTCTAGGAGAGGAACATAGTAGCTCTACCCACCCTTGACCCCCTCGAAGACTTCCGCTTTTCTCGTCCCAAAGGCTCGTTCCCTCTCTCCATTCCCATGTTCTTTCTACGATAAGAGAATGGTAGTGTAGTAGGACTAGGAAGACTTATTCAATGGGGCCTGTTCTTCCTTGCTAGCTCTATGATGTTTACCTAATGACCACCTCCAAAGTCAACTAGCACCTTGTCTCATGACGGCTTCATGAAACTAGCAACTTAGATAAGAATGGTGAAGTTCGAAGGAGCCTTCCAACCATCGGCATATCCATTCAGCCGTGCATTTCGCACCAATCTCGCATACATTGAGAGCCTTCCAACTTCTAAACTAATTACTATCGCTTGACTCTTCTAGTGAACAAGTATACTAGGTGGTAGAAGGAGAGCGAAAAGGAATTTTTCATGTACCGATCCGGAGCGGACATCAAGCAAAAGTGGCCATACCATCAAGGAGTAAGAGCACGTTATTAGCAATGATGGGTGGATTGGTGAAAGGGAGAGACTATGGTGCAAAAAAGCTTGCTTCAATGTTGATTCTAGTAGAAAGTCGAGTAGCATATTCAATTGAGGGCTTTGTGCTGGAAATAAGTACCGAGTTGTAAAAAAGCTCAATCTGATTTGAAGCGAAAGATAGGTAGTCCGATCATGAAAGGAATGCCGCACTAGCAAGTCAAGAACTTTCTAAGTATTCGTGCACACTTTCATTAGTCGATAGGACTGATGCCTTCTTCATAGAATTTCTATTTTGTCGTGGGTGCTACTAGTGCCTATCCTTTAAGTCGAAAAGCAAAGCCCATGCTCTTTCCTCTTTATCCAATGGAATGGGGTTTTTCGACAACCAACTCAACTCTTTGTCTGTTGGATAGGATGCGATGACCTCCATCGGTTTTGATGCATACATGGATGGAATGGATGCATTTCTGCTTGGTCCTTCTCAAGCACCCAACTCACTAACAAGGTTGAGGAGGGGATGTCTCAGTAATGAACTAATTTGACTTATTCCCTAAGAACTGGTTCCAAGTCGCTTAGAGAAAAGAAAGACAAAAGAACTTAATCTAGAAGACAATCCAAATTGGTAATAAATACACTTTGGCGTCCGAAGATGGTAATGCGGAGGTGCCCTAGATAGGGTTCTCAGACACCCAGGGAAATAGTCAATTTCCCACATTTTCTCGGGCATATCGAGAGGTTGGTGTAGTACAAAAAGCCACAACTAGGAAGTCAGACCTGCGTCATCAAATTTTTTGACTAAAGAGAGTCAATTTAGAATGTTTTCTAGTTGAGGAAAGGGTAAAGGCAAGGATCTGACTTCGAAGCAATCTCTGGAGTTTGCCCTTATCCGAACAGGTCTTGCAAGAAAGACGAATTTCATATTGAGCTCCAAATATATGCTATTGGGATGGAATGGCTCAACCGTGTTCTCCCCCCTCAGAACTGCACGCGTGAGTTCCCACGCATATGGCTCAAGTGGCGAATCCCGCTTGGTAGCTTCACCAGCAAGCTTTGTTAGCCTATTAGAGCCAAGGACCGGATCGGCCGCTTCGCGCTTCTCTTCTTCACCCGAGATCCAAGTCGACCGGCAAAGATCTCTTGATTCCTTTGCGGGCCGGGCTTGGAAGCAAGCTACCTCCTATCTCACCCACCCAGCACTTTGAAGGGTGAGCCTTCACTTTTTGGATCGTCTTCTGCCCAATGCGGTACCTCCCATTTTTTGGTTCCCATCCCTACCATGTTCACAGGTTGACCCCATGCCAGTAAGAAAGGGCAATCTTGTGCTATACTCCAGTGATCTCTTGCCTACCGAGGCACACTAACTCCCATCGTGTCCCAGATTGCATTCTCAGAATAAGAGCGCTAGACTCATCCATCGCCTCAGATGCGGTGCGATTTTAAAGCTGCCTACAGTTCACTCAGCGTTGATCAATTTCTAGATTTGCCGCCACTCCTTAAGGTGACATCTTGTATCATACACTTCTTGCATAGTTTCCCACGCTTCATACCTCCTCTTCTGAAGGTCAAGGGCTACGCATGGTGGGGTAGGAGCATCCAGTCGGTAAGATTTTTGGCCTGACCAAAAAGTTTTATGTCCTCCGAGTCGCACGACATTTTAACCGAAAGAACTTCTTGCGCAATTCATGCGTTTCCATTTTTATGACAAGAAATTATGTCTTGATTTTCATTTCAAATTTTTCTCTGGACTTTTTATCAATATGAGGTGATCGTAACATAGTATATAAGACTCATGATTCAGGAAATCCAATCTTCCGTGTGTCACGCGTCAGCCCCCAATTTTTGAAAAATGGGTTCTCAAAAGATCGAATCATTATGTGCATCTTGGTGGTCGTGACTTTTGGTGGTATTTCTTTTCTCCTCTTCTGTTCTATTGATCGGGCCATGCCGCTTTAGAATTTGGGTGAAGGCTCTCCCTTTTCGTCAAAATCAAATTAGAAGTAGGACCAAACCAAACCTCAATCAAGCTCGAGCACTGAGTGTTTTCCATTTTATGACGAAGAAGAAAGGATGGGCTGGATCGACAACGGTATCACAAGCAAGCATGCAAGACTCCTCTACTAACCTAATAAAAGAGCCATCGGTGACAAGAGAATCTTTGATAAGATGGGGAGCCCCCAAGAATGAAAAAGAATTGGATCTTCTGAAATGAAGTCAAAGAGAAACTGGGCGGATGATCTCTATGTTATGTTCCAAGACCGCCAACCAATTCGGGTCGCATCCCTACGGATGCCGGTTCTTTTAGTGAGGAGATGGAAATTAAAGCGGAGGACAAGTGGTGGTTACTTGGAGAGGACCACTCACTCCCTTCAAAAGGAGAAGAAGCAAATTCACTTCCGAAAATAGTTCGAAGAGGATTCGCCCTCTTCCATTCAAGAAGGGGAGATAGAAGAGATGATATCATCAAGACGTCCTCTTCCCTCAAACCGTGGGTGGATACCATATTTCCACCGACTTTTGGGGTGCATTTCAAACCAACGCTAGTTTGTTGCCAAGAAAGTTGACCATCTTCCATGCTTACGCGTGCTCCATTATTGCTACATTTTAGCGGGAATGTCGTCATTCTAACATTTTTGCATCAAAAACTCATTGATAGAAAAATAGCCTTACCTTACTTCAGAGGTGCGCTAGCCCTTGACTAAGACTAATCAGCCATAGAAAGCAATGTAATAGGCTAGGTACGCTTCTTCAACCTCCATCCCTTATTCCTCATTGAATCAAAGCTCACCTTTTTTTTTCTTTTTCATTCTGAGTTAACCTAGTCTGTCATTTTCTTTCTTCTATAAGCCTTTATCTAGCCTTTCTTCATTAGGTGTGAAAGCGGTTGACACCTTCGATAGGTTTGAGATGAATCTTCTGAGGTCTTTTTCTTTGTAGCCGTTTGAGTTCTGGAGGTTAGTTGGTGGTTTCATTGAAAGGATGGTAGTTTTACTGGGTCAACGTGATTCCATCTTTTCTAAGAAAAAACCCAAAGAACTTTCAGTTACTACCCCCGAAAGCATTTAAGGGATTCATCCTCATGTTGTGCTTTCAAGTCTCTCAAGACCCTTAGATCTGAGGTGATCTTCTTTCTCGCTTTCACTCTGAGGTCATCCACGTAACACTCTACTATTTTATTTTATGTTGTTGATCTCAAAATATCTACATCATAGCCCTTTTAGTAAGGTAGGTGGCACCGATTTTGAGACCAAATGGCATCATCAGATACGCATATACCAAGGGAGTTCTAAAGGATGTGTGCCTTTTTCGCCTAGATCCATTTTCTTTGGTTATACCCACAAACCATCCATGAAAGACATTTGTTCATTTATGCGTATTGTCTATCATGATTTCCGTGATCGCGAGAAAAAATTCATCCTTAGGGAATGCGTTATCTAGGTCTCAAGTCAATGCAAACCCGAATCCGCTTCTTCTTGGTCCAAACAATGTTTGCCAACCAATCGGGATGTTTCTCTTCTCTTATGAAACCCACATCCTTTCCATTTTTGTACTGATTTCTCAATCTTCTTCATGAGGAGTGGATGAAAGCGTCGTTGCATTTGCTTGATGGGCCTAGCTTCTGGATATTAAGCCTGTGCGATTTTAGGTAAGGGTCTAGCCTGCATCTCAGTAACTCCGGGCAAATATGTCCAATTATTCCTTAAGGAGATGGACGTATTGTTTTGTTCGCCTTCCTGATGATAGCACTTAGGAAGATTGGGCGAGGGTCGCCTTCCATTCCTGGTAAACCTATCGAACTTCATCATCCGTGGGTGGTACTAGTTTGGGTTCTCTCGAGATTATTGGAGGGGTTATCTTCCCAAGTCATGATTTCTTGCCCATCTTCTTTGACTGAAACCATATTTGTAGTTACTAACCAAAAAATCTTTCTGCTCTGGGGAACCTCAATCTCGCTCCCCGACAAGAAGGTGGGCCATCATAGGTGCATGCAATAGGAGTAGGCCTACCTAGGTGGTTAGATCAATGCTTCTACTCTGTTGGTCCTATGATTCCCCGAATCCATAGACGTTCAATCAGAGCATAGAAGCACCAAGGCCAATACAGAGAGAGCATCCTTAACCAATGGAAGCGGGCAAGGAATAAGGAAAGGAGAGAATAGATACTAAGAGTTAGACTATACCATGAGCCATATCACAGAAAGCTAACAAAAAGGAGCCGGAGTCTACTACTTTCTATCTAGCACAAAAGAAGGGCAAGTGAAGAAGGAGGGTTCTCGGACCGCACCTATCAAGCAATCAATCCTCCGCATTCAAACTCCCAAAGCACCAAGACAGAGAACAATTGAAGAGAAAAGAGTTGAGGAGGGGAAATGATTCTTTCGCTAGGAAGCTAGCATGCCTATTCATTGTCTCTCATTCCAGGGTTGGATGCATATTTCACTCTATGGTTTGGTTCCTTGGTCTATCCCACAGATCGCTTGTCGGGAAAGATCAAGTAAGCTTGCAACCTGGTCGATGTTCCTTTTTCTCTTTTCCAAGTTCAAGAAAAAGTATCTTGCATTAGGGCCTTAGATTGACCCCCTATGGAGAAGAGACAGGCTCGAGTGGCCTAACGGCTCCTCTTCTTCTACGATAATCCATGCAGCAACTCTACCAGTCCGCTCTTGTCTTGAGGACATAGCTATGAGAGAAGAGCAAGAGGACCTTGTCTTTGTCTTTACCTTCACTGAGGCCCAAGTCCAATCCAAAGAAGTGGCTTTCTCTCTTTCTCTACGATATTGGACTCTTTTTTGTTTGACACAGCCTTTAGAGGGGCATGACAGCAGATAGGGACTACCCACATGGATGAGTTATCACATTATTCACCCGAACCCCTATTCCATGAAAAAGAAATAGCTAGAGAAGAGGAAGAATCCCACTAGTAGTGCTCATCCCGCTTTCTCTCAGGGTGAAGCAGGAACGTAACAAGCAATCAAGTAAGCCGTGTCGGTCATTTCCTACCAGTAGAGTCGGAGAGGGCAATCCTAAGCCCATGGGAATTTGATCTTCATTTTGGTTTAGCGGTCTAGTCTAAGAAGCTGGGAAGACTCGAGAGGCAAGGAGCAGCTCAATTGATTCTTTCGACCCATATCTTAGACTATGACATTGATTGAGAAGGCTGACCCATCACTATCGATCGGAGATGAGCACGTGAAATGGAAGGCATTTATACGTATAATGAAGGAATGCAACCTGAGTGCAGAGACATTGGCAGCCCACTTCCTAAAGCTAGAGAGAAAGAGTCCTTTAGGGCAGGTCTACTGCTCGAAAAAAGATCATCCTCTCCTTTCAGTCGAGTATAGCAAGCTCACCCCTCGCTTTGCTTGAGCCTGTAAACACCTCTGCTTTCTAAATGAAGAACATAATATCCGAAATATGCAATACAAGATTTCATGTTCATTAGAATTTCATGCTTGTTGTTCTTTATTTAGATGGCAGTTTGATGTCTTTCTTCGATTTCCATATTCAAGATATTGATTGAATAGAAATTTTGAAAAAAAAAACTTTTTTGATTCAAATTCGTGAATTGTGCCTAATATTCTTGTATTTCAAATTTTTGTTGATTTATTAGATTTCCTACCAGCTGGAATGAATATATTGATTGATTTCTGGAAATATCTATCATTCAAAATATCATATCTGATTTCATACCAGTATGGAAGGAATATCTCTTTCTTTCTGTCTTTCTTTCATACCAGAAAGATCGTATATAAAGAAAGATATCTCTCTTTCATATCTCTCTTCTTTATATCATATATCCTTTCAAAAAGCAAAGACAAGCGACCAAAAAAGAGTATTCGCTCCACCGGGAGAGTGTCACGTGGCTTATTGGTAGTTGCCCACTCCACTAGGAATCTTTTTTCCCACACACTCGTGGACTAAATCATCCACCGGCGACCTTGCTCCTTTCCAAATAGTAGAAGTAACCCCGCAGGTCCGACAATCAACTTTGATGAACCCAAGCATCTATAGACGACCGGCTCATGTCACGATCCAAAAGACGAAACCTGAAATGGAGATGGAGCAGAACCATCGATGATTCATACTCTTCCTAAACGCGGCTATCCCACCCCACCGGCATTACCCTCTAGGCTGGATCTCATAATCCTAGAGAACTTCTCGAAGTTCTTCTGCGAGATCGACACTGAAGACTACAAAACTTTCAAGATCTCTTAATCACTCTATCTAGGATGAGACGGTAGCGCCGACCGAAAGTCAAAACCTTTGATGGATTAGTGAGGCGGTTGACCCCTTCCTCTATTGGGATTCTTTCGAAAAAGCCTCAACGATCTCATGAGCATGAAAAGGAAGGAGAAGATAAATGAGAATACAATGAACGGTAGGAACCTAAAGAATTTTCGAGAGTTCTTTGTAGAAGGGATCTGTGCCTGTTTCCTAGGCGCCTTTCCTACCAAGTAAAGTAGAGGAAGAAAAGTATGATGAGCAATATCATAATTGGAAGGGGAGGATAGCTTTCTATATCATAGTACATATTCTAAAAGCAAGCATTCGCTCTAGACAACGAAAGCAAGCGGTTTTCCGCTTGACTTTTTTTAGTTTTAGGGGCACTTTTTTTCTTTCAAAAGCGCAAATTCAAGGAAATGTGAATCAAATTCAGAGAATAGAAGCATGAGTCTCACGATCCCACTAAAGTCAAGTGACGACCATCGGTGTCACATTTTTTACCTTTTCCCGTGAGAGAAGTAGCAACCATGGACCTACCAGAAGAAGGGGCTAGTTTCCAGAAAGAGGGAAGGAAGATGGTTTTGTGCCGCGACTATGATGATTTCACATTTGCTTTACGGTCAACCTTCAACCAACGAGACCGATTGATTGAAGTTACGGTTCATAGCTAATCTCGATTCAAGTCACAAGTCGACTTCTAGGGTGCCTCTCTACTTCTTTTACTTAGTGACTTACTTTCTATGAATAGAATAGATCCGACGGATCAAAGTCATAAGACTATCCAACCATGCCTGTCTCACCAAATGGGATTTTTTGAAAAATTCTTTTGCTTCGCACCTTATCCATCCGGGCTTCAAAACACCAAATTATGGTGCAATGGGGAGCGAGAGTTGAACCCAGACCCACGAGGTGCTTGCCTACTTTAAAGCACTTGACTGAGCTAAAATAGACATTTCGAGATGGCTACTTTTTTAATGGTCCTTTGATTGCCTTCTTGAAAGTGTCTGACGATCATTCTATCGAAGCCTTTCATGCGAGATTGACTGCTTCTCTTGGCTACCTTTATCGCATGTGAAGCCATCCGATAGAGTGAATCCATTTTTCTACGCAATAATAAAATCGACTATCACTGCATCTTATTCCTCCATAGATTGATCTCGAAAGAAGAAGGACTCGAACCTGGGATCAAAGTATCTGAAACTACTCATCGCAAGGAAGCTAGGTCGTGGAGGGGATTACTTTCATTCCATCCCCTCTGATAGAGCCATCCCACCTTAGAAAGGTGCAGAGCAAAGTCATTTTCAATGAATAAGAAAGTCTGTGAATGATTCTAAAGGGCGAAGCGTTCATCCATTGATGATATTTTGACCATCGAACTAAATAAGAAAAATAAGGAAGCCTGATTTCTTCATCATCTCAGTGGGAATTTCCCTAAAAATGATGTCTTGTATGTATGCTGACTTTTCTTTGTTCAACTAGGCTTGTTAGAAACACTTCGTGCCTTAGTCGTTCATGCGGGTCGATGCGCACCATTCTCTTTTGCGGTTAGACCACTGACTTTCTAGCGCCTTCATCAAGCCGTTCACCATAGTCCAATTCATAATAGACTTGTCAACAAAACTCAAAGTCTTCATTCTTTGGCTTCTGGGAGTAATTTACACAAGGGCTTAGATTCATTGAATCAATTTTCACCTTAGAGAAATCTATTTTCTCCCAGTCAATTTGGGTTCAAGATGAAATATATGTACACTTTTGTGAATATGATATCCAAGTTCTTTCGTAGGGCTCTACTAAAGGCAACCCATGGATACGAATATAAATCCTCGCCATGTGGTTGAATCACCCAAGACGGATAGACCCTTCAAGATTACTTTGGATTGAAGAATTTCACTCTCATGTTACCCAGTTTAGTTCCCTGAAATAGGTCTGAACTTGGTATGGGTTATCAAAACCAAAATCTTTGAATTGATAATAGATTTTTCTTTTCAAATAAGGAAGAAGAGAGCTTTTTCCCAGTCGGCGATTTCCTATTACTTGGCATAGTTTTAGAAAAGACCTATTACTCAAATTCAATCTTGTTATATATGGTGATTTCCTAATTTTCTCTTGAACTTCCTTTAGTTGCAACGTTCATTCTACCTCTATTTTGTTTACGAAATCTAGTTCTTTTAGGGTTCTAGTTGATGCTTGTTTCTGAATTCCATCTCTACTGCAGAGCCGGACATGAGAGTTTCTTCTCATCCAACTCCTCACGAATGAAATGATTCAAGAATCTTACATATACACATTTCTTTATGTATTTCATTCTATCAAAAGAAATAATAGACTCATTTTTTTGAGATGGAATTTGTTACATAGGTAGCTGTATATCTAACTAGATAACTAGGCGTATTTTTTTTATATATAATGCTTCTTTCTTTTATCAAAATTTCTAAAGTCATTGACTTTACCTCTATTGAATCACTCCAATAGTCATCCAATAAATGAAATTTTGAAATGAAAGAAAAAGAAAGAAAGGTTTCATGCAATATTGACTCTTTCCTCCTTCATTTGTAGGGTCAATTCATGACCAAAATCCATTTTTCTTGGTTCATTCCATCCTACCCAATTTCAAGAAAATCCTATGTAATCACAGGTTCCATCATTCCCATAGCTTCTCTATGAATGCTTAGGCTTGAACAATGGAGCTCTCAACAAAATGTTCTTTGTTTCGAGTCAATCTCCTCGCTTTTTTTAACAAGCTCGATGAAATTCTTCTCTATTTTCTATTCTTTAGATTCTCTATTTTCATTTCATTTCTTTTCTTATATTTTCTTTCTATTTTTTCTTTTCTTAGTCTATTTCTTATTCTATTGTAATTGTCTATTTTGTTTTTTTATTATCTATTTATGTTTATGCTTTAGAACACCGCCTTTTATGGGGTAATTCTAAACCATACATATAGGGAATCATATATCGAGATCTTTATTCTCTCTTTCTATCATCCTTCCATTTTTCCACATCCCCTTTTTTTCACAATTCATAATCGATTTCTTTTTATGAAAAGAATTGAAGTTACAACTATATGATCGATTCACCATATAGTGACTGCTTTCTTGGGATCTCGACATAAGCAAGATGGGTCGACTATTTTTTTTTTAAATCTCCATTTTTCAGAATGGCAAGATCAAGAAAGGTAAATTCTTGATTTTCTTATTCTTGGTTTACAAATATCCAAATTTTGATGCTCCATAGATAGAAAAAATTGTATGGGAATAGTGATCCATTTTAGCTAATTGTTTGTAAAGGAACCCCTTCTGTCTCCATTCGACACGTGCAATCTCTTTTCCGTCGATACGCCTGCAATTTGCACTTTCATTCCTTTTGTACCCATTTGTTGAATTCAATAGCTTTTTTCATTGTAAAGCTATATATTCTGCAAGAATCTTAGGTTGTCCATAAGGCTTTTCAATTCTTGTGATAGCAATGTTGAATCTCCAATTTACAGAATGAAACTTTTTTTGTACATTCATCTGTAATTCTTTGACTTCGTCCTTCTATTAAGAAATTAGGAAATCCAATATAGATTATGACCTGAATTAAATCTATTCTTTTTTGAAGAAAAAATATGGGCAATTCCTTCAAAACCTGTGGATCTTTTCTTACTCGACCAATAGAGATGGGATCTAGCAAGTCAGTTATTACGCTTAGGAAAGTGCGAGTTCCCCGTCATCCAATTGGAGTCCTTCTACTTTTGATGGTGGTCCAGCTAATTTAATAGACCTTAGAAAGAGCTAGACTAGAGAATCAGCTAGCCTAGTAGCAGGGAAGTGTTTTCTTTTCCAGTGCCATTGGGAGAAAGGTGAGTCCATTGAGGGGATCTCTTACATCTCGTGCAGCAATAGATCGATATCTTTCCCTTCAAGGGGATAGCTTATAGTCAGAATTCTTCTAGCGCCTTCTATATAAGGATAAGCATCCAGGACCATCGATTAGGAGAACCCATGGAACCTGCATGAAGGGAAGAAAGAACCTCCTACCCTGCTTTTCCATCTTTATGGGTCTGAAAATGAAAAATGAAAAGACGATCTTCAAACCACACAGATGAGCTGACTACTGGCGCTGGGAGATGAGGATCTAAAGGAAAGGCTTAGCACCATCCCCGACTTGCGTCACTCGCTTTCTTCAAAAAAAGCTTCAAGTCCTAAAACGACCGACTTGCTAGCTTCCAACTAGCTATCTAATGAGTGCATCTACTTTCTTTTGGGCAGGCTAGAGGAGTAGGTCTTTCTGAGCTTGGCTTGCAAGACAACAAGAAAGATCTATTCTTTATGCTACACCCCAGGTATCAAGACCTGGGGTTACACTCAGAAAACCAACAAAAGCAACTCCTCAAGAAAGTCACTCAACTCGCAATATCGTCGTCTAATAGAAAGAGAAAAAGGCGAAGCGTTTCACTTAGACAAGTTCAAGGTTCAAAGAAAAAGGCAAGAGTTTGATTATGAAAGAAGAAAAGGACAGAAGAGATAACAAAGAACTTAGAAGAGGTCAAGTCAAGCTCCTCTTTCAAGAGAAGAAGAATCACTGAGGTCAGAGAAAGTAGGTGATTCACCGAGGCGGGAAAGGAAAGGAAGGTTGCCACAAAAGGAAGCAGTGGCAATAGAAAAAAGAAAGGCGTTAGGGGCACATCTGGTGTTATCGTATATAAGGCGCTAGGTTGCTTTTCTTGTATTTCACTTATAAGCTGGGAAAGCTTTTAGGCCTAGTAGCACGGTTGTAGTCCAATCCGTGTGAGTATGAGTGCCCTGCCGCTAAGCTCTCAAGCGCTGAAGAAGGGTTGGTTTCCAACCAAGAAAAGCGGTTTCAACTGTCGGTATCGCCCCTTGCATTCCGCAAGCCAAGACGGCTACCAATGCTTTCAACCATTTGCCGCTGAGGAATCTTTGAAAACCAAGTCGCCGACCGAATCAAGGCACTCGTGACCGACCGGAATGAATGGACCGGCTGACCTACTATCTAACAAGAAATCCTCGCTTTCCATGCTCGCTACTCTTGAAGAAACTAGCCTTTTTTTCAATGATATCCACGTGGAGACTCTTTAATTTCATAGAAGTTCTTCTTCTTCATTCAAGCAAATTGAATTTCCTATTTCTTTGACCCTAGGACCTATTCGACGAATTATCCATCGCTACGCTATTCCCAAGGACTAGTAGAATCGAAATAGTGAAATTCTTGGGTCATCTCTGGGTTCGAAACTACGTTTCTGGATAATCATAGCGCATTTCCACATATCCACTTAGAGGAAAGTCTTTTCATAATGGATGACCTTTGAAACCATGATCTGATATACTAAAATCTGGATGATTGATGGAAGAAACAGACATATCCCATACTTCTCCCCACCTAGATGGAAATGGACTGATTACTAGAGATATTCGTGTGACTTTGTCTGCATTTGTTTGTACACAAATGCGTGAGTTATACCGAGTACTCAGTAAATTATGGACAACTAAAAATCTTCATTTTCGAGAGGGATGATCAACTCCGCAAATATCGATCAAAACTTGAACCCGTGTATAGGTATTTTGAGAAAGCACAACAATGGAAATGGGTAGTGATGGTCTCATATATTCCCATGTTCGATCTTTTCATTTTATGTACCCATTTCTTGGGAAAAGTCTCCCAACTATATTAGAAAATGGATTGGTTATCCATAAAGAGGCGTTAGATTTTGGTTCTTGCTCTCAAAATGAAGAAAGACTTGTCGGAAATCGCCGGTTGGGTTGGTCTGATCAAGAAAGGCATGGGAGTGGAGAGGCGAAAGTGAAAGACTGGCTACCTACCGATAAAGATTCCTCATTGCACACTTTCTTATAGTTCTTTATCCAGGATCGGCTGCATGCTATAGTTATGAATTGGGTATAGAACACCGTTTACTGATCAATCCGCTACTCAACTATGTTTGCTCTAGTTTTTGTTGTTTCTGAAGAAGCGAGAGTTTTTTTCTTGACCATACATCTCTTCTTTATCAATCTAAAAATAGAAAAGGTGAGAGTTTCACTTAGGCAACTCAAGGTGATAGTTTTGATTGAAAAGAAAAAGGGAGGTATATCTATATATACACCTAGATGAAGAAGTATGTATCGTGCTCTAGACTATTCACGAATATGTATCCTGATCCGTCTCGATTCATTTGTATGAGGTATGAATATCTATCCGATACATTCTTCACGTGTCGGAACCGATTTGAGCGGTGACACGAGATTTTCAGTGCTCTACCAATTGAGCTATCCTGACCATTTTCTATGCATCATCCTAGTTTTTGACTTGAAAAAAAAGGAAGTATGAAAAAATTTGACCAAGTCTCTGAATTTCTTAGATCTTCTAAAAGAAGACTTTCTTTGTCAATGTTAGGTGCTAGATATGGACTGTGAATGATTCCATAATGGAGATTCCTTTCACATATATGTGAATTTAGCATCGATCTATACAAATGAAACTTCATTGGGATCGATCCAAATCTTCTGCTCGATCCTTTTGTGAAAGAAAAGAATAGAGTGAATGATACAAAGATTGTTGTCTATATATGGTATGGAAGAGAAAAGAAGGATGTGGAAAACAAGACAGAATTTTGTACAATGACACTGTACAACAATTTGGAAAAGGGATGTAGCGGTTTGTTTTGGGTACAAAATGTCACGGGTTGCTACCTATTCTTTCTCCTATGCACAGTGATGAGGGATTGGATTCATTGAGTAAGATCGGTTCAAATTGAACATCATCTTTCTTTTTTGCATACTATATGCATAAAAAAATCCTTTTCAATCAGACATCTAGGGATATAAGAAAGCACTCTTAGTTCGAGAACGTGGGTCTCTAAAACCGATATGTAGGTTCAAATCCTCTGAGCATTCTGTTTATGTTATGTCGAATTACAATGAAAGAACTTCACAAAACAAAGTAGAATAGTAACTTGAATTTGACCTCCTCCCTCTAAACTACAACCTAGATGTCTGAGAATAGGTATGTCTCCTCAGCATCGATCCCAAACTTGACCTAAGTTTTCTAGACTCCAGAAAACCATGGAAAGCAAATAGGTTGACCAGTTAGACGGCGAGGATGAAGTTTGATCATTAGGCGATAAACGGCTACTACATGAAATCGGTCACGAGACTCAATCAACTCCAAGCAAGAATGGGGATGAGTTCTACCATTGACGCGTGGAATGGATTTTCCATAGTAGCTGCTAATGACCACCTAGAAGGGCGAATCTGACTAAGAAAACACCATTTCTAACAAAAATCATTGCCATTTCATGATCTTTTTCCACCATCTCGAAGAAAAACTCCTGCACTCCTCTGTGAACTAAAAAAAGAAAGATCGACCTTTCATTTTCAGAGAGAACAAATGAAGGAGAGAGATGCAATTCATCAACAAAGGGATATGGATAAGGATTCGCAGGCATACGATGGAAATTGGATGAAGGTCAATGTGTATGGAGGAAAGATTGAATGGAAAAGAATGTCGACTTCTTGGAATGTTATTCGCCCCACCAGGCAGGAGAGAAAGAAGGAGAGAGAATGGAAGGCAACGGGCGGGAAAGACGCTAGCTAATATTGACTCATTTGAGGTTCGATAAACATGATCAAAGCTATGGCCATGCCTCTGAGATAGCCAAATTTCCTGGACATTCATCCATTTAGTGCAGTTAAGATGTCATTGCCTAAATCTTCATACTTATTTCTTTATGGTTTGATCACATAACTCAATAGCTCAAGAACGAAGCCAGTAATCTTGTACTAAAAGATCTATTATTTCATCAACTTTTTTGGGGTCCCTTCTCATCATCAATCGACGCACAAGAATCCTATCTCAACATTCAAGGTTTTCTTTCTCTTTAGAAACTAAAGATGTCATGACACACAATGGATTCTAGATTGCTCCTTTGAAGGTGAATTCCCAACATCAGATGGCTGAGAAAGAATCCCCTTGAAACCTTGCTTATGCTGCTTTTTCTCTCTCTTTATCTGCGTCACCGTCCAGCCTCTCTCTCTTGCTTCTAGCTTTGGGCACTTCGCTTCTGAGAGAAAGAGCGTATCTAAGATAAGGAAGGCTAGTGTTCTCTCTCTAATGTCTTGGTATTGGATCCATTTTTTTTATTGTGCCTTGCTGGGAGATACAAAGAAATTTGAAATGAGCGTAGGAAGAACAAACGAAACCTGACCAAGAAAATAAAAAAATAGACCGCTCCGTGGGTATCTTAACCTTCGCTGCAAAAAATGGAAATTTTGCCACTGACTATGAAAAAGAATTCATGAAACCACCATCACCTCTCCCCTTCGCCACTCACTCCTGCTGGGGTGAGTGGGCCTCAATTCTTTCTACTCTAGAAGGGGTTGCAGAGGACTCAAAATCTCCACTTATTGTCAAGCTTGGACATACTTAAAAAATGGAGACCGTGGCCACACGGTGATGATGTGGTCAACCGGATACGTATTGGGACCACACTAGTCGGAGTGTGTGGTGTAGTGGGTGCGTGAGTGTCTTCTTACTAAGATCAAGAAATGAGAAAATAGATGATTCTCGTTTAAAACTCCACTCTTTTTTTTGTAGAAAGCGATCAGTTCTTGATTGGGTTTGGAAAGGTTTCCTTTCAAAATTCCAAGTGGAGGAGCCTATGTAGAAGAAGTAGAAGAGCACCACCACGTAACGGTCACTGGGGATGAATTCAGCAAGGATCATGAATCTTCCAATTTGGGTTTCACACGATCGGTGAGGATTGCCTCGTGTTCATCACTGGGCCTTGTTCTTTAGAGGTCTATGATTACTTAGGTTAGAGCTCCTTAAGCAAGAGCTAAAGTATTATCAAAGTAGAAGAATCGAAGAAGATAGATAGATATAGCATTTCAATCTTCTTCCTCTTCCAAATGCATGCAACGCAATGTGCCCCATACTAGTGGTGATAACGGTCACACTGGATCAGCCACCGTGACTTGAAGGTAATTGAAAAAGAATGTCAAGGCAACTATGTCATTTTCCCTTCCCGCTCTCCTGCTCCTTTCTACCTGTACCATACAGTCTCAGAGCTCAAAAAAGGAGAGAGGCATTTCTTTTTCAAAAAGAAAAGGCAAGTGTTTGATTCTGAAAGAAGAAAAGGGCTTCAATCTCCATATATGATCCAGTGATCGAGCAGACTTCATGAATCATTTGCATTTCTAGGCCATCCGGTCAATTACTATTCTCGACTTCGATCCGAAAGCAAAGCTTCACTAACAAAACCCTAACCTTTCAATCCACCGCAAATGAGAACAAATGGATCCAGGCTCACCGCTTCACGCCTAGTACACTAAAACACTAGCTCTCCTTCCTCGTCTTGGTTCAGACCTAATGGTCCAATCTGAGCTTTGCTCGCATAGTCTTTCTCTACCGGGAACTCATATATGTACTAGTTTTCATTTTTTTGTTGACTTCTTTCTATGGTTGAATCATCTGCTTCACCGATTTTTAGGTTCCATACGGAATCAAAAGTTGGTTCAATATGTCAGCCAACTTATCTAAACCTTCAAATCAAGAAAAAAGCCCATGGATAATCGGTCCAATCAACCAAGCATGGAAAGAGAAAGAGGGAGGGATGCATTGAGTAGCCCTTGAGAAAGGGAACTAGACAACCCACTAGAATCCCATTTTTCCTACACGTCTTTCCAGTAGGGAAAGGATGGTGCTACTATCGGTATTTGTGAACGAACATCGGAAGAAGCTCAATGCCAAATCAGCTACACTAGTCCAGAAGTTAGACCACCTCATCTTCCCTTCTTTGAAAATCTAGGATGCTTCATGAGGGGCACACTCTTTTTTCCATCATCGAGTTTTTGAGCTAGGCAGAAGAGGCCAAGTATAAAGAAAGAGTTCAACAAGATGAAGAATGCGCCTTTCAAGTTCTGGACCAAGGGCATAGCTTTCCTCCTTGCCTGCTTTCCCTGATAGATCAGTGCTTCACCAGAGTGAATTTCTTAGATCATAGGCCTATCACTTATTCAGAATAGTCAGATTCCATGCAGTGAGCGAAAAAAAAGCCTATTCAGAGGTCGTGTAAATTGAGATTGAGGTAGGAGTCATCAGTCTGATCATTCTGATGGAAAGAACTGGAATGAAACTACTCCAAGACAGCCCTACTTTCTTTCAACTTCCCTTTTTTTTCTTTATTTTCAAAACTCCTGCTTTCACTTACGCCAGTGAAACACTTTCACGCCTTTTTCTTTTCATTCGGTTGCCCTGTTTCAGTCCTTCTGGAAAAGATTCATTACCCTATTTTGACTTGCTTCTTAACAAGCTACTAATTGGAATGGACGCTTCCCAACCACCGGTATCTAGATTCAGTAACGAAGGCTACAACTGGGACTCAAAAAAAAGAGAGTCCAAAAAAAAGGGAATCTATCTGGCCTGTCCGCCACAACCAGAAAAGGTAGTAAAGAAAAAGTCTAGAAAAAGAGAGATATAGATCTTTCTACTATATATAGAATATAGACTTTGTCTTTCTTTTCAAGCTGTTCCACTTTGAAAAAGGCGCGAAGCATCTGTGTCAAATCGGGTGTTTAGTCTACCGTGTTCAAGCTATCTCATGCCATTCTCCCATCAGACTCTTGTTGGAAAAACCAATGCCAAAGCGATGATCTCTCTTTAGAGCGAGCAATCAGAATGGAAATCCAAATGATGTTTGACTTCTTCAGGATCTTAGAATGGCGATTCCTCACAATCGCTCCTTGTGATGCGACAGAACCATGGCAATTAGGATCTCAAGATGCAGCAACACCTATGATGCAAGGAATCATTGACTTACATCATGATATCTTTTTCTTCCTCATTCTTATTTTGGTTTCCGTATCACGGATGTTGGTTCGTGCTTTATGGCATTTCCACGAGCAAACTAATCCAATCCCACAAAGGATTGTTCATGGAACTACTATCGAGATTCTTTGGACCATCTTTCCAAGTTTCATCCTGATGTTCATTGCTATACCATCATTTGCTCTTTTATACTCAATGGACAAGGTAGTAGTAGATCCAGCCATTACTATGAAAGCTATTGGACATGAATGGTATCGGAGTCCACCTTTTCACGAGGGTGATTGAAGGAAATGTACCGGTGGTTGCAGGACGGTAATCTCCCATTCCGTCATCGAGAGAAAAAAGAAAATGAGCATGCCAAATGGGGAGTTGAGGTGGTTAGACCTATACCCCAAAATGCTCCCAAGAGGAGGCCTATGGTTCAATTCTTTTGTTCCTGGAGGTACACATACCTCTTCTCGGTGTGAAGCTATATATGACAAATAGATTCTAAGCCCAAATGTTCGATAACGGTGCTAAAGTAGTGAATCTATCGATCACGCAGTGGCATACAACTTTGGACCTAACGCACCCCATGACCTTTGAATGGGGATCCCCGTTGGCAACAACCACGATAGTAGTTGTGGAACTACTGGGCCAGGAGAGGACAACCTTTTGTTCCTGCTCCTCTTCCTTTGCTTTGGGGACGGAGGTCCTACGGTAGGTAACCGCAGGCACAAGCAAAGCACTTGATCGAAGGGGACTAGTGCTTCTACTCCTCTACCCCACCGAGGAGCCGTTCGCAGCGAGAAGCAAGGGATGTCGTGAATGGTGGGAGGTAAAAGAAAGAGAATTGACCTATTCATAGAGTGATCTATGATCTATATAAAGTCTATATCCTCCATCTTTGATTTCATCCAATTTCTTTAGAAGGGTGACTCAATCGGGACTAGGCCATAATGCACGGAACGCGGAATTGAGGTCTCGGGAATGACTTTTTTTCATGGACAAACGGTCGACCTATGGATATGGATGGATCCTTTTAAATCTATGGGCGGCCGTTCACATGAGCATAGAGAATCTATACTCGTTCGACTTGGCCCTGACGATAGGTTAGGAATCACTCTTGATCTGATCTATTGGGGCCTACAACTTTGCCGAGCCGACTAGCATCCCTTTCAACTGCACATTTTTCGAACAAAGAAGATGACTATAGGATCGAATTTACTTTCCGTGGTAAACTGGTCATCCCACACCTTCTGCGTGTCTCATGTGTGTGGAACCAGGTCTTTTTCGATTTTAGCTAAACTAAAGTAGTAGGTGGGAGAAAGGGTCCCTGCCTATTAGTAAGCGGGCCTTCGATTCCACCGGTCCGACGGTTCGAGAGGGGAGAACTACCTAACTAAATCAAAATAGTGCTTTTCATATTCTCAGAGTAGGCGTGGAGAGCTTTTTGTGGGGAAACTTGCAAGTCAAATTTGGGGGTAGGTGAGCGTCGACCCAACCTTATGAGTATTCGGACTATAACAGTTCTGATGAACAGTCACTCACTTTTGAAAGTTATACGATTCTAGAAGATGATCTAGAATTAGTTTAATCACATTTATTAGAAGTAGACAATAGAGTGGTTGTACCAGCCAAAACTCATCTACGTATGATTGTAACACCTGTTGATGTACCTCATAGTTGGGTTGTACCTTCCTCGTGTCAAATGTGATACTACACCGTCTCAAATCGATCTCCATTTCGGTACAATGAGAAGGAGTTTACTATGGTCGGCAAAGGAGATTCGTGGAACTAATCATGCCTTTATGCCAATCATTGTTGAAGTTCCTTTGAAAGATTATGGTTCTGCATCCAATCAATTCCTCCTCCAAACCGGGAAGCTAGAGCAGAAAGAAAATTGTAGGGTAAGGAAAGGGGGAAGCTCTAGGAAGGCTTTGCTCGCTCGTTCAATTCGCTTTAATGCTCATTTAGTAGACAGCTCTTTTCGCATCGATAAGCAAGTAGGAGCCTTACTACACGGCTCGCCACGAACCACTTGTCTAAACCCAAGGTCCCTCAGATTGCTTGCTTCGTGAAGCTTGACGCACTAGAAAGAACATAGACCGGTATGGTAGGAAGACTCCTTGAAAGGCCCACCACTACATAGCGAAGCGCCATCAAAAGGCGATCCTTATAGCAAATGGCCAACTTATAGCCCTCTTTTTCTTATTCTGTTAGTGAACTCAATTTACTACTATTGAACAGAGGAAAGAAGGTCTTTTCTTTCCCACACCGTGATTGGAGAATCAAGAAGATAGGTTCCTCAACGCGGCTACTGCTTCAATGCTCAAGTAGATTCACCATGAATATCATTCAATAGAAGAATAGATATGAAAATACAAGAATGACTCGATCCAGTGACCTTCAAAGGCTAGCCACTACTTCCTTATTCAGTGGGACCCCTATGTCGAGTGGTTTAGTCTAGCGCCTTCATCTCATTTGAAGCTACCAAGTTCTTCGATCTTTACCTTTCTCTACCGAGCGCCTTCTCATCTCGACTATTTTGGTTTTTCTTTGCTGCTTTCTTCTCTTCTGAATAGGCCCTATGGGCTTGTCATTACTTTTCCCTTGACGGCCTATTCTAGTCCCTGAAGCGGCTTGCGGTGCTATTAGCCATTCTCCCCTATCACGTAGCTTAGTTAGCCGCTCCTTCATCTGGGTTAAGCTGATAGCTCATTCCCTTCCCCATGTGGATTCTCAACCTTGCCTTAGTGCAAGAAGTGACTTGCGTGCCTTACCTTATCCTATTGCTACCGCTAATAAGGTACACCTATCACTAAATCGCCTAGTGCTCCTTGGGTTCTAGATAGTCTTATTAGTGCGAATCCAACTCCTTTCCTTCTCCTCTCCCTCTCGTTGATTCTCTTCTATAGGGCTAAGTAAACTCAAATCATACGTACGAATCAGAGAATAGCACATAAACTATTTTCTTCGCTCTAGCGCCTTTCCTTACCCGCTTGAAGCTATCTAGCATCTTTGTTTAGAGACCTTTTTTTTCTAATCCAAACTTTTAGTTTGACTACCAAAAGGGATCTGGTGGACTACACATGGGATAAGCCATGCCATCCTCAGTTGATTTCATCCCTAGATGACTCTATCTATTCTCTCTTTGTATTTTACTGCAATGGAACCGGTGAAAACCTACGCTCGGAAAGAGATCTGATCTACAAAGTCGGCTTCTATCTTCTATATAGAAAAGTGGTACATGGTATGCTTCCCTTTTGGGAACATGACAAGTTCCTTTTTTTCAGTACTTTTGATTTGAGTCTATTTGACTGTGGAACATCTCTTTCTTCTCAAAGTCAAAGACCCAGCTATCTAGACAAAGAAACTAATCAGCCAATGTGACTTCCATGATAGATTGGAAGGGATTCATTGCTGCCATAGGTCTCGTGGATGTTAGTTTTTCAGGAAGCTCTTATACCTGGTGCAATAAGAATACTGGTTCAAATCAGATCTGGTTCTATTTTTCAATGCTACTAGCACCTTGCCAAGCATTTCATTTCTTTTCTCATTTACGTAGGGATCGACCATGCTCCACTTCGATTCGGTTGGAGCCTTCAGGCCCCTCGGTTTTATTTCCGGCTATGTGGATAGCTGTTTCAAGTTCTCAATTTTGAGCTTTCAAGTCGACAAAGAAGTGTAAAGTCGAAGGATCCTATTTCAAATAGTAAAAGGTGAAGCGTTTCACTTAGACAAGTTGAAGGTGAAGCGTTTACTTATAAAGTGAAAACTCATCTTTCATTCATTTCAAGCTATCAGATAGAAAGCGAGGCAGTTGACTTTTGGTCCAAAGTAGGGCTGATCGAGATAAGTGCATGATGCTAGTATGAAGAAACCGAATAGCAAGAACAAGAAGCACTCGTTAGAGGCAATGAAAAATGGTGGAGGAGAGGTTTGAAGGAGAAAAAAAGCAAGATTACAATGGCCTTGCCAAAACTAGTGTTTCTTAACTAGTTTCCCTTTTGAGGCCACACTAGGGGTCAAGTAACCAACCAGTTTTGAAGAAGTCAAAGTTCCAACTCTAACTGTTTGATGTGGGAGATCGAAGGATGCAGGTTGGGCAACGAAGCTTCCAGGATAGATGTAGATTTGAACACAAAGAGCCCCCTAGACAATGCTGCAAATAAGGTCCCTGATGATAGACTATATCTCAAGATAGGGAAGAACCAACCCTCGGTAGAGGCTGCTCCAGAGAAGGTTTCGGTTGAGGATGAAGGTTCCTTTCAAGCAGAACCTCAAAATGGATTTGAGCTACTTTAGAGATTTCTCTTCTTTCTCTTGAAGTCACTGTGGAGCACACCGAAGCGGAGCTCAGAGAAGGTCACTCCCCAGCAAAGAAAGACCCTTTAGCTTCCTTATTCTTGGTTGCCAATGAAGAGGTCAAGAACGCATCTCCAGCACACACAAGAAATCACTTTTCCTTTCGGTTTTCTACTTTTTCCTTCTAGGATTGGAAATCCTATATTTTACATATCCATACGATCGAGTCCTTGGGTTTCCAAAATAGTGTAATGGAAAAAGAAGGGCTTTGAATCATTGCTATTAGACTCAGACATGTTCTGAAAAAGTCGAGGTATTTTGAATTGTTTGTTGACACGGACAGAGGAAGGGAAAACCTCTGAAATTCTTCCAATATTGGACCTTGGACATATAGTAGTTCAATCGAATCTCTTTAGAAAGAAGATCTTTTGTCTCATGGTAGCTCCAGCCCCTTCCGAAACTTTTGTTATTGGGTTAGCCATACACTTCACATGTTTTTAGCAATTCACACGGCATCATCAAATGATACAAGTCTTGGATAAGAATCTATAATGCACTAGAACGCCCTTGTTGGCGATCCTTTACTCTGACAGCATCTAGGGTTCCTCGAACAATGTGATATCTCACACCGGGTAAATCCTTCACCCTTCCTCCTCTTACTAAGACTACAGAATGTTCTTGTGAATTATGGCCAATATTAGGTATATAAGCAGTGATTTCAAATCTAGAGGTTCATCGTACTCTGGCAACTTTACGTAAGGCAGAGTTTTATTTTGGGGTGATAGTGGAAAAGTTGACGATAAGTCACCCCTCACTCTAGAACGCACATGAGATTTTCACCTCATACTGCTCCTCGTTCAATTCTTTCGAAGTAATTGGATCCTTTTCTTCATTTGAGAATCTCCTCCCTTATTCTACTTCGTCCTGAAGAGTAACTCAGACCAATTCATTCACGTTTTTATGTTCCAATTGAACACTTTCCATTTATGATCAAAGGTCTTTTTACCAAACCTATGTGGATCAAATCACGATCTTCTAATTATAAGAAGAAGAAGATATCTTTCTTGATCAATCCCTTTGCCCTTCATTCTTCGAGAACCAGAAAGATCCTTTTCGAGTTTGAATTTGTTCATTTGGAATCTGGGCTCTTCTATCTTCTACTTTTTTCATTTTAGATCAAAAGCACTATGTGAAATCTTCGAGTTTTCCACCTCCTCTATCCCTATATCCCATAGGTATAGCGTTTGAATCAATAGAGAACATCAATAGAGAACCTTTTCTTCTGTATGAATCGATATTCTGACATTCTAATTCCTTCCTGATACCTCCTAAGGAAAATCCCAAATTGGATCCAAAAAGGATGGGTTAGTGTGAGCTTATCCATGCGGTTATGCACTCTTCAAATAGGAATCCATTTTTTGAAAGATCTTGGCTTTCGTGCTTTGGTGAGTCATCTGAGATCCTTTCGATGACCTATGTTGTGTTGAAATCTATATGATCCGATCGATTGCGTAAGGGCCGCGGTAGCAACGAAACCGAGGAAAGAAAAGATAGTTCTTTTCTATTCTATCTTTTCTATTATGTATTATTAGATTATTCTATTCTATATATTCAAATTATCTAATTCTTTGAATTCTTTCTAAATAGATTAGTTAGATTAGTCTTATAGTCTGAGTTTTAGTATTAGTTAGTGATCCCTCACAGTCCTTTCTTCCGTGATGAACTATTGGCACCAGTCCTACATTTTGTCTCTATGGACCGAGGAGAAAGGGGCTCATGAGAAGAGGGTTGCCATGAGAGAAGCAAGGAGGTCAACTGCTTCAAATATACAACATGGATTCTGGCAATGCAATGGAGTTGGGCCCTCATGTCGATCCGAATGAATCAGTCTTTCCACGGGGGTCCATCTTTGCCTGCTAGGCAAGAGGATAGCAAGTTACAAATTCTATCTCTATCTCGGTAGGACATGTATTTCTATTACTATTCAATTCATAAATGAAAATGAAGTAGTTCATGGTGGGCGTTATCCTTTTTTATTATATGTGCTCCTAAGAAAAGGGCGTGGAAACACATAGGAACTCTAGAATGGAAATGGAAAAGAAAAGTAGCTCCAGTTCCTTCGAAAATGATAGTAAGATCCTTGGCAGAAGAAGAAGTGATTCATATCATCTTGACTTCCCCACTTCTTCTTCTTTTTATATCTTTCTTAAGATCTCTTATTCTTTTCTTCTATTTCTAGTTTGATTTCACAAGGCGCTAGAAACCAAATTGGATAGAAAGGGAAAGGAAAAAGATCTATAGATTGGGCTCTGTCCCGGTATATATTCTTTCTTTGTTCTAACTTTTCTAGAATCTTTGACTTCTTATTTTATTATATTATTATTATAGTTTCTTCTAAATAGTATTTGAGTATAAGAGAAACACAACATATGCATACGTCGTTCTGACCATATTGCACTATTACAGTAGAAATGTATTTCAATGGCAGAATTACAAGGAAATTTAGATTGAAAAAAGATAGATTTCGGCAACAAAACTTCCTCTATCCGCTACTCCTTGAGTCTATTTACTCACTTGTTCATTATCATAGCTTCAATAGTTTGATTTTCTACGAACTGTGGAAATTCTCGGTTATGACAATAAATAGAGTTTAGTACTTGTGAAACGCTTTCATTACTCGAATGTACCAATAGGAATCTTTGATTTCTTGGTGAATGATTCTAACAAAATGGATTTTGGGGTCACAAGAATTCTTTTTCTTCTCATTTTTATTCTCAAATGATATCAGAAGTTTTTGGAGTCATTTTGGAAATTCCATTCTCATCACGATTAGTATCTTCCCTTGAAGAAAAATGAATACCAAAATCTTAGAATTTACGATCTATTCATTCAATATTTCCCTTTTTAGAGGAGAAATTCTCACAATTCAATTATGTGTCAGATCTACTAATACCCCATCCTATCCATTTGGAAATCTTGGTTCAAATCCTTCAATGTTGGATCAAAGATGTTCCTTCTTTGCATTTCTTGCGATTGTTTTTCCACAAATATCATAATTGGGATAGTCTGATTACTTCAAAGAAATCTATTTACATCTTTTCAAAAAGAAAGAAAAGATTCTTTTGGTTCCTATATAATTCTTATGTATATGAATTGGAATATCTATTCCTATTTCTTAAAAGGTTCTTATTTACGATCAATATCTTCTGAGTCTTTCTTGAGCGAACACTTTTCTATGGAAAAATAGAAAATCTTATGGTCGTGTTGTAATTCTTTCGAGGATCCTATGGTTCCTCAAAGATACTTTCATACATTATGTTCGATATAAAGGAAAAGTGATTCTGGCTTCAAAAGGAACTCTTATTTTGATGAAGAAATGGAAATTTTGTCTTGTGAATTTTTGGCAATCTTCTTTTCACTTTTGGTTTCAACCTTATAGGATCCATAGAAAGCAATTACCCAACTCTTCCTTCTCTTTTATGTGGTCTTTTTCAAGTGTACTAAAAAAATCCTTGGTGGTAAGAAATCAAATGCTAGAGAATTCATTTCTTAGAAATACTCTGACTAAGAAATTAGATACCATAGCCCCAGTGATTTCTCTTATTGGATCATTATCGAAAGCTCCATTTTGTACTGTATTGGGTAATCCTATTAGTAAACCGATCTGGACGACCGATTCTGATATTCTTGATCAATTTTGTCAGATATGTAGAAATCTTTGTCATTATCACAGTGGATCCTCAAAGAAGCAGATTTTGTATCGTAGAAAGTATATACTTCGACTTTCATGTGCTAGAACTTTGGCTCGTAAATAGAAAAGTATAGTACGCACTTTTATGCAAAAATTAGGTTTGGGATTCTTAGAAGAATTTTTTTGGAAGAAGAACAATCTCTTTCTTTCATCTTCCTCCAAAAAAGACCTTTTCTTTTACACGGATTACATAGAGAACGTATTTGGTATTTGGACATTATCCATTATGATCACGGTGGATCATTCATGATTGTTCATGATACTTTTTCATTTTATGAAAAAGATTCATGAATTTGTATTCTAAATGCTCATATATCATGATATATCATATATATCATCATATTCATGGTGAGATTGTCAAAATTCTTAGACTTTCTTCTAAATATGTAATAGATTTCATTCTTTTTTCTTTTTTATTGATATATACATAGGGAAAGCCGTGTGCAATGAAAGCGCAAACCGATTTGGGGAGGGATCTTTTTCTTATATAGCAACAAGAAAAAATTCTCAACTCCATCTGATTAGTTCCGGGTTCGAGTCTCGGGCAACCCATCAACCCATACCCAAGTAAAAAAAAAAAGAATCTTTCTTTTTTTAGTTTTCTTTGAACTTGGCATAGTTTGAGTAATAGCTTTTTGCCATCCTAATCTGTCATTCCCACTGAGGATACAATCCAAGTGACAATTCAAAATTGACAAATTTTGTCTCCTATATATCTTGACGAGCAATCGTTCACAGAAAAGAGTCAATCAGTCATGAATTCTCATGATAAGAAAGAAGACAAAAATGACCTAAAACATGGTATTCTTCCTACTGATCACTCTTGGGCTTTTCCAATCCAAAAAGCTCTTTCATACACCCCAATCAACTATATTCTTTCGTCTTGATCAAATGTGGCTTCGTTGTGTAGATGAGAATGAAGCTAAGAAAATCATGGTTGAAATCCATGAAGGCTTATGTGGTTCACATCAGTCTGGTGTGAAAATGAAAATCAAAAGAAAATGAAGAAAAAGACCCCTAAGGACCTAACCTAGAGCTAGAGTTTGTTAAGAAAGTAGCTTTGAAGAGAACTGTTGTCGGGCAAAAAGTCTCTCTAGTGCACTCCACAAACCTTCCACTCCTTTGAGTCTTTTGCACCGGGTAGACATGATCTTTGAAGCTTCCTCATCCGGAGGAAAGCAATCAAGAAGGCGGAGAAAGGCTCGACCTCGGGAGGAGAAGAGAAACATTGAATGAATAGCTCATATTGCGGCGTTTATCCAACAACACGACACGAAGCGGTTTTCCTACCGCTTTGACAATCTAAAGTGGGTGAAAAGGAATAGCTCTTGGTGAAGTGAAGCAATCCTTTTGGGATCAGAAGCATCAAGCCCCAATTATTGAGAGGTCGAATCCCGAAACATTCTCTGCTAGAGTGCATCGAGTCCTGAAGGTGGCCAAAGAGAGAGGCCTAATGAAAAGAAAGAAATAGGAAGGGCCCATTATGGACAAGGAGTCTATCAGGAAGCTACCTTCTGTCGTGATAGCACGACATCAACCCAAAGAAGTCTTGCAGGTGAGCATCAAGGCATGACACCTGGATTGTATATCCAGGAATCCACCATTGAAAGGTCCCGGCGAAAGGGCAAACAAATTTGGAGGCCAAAGTCTCATGAGAATGAAGAAGTTCTTAGAAGAGGAAAAGACATGACATCCGGTGTGCACTCCTGAGATCCGCCATAGGAAGGGTTCATGGGTTCCAAGGAATCAAACTACTATTGATAAACCCTCACGGTGGTGACACCATGGAGAATCCTCCAAAGGATCTCGCATGTCAGCTTCCTCAAGAAGAAGAGGCAATTTTGACCTCAGTCCCTGGATTGAGGAATTATTCACCCCACATATTGAACTGGAGATCCAGTGGAGACGTCGCTCGGAGATCCAAGTTTAAGAAGAAAGTGAAGAAAATGATGAGAAAGCTATGGAAGTCGAGGTGTTCTATATGGTTGAACATGCCAATGACCAGCATACATTCTATAATCAACATCATACAACGAACCGTCAATCCTCATGAAGAACAAGCGAACAAGATTCAAGTTCCTCCTCGGATGATGAGCGAGAAGAGGGACAAGGAGAAGAAGAACCGGTATTCATCAATACAAGCACTAGCTAAGGAAGCGATGTGGCATCAAATGAGGGCTAAAGAGAAAGAGAGAACTCGACTTCACACTCAAATGAATGAAATGATGACGCAAATGAATGCTATGATGGAGATGATGCAAAGGACTACTGCGGCCAGTCGACACACTCCCGCCAACCAACCATTAGGTTTTAGTAGTGCTATTCTCGCCACCAATCCATCACCGTAAACCTCGAGTACAAGGTGCACTGAGCTATGAATGTGATGAATAAGTTGAGGCAACTCACACCTCAAAATCTTGCAAGTACATAAGAGCATTTGATAGCAACACACTCAAAAATATTCGAATGAAAAGAGAAAGGTCATAGCCAAAGCGGTTTTGGTGAGTAAAGGCCGCCTTATCCCAGTATGACCAGTGCCATACCCAAGGGTTATTGATCAAGTTCAAGACTTTCAATGGCAACTGTAATCCCAAGCAACATCCGACTAGTTAAAAGCAACATGTGGCAATACGGAAATGATGCCACTTCTCTTTGCCGATTCGTTAGTAGTCGATAGGGACTTTTTTAGTGGTATCTGAGATGACTCGGTCAAAATCTTTGCTTAGTTAGAAACTCTATTTAGAAAGAGATTTGCCGTGCCATTGAAGTCTACCATTCTTGATCTCGCCTTGGAGAAAAGGAAAAGAGATGAGTCATCACTAAATACATCACACATAATTGAAGTAGGAAATGTGAGCAATAATTAGAAGAGGAGCATGCCATCCAACTACTAATGGGTAATATCGATAAGAAAATGGCTACTTATGTATGCCTCCATTACTACTTTACAAGAACTACTTGTAGCAAAGTTTAAAAGTGGAACCAGGTCCAAATCAGGACAGTCTAAGAGACATAAGGCTCCAGATTCAAAGAGAAGTGAATCACATGCCACATCTTTTTATCATAAGAAAGGAAAATGGGTAGTTTCTAATGTCGATAAGGGAAAGCGACCAATCTATGATGATGACAGAGAAAAGCAACTAGCCAACCCAAACCCTCAACCAAAGCTAAGGCAATGACAAACCTCAGACCTTCCTTGGTGGGGGAGAGCATCCAAAGCCAGCAACAGGAGCTAGCGATCAAACACATCCATCTCTTAAGGAGAAGATGAACAAAGAAGATTCTTTTAGAAGAGATAGTGTGGCTAAACTATTCCGACAAGCAAAGTCTACAATTGCCAGTGTAGAAGGCTTAAAGAGGCAAACCAAACTAGTCACCCAAATTCTTGCCCATATCATCAGATAATAAGCCATCCTATAGAAGATTGCTATGTTTTCAAAGATTGGCTAGAAAAGAAATATAGAACTGGAGAATTCACCGTCAATCTGTCACGATTCACCCAAAGAGGGAATCAACAAGAATGGTCACGTTCTCTTCCATTACCAACAAAAGATAGAGAAAGAAAAGGAATCCAAGAAGAAAAATGGGAGGCTAGTCTCAAAGAAGACCATAAAATCTGCGACTTGAAGGTGTTCTGGTATTCTGTTTGAACCGGTGCTTCAAGTAAGAGATAGACCGTCCAAGTGCATCGCCTCCTCGTTATCGACTCACAATGCTTTCATAAAGTCACCACCTCAACATGGAAAGCAATCTATTCATAGTACATCAAAGAAACCAATTCTATGTACTAAGGCAAAGAAAAGAACTATGACCCAAAAGGATCAGCAATCTGGAAGACAAGCTCACATACTTCATGTCTGAACTCCAGATTGTCAAGTCAAATGAGGAAGTGAATGATGATGGAGAACTGTTCTCTGTAGAGACCTGTCGAGTCATATCAACGATGTCAGATGTCTCTCATCAAACTCTTTGCCGAGATAGTAAAAAAGGTGGAGCAAAAGTAGTTTCAAGGGAAGAAGAACTTTTTGGAGAAATACATGGGTCTTGTCGATGATGCAGATGACGATAACTCGAGGATAATTTCTATTTTTGAGTAAGAACCCACTATCCGTCCGAATGGAGCGCATACAAATATGGGCGTGGATCTAAATCTTCCACTCAATCCTCCAAAATAGTGAAATATGACTGAAGGAGCTACTTTGTCAAGACTCGAATTGGATGAAGTAGCCCAAGTCCAAGAGGAGTGGTAGAGTGCTACCACCACACCGCAAAGAAGGGGCTACCAAAGAAAGACAAAGGCAAAGATCTTCTAGTTGATGAAGATATTCTCTGAAAGACCGAGAAAGAAATCAACTCAAGCATCTATAAGATTTTCTCGCATCGAGAAAGATCCCCATTGAGTGAGTGTGTATGAGGCTCTCTTGATGTCAAAGGTCCTCGAGAGACTTTGATACAAGCTCTCTCTCAAAGATCCAGTCCGAGAGATCTGAAGCATACTTTGGCGATGCATGTAAGTCTTACAAGCTCAAGACCTACTAGCTATCACTTTCTCAAGAAGATCTCATGCTCGGAACATCAGCAGAATCGCCTTATGTTACTGCAGAGAATGACTGTTATGATTCATCGAATCATTGATCCAGCTCTTCTATCAATCTCATGAGTTTGAAAGCATTAAGGTGGCTGTCCGTTCAACATCTTGGGTGAGACAAACTAATGGTGCATGGGTTCAATGAAAAAGAACAGAAGACAATGGGATCCTTTATCCTACCACTCAAGTTCGGGAACCTCTATACAGAAGCCAAATTCCATGTAATCGATGCAGATACTTCATTCAGAGCTCTCCTCGGTTGACCAAGGCTTCCTGAGTATGGGATGGTCCTGTCCACTATGTACCAATGCATAAAAGACTTCAAGGATGGAGAAGAGTTTCAAATCATTAGTGACATACAACCATTCGTTGTACATGAAGTGAAGATATATGAAGAAGCAAAGTCTTTCATCCCAAAATAGCCCAAGCCAACAGAACTTCCTAAGACTTTAGACTGTGGTGTCTACTTCAAAGACTACAAAGCAGTCTGAGAAAAAGATGAGAAAAATGATGAGGAAGCTCAGAGTTCATACTGGTGTCTCTAAGCAACGAGCTCAATTCTTTGAATTCTTTGAAAGGATATGGGGTCAGAAAGGCTCACAGGTGTTGTAAAGAAATGAGAAGTGCATTGCCAAGGGCCTTAGGTTTATGCACCGGAAGCATCCTCGAAGGGCGACCGGTTATGTAATAAAAGAAGAAGAAATGGAAATGAAAGATGAGGATGAAGATATTCTATAGGAAGTTAGCCTCTCCAATGACCAAAACATAGAAGTAAAGCCCGCTCTTGGTTCACGTCTTTTCTTTCAATCCTTCCCTTCTTCCCCTTTCTCGGTAGGAGCTTTCTTTGTTGTCTTCCTTCATGCCTCATTTTGGCATAGGTCCATGGCCGAAAGGATTATATCCGTGCCTACCCTACCTTCTTTTATCAACAAAACAAACCAACAAAGTAGGAACCGTCCCACATCCGGCAGTGATCTTGCTAAACCCTTAGTTGGAGAAAAGTTTGCTCTTGCTCACTCTCCAAAGAGACTCACTTCTAGCCCTTATGAACCATTCTACCACGAAATGCTACATACAGGATTGGTGTGATGGAAGACATGAATCGACTCTAGAAGGGCTTACAAGCAATCTAGAAGAAGCTTTTCTCGCTAATCACTAGTAGAATATAGACCCACACCATACTAGGTAGGAAGGAGGACTCGATGCCACATCTTCAAGTAGGATGTAGACCGAGTCTGCAAGCCTTTCAGAGTAAGTAATGGTAGTGCGGAGTTCACGCAACCTCCAAATCAACTCATTCAATGAATCTTCTTTCATTCACTACTCCATATTTACCCGAATGGAATAGGACGTCATCCAAATGAGACATATATATGGTCATGACCAGAAAGAAGTGAGTCTCGATCGTGAAAGGCTATTTGTGGTCAACTAAGCTTGAGAGGCGTTCAAGAGAAAGACAAGCTTTCTCATCGCATACACCTCAAATTCCAAGCTTGCCCAATGAGAAGAGACCCACCCTCCCACTCTCTCTCATTTCATTGATTCAAAAACAAACTACATAACGAGGGACTTTCCATTCAGAGGTAGCATGTTCATCGACTTTAGGAAAGGAAATAGGACACAGTTAGGGAGGAGGGGCTCTAATATTCATCCAATCCTTCATATAGCATGATTGACAAAAATAGGATGATTTGATTCAGAGACCACCAAGCCCCTCAATAAAATCTCGTTAGAGGCATTCATGAAAAACTTTTGGTAGAATTAGGCTCTAGGGATGCATAAACACGAACTAATCTAAGTGGGGAGAATTTGTCATTACCAAGAAGATCACTCTGGAAGATCATAGTCGGGATCAACCGTTCTATATACTGAGTCAACTCCAATTCTTTCAAATACTCAACTGCATAGAACACTTCTCAACTCCATAGTACTGAAAGAATCCCTTGTCCAACCATTAGTGTATGATCTATACATAACATGGAAAAGCATATTCTTGCCTGGCCTAAATCTTTCCAAGAAGAAAAAGACCATACTGTGAAACTGACTCTGTCAATGTAAGAGATAGAATAATAGTTGCCACCGTGAATGAACATGTGAAAAACTTACCAATATGTTGATTATCTATTTGGAGTGGGTCAAAGTCTTTTTGCGGAAAGATTTCCCTAACAGTTTGATTGAAGGGCTCCCCGCATTCGCATGGGCTAAGAACTTCAGGGTGGATCATACAAATATGGTTGACATAAGTATCTTTAATCACATTTATCCATGAGGGTGATAAACATACATTAGGATATTTTCATAGTGGTTCAGGTGCTATGAACATCCGGAAGAAGATACAAAGAAAGAGAACAAAGTGAATATCTCTGCAGTATAGAATAGCATCGATAGTGTAAAACTCTTTATTATACCCATATCCGATAAGCAATACCAACCATCTTATTAAGTAATCAAGTAAGGTACCCTATTTCCATCTACATCTAATTGGAAAGGAAGCATTGTTTTAGCAGTAAAAGCTTTCCATCATGCAAAAGTATAGATAGAAATCAATTGCTTATCAAATGAATCAAATTTCACACTATATACCCCCTTTGTGTTAGCATCAATTTCTTTTTAGTAGCAATCAAAATTTTTCAGTTATATTCATATGGTACTTCCTGATATATGGTAGATAAGAATTCCCTATTAGATTATACCAGCATGGTAGATCCCTTATAACTTCGTTAATCGTATAGGTTGGCAGCGCTCTAACCTCATCTCTGAGAAGTGAGTTTATGAAACAACTTCAACCATGATGAATTACTCATTTGATATTTGTTCATTCTTTCTTTGTTCATTTGTTTGTTTGTGTATTCCCTAATCTATTCTTCATACCGGATCTATTTTTCATACCAGATCATCGTAGTATATCTCATTTCTGGATTAGTGACTACTTCTACGTTATTCATTTTTGAAGTGAATAACTATTCCTCCACTGAGCCTTACCCTGGATCATATATGATCCACTTGGTAGAATCCTGATACTCATATTAGAATGTGAGTACTTGTAGAGAAAGATCGGCACTTAGGAAACACATTTCGGGTAGTAGGTTCGGAAGGGCAATGTCACTTGTAAAGCTCTTTCGACTCTCTTGATGTTCCAAACCTTCCAATCATAAGAAATTTCCACTTTGTCTTTGAAGCTACAGATGCCTTTCAATCAAAAGCTGCTACAACACATGGTTGCTATTAGCTTCTTTCTTGACTTGACTTGAGGCATAGGCATAGGGATAGAGCTTTGGAATGCTATCTCTTCTGACCTTCTCCACGGGTGATGAAGCGTGAACAATCCTCATCCTTCAATATGCGTTTTCACTACCTTCCGTACCTTTGAAAGAACACCGCTCGATTGAGTTCTTGTTTCTCTCCTTGATACACTTGGTTCGCTTTGAAGATCACACCATCAGCGGCGATGTCTTTCACCTTTTCCCATACGATGTGCCGTTTCTTATTTGATACGACTGAAAACTAGTCTAGAATCTTCTTTCCTTGCTAGTAATTCTTGAATCAAGTCATTCACAAGTGATAGAATCTCCTAATGAATAGAATCTAGTAAGCGTGAGATAAGAATCTAGAGTGAAAGTAGCTACTTGTTCTTTCCTCACTTACCTGGCATAACTAACCAGGAAGAAGAGTGACAAAATAAGCAAAGAAGTAATTCACTTATTCATCGCCTTCAAGTCCTAGTTCCTTTAGTCCCGTTAATGGTCTTAGTGATTCTAAAGAAAAGTCACTTGTTGTGAAAGATAGAGTCTCAAGCTCCTTATTCAAGAGAATCAAGTTCTTTCTATCAAGTAATTCTGAAAGAGTATGAACAGGATAGAATAAAGAGAATGGGATGAAGTCAGTCTGATAGTACAGAAGAATTATAGAAAGCAGATAGTCCTAGCATAGGAGCAAGTCACATCCTCAGTTTAGGTGCTACTAGTTCGAAAGAGGGAGTCTAAATGGGCTGGGCATAGTTTCAAAAGAATGGGCTAGAACTTCTCTTTCCTTCCCTAACCTAAGTAATTTCTAAAGTGGATTCATATTTTAGTTTTATTTAGTGAATGTTTTAATTAAGTGTTTTAATTAATTCTAAGTATAGATAAACTCTAAACAAACCCATTCAAAAAGAAAGGAATTTTAAGATTAAGTAAAATGAACTTAATTAACAAAACATTCATCTCTTCATTTCTTTCCCAACATGTATAACATGCATATGGACGAGTCCTAAGCATACCTATACATACAAATGAGAATGTTTAACACACTTTATGATATAAGCTAAGCAATTAATTTAAGAAAATTTGAAAGTTTATGATGCATGATTTTCATTAAGTAGAAAAGGGATTTATTATCAAATTTTCACAGGCACACATGAAAGTAAGAAAGGCATAAGTGAGTACAACGCCATTCTTAACCAGAGGTGTAAGGTACAAGACCTACTTAGGGCTACTTAAAGCCTCGCAACCTCGGGGTTGTCCATCCTAATATACCACTTTCCTTAAATACAAGCATATATACAAAAGAAATGAATGGAAAAGGAAGAATGCAAAAATTTGTATTAGTTGATTTATTTTATTTATGCAATTTATATGTGCAAGCATAGGTATCCTTCTTATGTGATAGTATAGGAATGAATAGGATATGGAATTAGGCAAGTGTTAGGTTCTTTTCAAGTGAACCACACACCTTGCCAAATCTTATTTAAAACTATACTAAAAGAGAAGAGAAGGAGAACCTACACTGAGCACATCCTTATATTTTACTCATATGAAAACTTATAAATAAAATATAAGTAACACACTTTCAGTTTTGATAATTGATTCCTATGTTTTGAAAATAATTTAAATTTAATAGTGATAATAGCCACTCATATTCTTACTTTAGCCAACACATGCAATTTGACATAAAGGAAATTAAAAGTGTATGTAAAATACGAATTTGAGCGCCGGTGATAGCCTCCGGTGAGGTACTATTCAAAATCGAGCATAATTTGAATTTTCTTTGGTTCTTTGTGAAGGAAAGTTTCACCCCAAGTGAAATGGATCTTTAAATCATCATCCCCTTGCATGATGATTGTGTGAGTTTAGTTTAAGCTCAATCTAAGCTCAATCAAGCTTGGATCATGCCATGAAAGATGGACGGTGGCCATCTCCCTCAGGCGAGCTCAGGGATGGATCATGGGCCGTCCATCCATTCATTTTGGATAGATGGCCATGATCAAGCTGCGTAGGATCCCTTGATTCACCCCTTAAGAATCGTGGGCTCGATCTCAACCGTCCGATCTTTAATCGAACGGGTGAGGACAAAGCGCGTGGCACTACCGCTAACGTGGCATTATGATGTGACAACTTAAGTGACGCATCCCGTGCCATGTGGAAAGCGCATGCCGCGTCAGCGATCCACGAGGCACCGATGGGATTAGTCATATAATTAAGGATTTAATTAATGAATAATCACTGAATCTTTAAATATTCATAACTAAATATAGAAAACTCAAATAAATAGAAAATAAAAAGAATTATGAAGATAATTCAAAGGGGAATAATCTAAAATTAAATTCAATTGATTTTGAATAGTGATATTTTTTGAATTTATGTTTTATTGGGAATATGATTATACTAATTACTCCCTAATTATTTCACTGATTAATTCTAAACTTCTCATGTGCATTTAGAGGGATGACTTCTACCTCCCCTAATTTTCTTGGAATTTATCAATGGATTAATTAGGGGAATTGCTTGAGTCTTTCCTAATTAACCTCTTAATCAATTAAATGATTAATTAATCTTTTAAATAGTGATAAATTAATTAATTAAGTTTGCTAATCACCTTAGAACAGTGAATGGACTTATGGAATGAAATTAGGAGTTCTTTCCCATATCTTTTTTCCATAGTTTATTTCATTTGGATAAAAATCTAATTAAAGTGCAAATTAATTAAATAATTTAATCACTTAATTAAATTGCTTAATTAATCAAACTTTTCAAAATCAAAACATTCTAGAACTTAACCAATTCATCTTAGGTAGGTGCTTAGGTGTTCAATAACCTAAGTAACTTAAGGAAATCAATATCCAACCAACATGTGTGGGAAGAGTTATGAAAGTACTTAAATTAAACCGTTTAACTTAATTAATCACTAATTATGAGCCAATTGCATTAGGCCCTTTCTTTCCCATGTGCATTGATGATTAAATTCCTTATGTGGTTTTATGTCATACATTGGCTCATAATTATGTGATTAAATATGTTAAAGTGTAGGTAAGGGTAATTAATGAACTTAATGTACACCTGAACCTAAATAAAATATAAAATTCATATAATGATTCTAAAATTAAACTAAAACAACATACACATGTGGGAAATGGGTTCGGACCAGCAAACCTCTTCACATTTCTTAAATTAAAATCAAACTTAAACAAAATGAAAATCTCTTTAAAATAATTTTGCTTTGCTTTAAATAATTCTATTTCATAAGATTGTCTTTAGGAATTAATCAGGGTGAATGAATTTACACGCTTTCATAACTTTATTTCTTTCCTAATATGCTAAATGTGTATGTGATATGAAAATTATGCATTCATGCTTTTTAAAAATTAAATTTAAAATGAAATGTTTCCTTTATGTCAAGTTGCATGTTTTGGCTAAAGTAAGGATATGATTGGTTATTATCACTATTAAATCTAAAATTATTTCAAAACTTATGAATTAAAAATCAAAACTAAAAGATATGCAATTTATAAGTACTTATGAGCTTGCATATGAATAGTGTTAAATGTGTTATGTGATTCGCCCTCTCTTTCTTAACATAGAACAATATAGGATTTGCAAAGTGTATAGTCCATTTGAAAAGAACATAACACTTGCTTAAATCCATTCCTATACAATCCTATGTTATGACTTAAGAAGGGACTCCACATCACACATATAAACTAAACAATCAAACAAAAACCAAACAAACATAAACTTTTGCATCTTTCTTTTTTCCATTCATTTCTTTTTTTACATGCACATGTATTTAAGAAAAGTGATATATTAGTCTAGACAACCTCAGGGTTGTAAGGATTTAAGTAGCCCAAAATAGGTCTTATACCTTACACCCCTGGTACTAACAATGGCGTCGTACTCACTTATGTCTTTTATACTTGTAAATGTGCATAAGAAAGATGGATAAAAGAATCACTCTTTTCTACTTAATGAAAATCATGCATCATAATGCATCCAAAGTTTCTTAAGCAACTCTCTTAGCATTTACCATTAATGTGTGCTAAATATTTCTATTTGCATGTATATATATGCTTAAGGTCCATTCATGTGCATGTTACACATGTTGGAAAAGAAATGAAGTGATGTGTGTTTTGTGATAGTATTTCACTTTATTTAATCTTAAAATACCTTTCTTTTTGAATGGTTTGTTTAGGGAAAATCTAAACTTAGGATTAATTAAAACACATAATAAGACATTCACTCAACAAAAATGAAATATGAATCTACCTTAGAAATTACTTAAGGTAGGGAAGAAAGAGAAGTCCTCTTCTCTTTTCCTCTCTTTACAACTTAGTAATTAATTGTAGGATTCATTCAAATCTAATCAAATCACAAAATAAAATCAACCAAAGCAACTAAATCACTTAAATGAAACAAACCCTCTAAATTGAACATTTTCATACTTAGAAAACTTCAACCTTAAAGCCTAGCTAAGCATACCACACAAAACTTAAATGGCACACACATTAGGCTAAGTCACCATTTCTAGCTTTAGATTAGGGTGGTGCATGGTTTGATGTTTGCTTTTATTTTGTGATGTTTCATTTTAGTCTGGAAGTTAGGGTATATGTGCATATACTAAATGTTATGGCGATCTTGGTCTAACTATTGTCTTTTGCATAGGATTGTGCTTAAGGGCAGAATAAAAATATAATTGCTTTTACTGTGCAGGTGCTTATCCCTCTAAGCATAATCCAAAATAGGTCAGGTGGGCTTGGTTACCCATTTGTGGAGTGCTAAGTCCAATTTATACATATACATGCTTTGGATTGTATAGTTTGTTTTGCTAATCTCTATTTTGTAGGTTTTAGTTAGATTTACTATTCCCTTTTCATGTAATTTTGTAATCAAGATTTTAGAATGATTGTTATGGGGTATTAGGATGAACATTGGTCATAAGACTATGTCCTATGTACTATGTGAAGCCTTTGGAACAACCACATTCTAACCAACCAAAAGAAGAAAGAAGAAAGAAGAAAAAAGAAAGAAGAAATAAAGAAATGAATAATGAAGAATGAAGACCCACATAACATGAATTCCTTCTTGGTTGTAATTAATTCCAACCAACCACTTCATCCAACTCTTCTTCCAGCAGGAGTGTTGTATCAGAAAATAAGAGCACTAAAACCCTTGCCCCACTTACTTTACCTGAGTTCTATCATGTACCTCCACCCAAAAATATATCAATAAAGAAAGCAGATTCTACTTACATCGTATCCACTTTTGATACTCTTGATTTTATTTCTATTGAAAACTCTCCAAGTTTAAATAATAATAATAGATCTAATAATTTTGATCTTTTCTCTTTTGATTTAGAATCATACTTTCCTTTTCTGAGTCAATCAGGTTCACCTATTGAGATTTACTTGAGTCATCGACTCAGAGGGTCCCATAGGAGAAGCTATAGGTATACAATCAAGAAGGAATTCATTGTTATGGGGGTCTTCATTCTTCATTTCTTCTTTCTTCTTTCTTTTTTCTTCTTTCTTCTTCCTTCTTTCTTCTTTTGGTTGGTTGGAATGTCGTTGCTCCAAAGGCTTCACATAGATTACATGAAAATGGGAAAAAGAAAATCTAATTTAAATCTATAAAATAAAGATTAGCCAAACAAACCATACAATCCTAAGCATGTATATATATAAATTGGACTTACCACCCCACAAATGGTAACAAGTCCTATTTTGGATTATGCTTAGGGTATAAGCACCGAAAAGCTTATATTTTTATTATAGTGCCCCTTAAGCACAATCCCCTGTAGAAAATAATGATTATACTAAGATCACCCTACCATTCAATCTACGCACATACACCCTAACATTTTGACTAAAATAAAACATCATAAAATAAAAGCAAACATCAAACCATGCACCACCCTAACATAGGACTAGAAGTGCTGACTTAGCCTAATGTGTGTATTATTTAAGGTTTGTTTAGTATGCTTAGCTAGGCTTTAAGGTTGAAGTTTTCTAAGTTTAAAGATGTTCAACTTAGATGGTGTTTTCATTTAAGTGATTTAGTTGCTTTGGTTTATTTGGTTTGAATGAATCCTACAATTAATTACTAAGTTGTAAAGAGGGGGAGAGAGAAGAGAACTTCTCTTTCCTCCCTACCTTAAGTAATTCCTAAGGTAGATTCATATTTGATTATTATTTAGTGAATGTTTCCTGTTGTGTTTTAATTAATCCTAAGTTTAGATTTTCCCTAAACAAACCTATTCAAAAAGAAAGGCATTTTAAGATTAAGTAAAGTGAAATACTTTCACAAAACACACAACACTTCATTTCTTTCCCAACATGTGTAACATGCATATGGATGGATCCTAAGCATATCTATACATGCAAATGGAAGTGTTTAGCACAACTTAATGATGAATGCTAAGAGAGTTACTTAAGAAAGTTTGGATGCTTCATGATGCATGATTTTGTTTAGCAAAAAAAGAGTGATCCTTTAATCCATTTTTTATATGCACATTTACAAGTATAAAAGACATAAGTGAGTACAGTGTCATTGTTAGCACAAGGAGTGGAAGGTACAAGAACTACTTAGGGCTACTTAAAGCCTCACAACCCTGGGGTTTTCCAGACTAATATATCACTTTTATTAAATACATGTCCATGTACAAAAAGAAATGCATGGAAAGAGAATCATGCAAAAGTTGACATTTATTTGGTTAATTTGTTGGTTGTTTAATTTACATGTGTAAATGTGAGAATCTTTCTTAATTCATAACATGGAAGTGGAAAGGAAAGGATATAAGCAAGTGTTATGTTCTTTTAAAATAACTATACACTCTGCAAATCCATCCAAATTCATGTTAAAAGAGAAGGAAAGCCACACAATACACATCTTTATATTTATACTCACATGCAAGCTTATAAATAATTATAAGTACCATATTTTTTAGTTACAATATTTGATTTAAAAGTTTTTAAAATAATTTTGGATTTGATAGTCATAATAGCCATTCATATTCTTACTTTAGCCAAAACATGCAATCTGACATAAAGGAAATATTTCATTTTCAATTTGATTTTCAAAAGGCATGAATGAATGATTTTCATATGACATACATATTTAGCATATTAAGAAAGAAATAAAGTGATGAAAGCATTTAAATTCATTCACCCTAATTAATTCCTAAAGAAAATATTTTGAAATAAGATTATTTAAAGTAAGCCAAATTTGTTTTAAAGAGATTTTTGTTTTATTTTGAGTTTGATTTGAATTTAGAAAATGTGAAGAGGTTTGCTGGTCCTAACCCAATTCCCACATGTGTATGTTATTTCAGTTTAATTTTAGAACCATTAGGTGAGTTTTATGCTTTGCTTAGGTTAAGGTGTACATTAAGTTCATTAATTACCCCTTACCTACACCACTTTAAACATATTTATTCAAATAATTATCAGCCAATGTATGACATAAAATCACACAAGGAATTTAAATCAGTAATGCACCTAAGAAAGAAAGGGCCTATTGCAATTGGCTCACAATTAGTGATTAATTAAGCTAAAGGGTTTAATTTAAGTACTTTCATAACCATTCCCACACATATGGGTTGGATTTTGATTTTCTTAAGCTACTTAGGTTATTGAACACCTAAGAACCTACTCGAGATGATTTGGTTAAGTTCTAGAATGTTTTGAAAATTTCATCAAGTTATTTAAGTAGGTGATTAGTGGATTAGCCCTTAATTTAATTTAGATTAAGAAAGAAAAGGGGTTTAGAGAATGGCTTAGGGAAAATTCCCCAAACCCATTCCATAAACCTCTTCTTCACTTAAGTAAGACTTAATTAACTTATTAAAGGGATTAAACCATTGTTCACATGCTTAATTACCCTTAATTACATAAAGAGAGTGATGAAGGATTCATTTATTGATTTCCCTAATTAACTCATCAATAAATCTCAAAAAAATTAGGGGAGATAGAGGTCATCCCACTAAATGCATCTGAGAAATTTGAAATTAATTAATGAAGTAGTTGGGGAGTAATTAGAGTTATTAAGTTTTCACTAAAATCCTAATTAAGGAAAATGCACTATTCAAAATCCATTAGAAATAATTTTAGTGAATTCCTTACTGAATTATCTTCACAAAGCATTTTATTTTGTATTTTTTTTATTTTCTACATTTAATTATATTATTTTGAAATTTTAGTGATTAAATAATTAATTAAAACCCCTAATTATATAACTAATCCCATCGGTGCCACGTGGACCACTGACACGACACATGCTTTCCACATGGCACGATGAGATTCGTCACTTAAGTTATCACATCCTAGTGCCATGTCAGCAGCGATGCTATGCGCTTTCTCTCTGGATCGTTTGATCAAGGATCGGATGGTTGAGATAGATCCTGTGATTCTTAAGGGATAACTAGAGATCCAACGTAGCTTGATCAGGATCGTCCATCCAAAATGCGCAGATGGATGGTCCATGATCCATCACTGAGTTTGCCTACAGGAGAGGACATCCATCCACTCTTTAGGGCATGATCCGAGCTCGATTGAACTCGGATTTAACTCAAACTTTACCCACACCATTTTTACACAAGTAAATCCAACGGTCAATTTTACTTGAGATGAAAATTCTCTTCACAAAGGACCACACACTCCCTATTCTAGGCTCAGTTTGAAGGCATACCTCACCGGAGGCTATCACCGGTGCTCCAATCCGTCGAGATAGCTTCGTCTAGTAGAGACAAAACCCTCTTGAAGATTTGAGGCTTTGGTATTGGGTAGATCCTTCTATTGACCAAGGTGCTCCTCCTATGCTTGCGGCCTTGGTCAAGACACCACCTCCCTTGCCTTTGTAGCTTGGAAGAAGGATTGGATGAGCTCGATTAGGCTCTCTAAGGATGATTGCAAGAGGAATTGGATTGATATTGTGTATTGGATGAGTTGGAAATTGCCTTAGACTCCCCCATTTTTGGTTTGAAGGAATCTAAAAATGGAGAATGCCAAATGCTTTGGGATTACTTGAGGGAGCTTGGGGAGCTTGCCTTAGGTCTCTCTTAGTCAATCAAGTGAGAGTGTCTTGGATTCAAGTGAAATTAGGGGAGTATATCTCTCCCTTGAAGGATTGGACGGCCACAAGCTCTCCTTTTATTTTGATCAAATTCATCCTATGCAATGGGTTTATTAGGCCGTTTGAACTTGCACATGGTTCAGTTTGGCCAGAGGGGGGTAGTGGAGAAGTGTCATGTGCTGATTTTGGGTGGAGGAGGGATTCCAATGTGCTTGAAATGAAGGGAGTGGTCAGTTTCACCATTGGGTTGGCTTTGGCTGACCCAAACCCATTGGGTCATGTGCACCATGCTCACTAGTGTTCACTTGGTCCACTAAGAGAGTGCCAAGTGGCCATGAAAAGGATTTGACCAAATTCCAAGTGAATTTGGCCAAAAATTACCCATTGACCTAGGGGTGAAATGGTCATTTGGCTTGGATTTCAATGTGTATGTTTGGTATGATTGAAAAATGGGTTAAGCCAAGTTTCAATGAATTTGGAATTGATTTGATGTGATTTGGCTCATGTTGACCCATTTAGGTCAAAATGGGTCAACTTGGGTCAAGTTGACTAATTAATCAAATTGGGTCAAACTAAGGGTCGGGTCAAGTTCATATGACCATTTGAAATATTTTGGCATCATTGGTTTGGTTCATTTGATTTCATTTAGGTAAAATGGATCAAGTTGACCAATTTGACCCATTTGACTTATTTGGGTTAGGTCATGGGTTGGTGTAGGCTTCATTGGTCATATGAAATGTATTAGTATCTTTGTTTTCAATCAATTTTGGTTTAATTTGATTTTGGCTCTTTGACCTTAGGTCAAGTTGGGTTCAAGGTCAATAGACTAGGTTGGGTTGGCCAATTGAGGCTTTGGTCAAGTTCAACAAGTGATTTAGAATGAACTTGACCCATTGGTTTCAATCAATTTGGCTTGGATCAAGTTTTGACACATTTTAATTTTTTAGGTCAAGTTGGGTCAACTTGGGTCAAGTGACCAATTGGGCTATGGTAGATTTTAGCTAGTTTATATTTCATTTTGGCAAAGGGTTAACTTGGTCAACCCTTAGGTTTGACTTAGTTTGACCCAATTTGAGTGATTGATCATCTCATGATGATTTTTGCTCACAATGTGAGGCTTAGTTGGGCTTAGTTCAATCAAATTTGGGTAGGATTAGAATTTGGTTCAAAAGGGGTACTTTAGCTCAAGTGAGCTTAAGTGGGTCAATTGACTTGATCAATGCTTGAATCAAGTTTGGTTGAACTCATATATGGACTTATGATTGAAATATAAATCTACTTGTAAGTGATTTGAAGTTAAATGAGTTTTGATTCATTTAACAATTTCAAGTTCAAAGGGGTGAACATGAGTTTGACTTGGGTTTAATTTTTGAATTTAGTTTTGGTTTGATGATTGAAGTTTATGTTTATATTTGGATTCATGATTGAAGGATTGATTGAATCATGAAGAAAAATTAAGGGTTTGACTTGATTTGAATTTGATTTGGCAAAGTTCAAAAATTTGACTTGAAAGGCTTAGGTTGGATTTGGTTTGAATTTGGATTTGAGTTTTGAATTGATTTTTAGATTGATGATTGAAGTTTATATTTATATCTAGATTCATGATTGAAGGATTTATTGAATTATGAAGAAAAATCAAGGGTTTGGCTTGATTTGAATTTGATTTGGCTAGGTTCAAGATTTTGTCTTGAAAGGCTTAGGTTGGATTTTGATTGAATTTGGATTTAGTTTTGGTTTTTTGAATTTATATTTCATTTATATTTGTGAATATAAATGAGAATATAAAATGGGTTTGAATTTGAATTGATTTGGATTTGATTTAGGCTAAATCCATAAGATAGAATCAAAGTGACTTAGGAAGAATTTTTTGAACTTGGAATTTCAATCATTAGCTTCAATCAATTGGAATTGATTTGAGTTTGAGAAAATAAATTAAGTTGGAATTGATTTAAGTTTTGATGTTGATTTGATTTGAAGTTTGGAGTTTATTTGATTTGGAGTTTGACTTTGAAAGGAGGAAGTGAGGACTTGGTTCAAGTTGTGGGGCAGGCAAATTTTCCTAACACCCCTAAGGCATGATCTATTCCTATGGCTAACTCTTCTAAGTCTCTAGGGTTAGGTTGAGTGTCCACCTAATCACTAGATGTGTCTTAATATTAAGGAAACTCAGGGTTGAGAGATAATCCTAAAAATGAAGTCAATAAATTCACAACTTCTAGCTTTATATTAGGACGGTGCATGGTGTGATGTATGTTTTGTTCTATGATGTAGTATTTTAGACTAGATGGTAGGGTGTATGCTTGATAGACTGGATGTTAGACCGCTCTTAGCCTAACCATGTTTTCTATAGGGGATTGTGCTTAAGGGGATGCTTAAAAATAAATATAAATGCTCTCTTTGCAGGTTGCTTAAGCCCCTAGGAATAATCAAAGTTAGGACAGCTGGTCTTGGTTACCCATGTGCAAGGTCCTAAGTCTAAATTATAAATATAATTACTTGGGAATGCATGTATGTTTAGCTAACCTCTATTTTGCAAGTGTAGTTATACTTCTCCTATTTTTGATGTAATTTTGCATTAGGAATTAAGATTAGTGCTATGGGGATTTAGGATGAGCATTGCCCAGAAGGCTTTGTCCTGGGGTGCCATGTGATGCTTTGAAGCCTACCAAATCAAAGAAGCGAGGAAAGAAATGGAGACATGAAGAATGAAGACATTTATTCATTTGTAACTTGTAATTATTCTTTCATATTCTATGTTTGTATAAAGGTAGAGCTTGGTTACCCATCTTTTCTTTTTTTGTTATGCAAGACCCGACCTCTTAATCTTTATGCTTAGTTATAAAATTATTTGATGTTTTGTTTAGCTTGTGCATTTGAAATGGCATGTCTTTCATAATTTCTTATGAATGTTGCTTTAATGGGTGGCCTGGATGTGATTAAGCTCTTAAGATAAAATTAATCTTTCTACTATAACTAATCACTCATAACTAAAATTTTCTACAACTCATAACCTCACCATAAAGCCTAGGGTGTAAATCAAGATAATTAAAAGCTTTAGCAACCCCTTAGATGAATGTTGTATGTTTCACATCTTGCATGCATATTATTTCACTCTTGAAAATAGGGGATTTTCATCCTTGCATGATAGGGGAATGCTTGACCTATGAGGGCATCCCTTATGTGGAAAATATCCCTTCTAGCTGATTTGGCCTATAATCTACTTTCATCATGCACATAGGCATCAAAATGCTAAAGCCTTTATCAAAATGATGTGTCAAAATTGAAATAAAATTTGAAACTTTTTTGCATTAGATTAAGTCATTATTCATACCACTCATGCTCTAGTCTCTCAGGTAGTGGGTTTAAGGATATTAGTCTCTTTCTAAATTTATAAGACTCGCCTACATAGATTTAAATTGTAGGAGGAGTTAGCTGGCGGCCACTCCAGGTGGTTATAAGTCAAGAAGTCGGATGGTTCATCCTCTCTTGTGGCAAAGTTATAAGTCCTAAAGATATAAGTATGCTTGATGAGAAAGTAGAACTTCACAAGCTCATCATTCCAAGAAGTTACTGAAGTCAACTGATGCAATGACAATGTTCTACCCCCTAGGGTAGCACCTCAGGATAAGGGTAAGCAAGTCACTGGTTCTAGTGAGTAGATAGCCCCTCCACAGGATGCTCCACCTATGGATATGCTTGTGGAGGACAAAGCCAGAGTTGATTAAAACGTCCTAGCTCATCTAAGAAAGTTGTCAACTAAGTTAAGCATATATGACACCCTTGTCTTATCCAAAAAGATGAGAGAATCTCTAATCAAGGCCCTACTTTATCAAGAGATATGCTTAGCTCAGCTGATCACTACTAAAGAGGAGGCACACCACTCGAAGGACATCTTAGAAGTTAAGTTCAGTGATGAAGACTTATTTCTAGGGATGATCGATTACAACCATACTCTTTACATTATAGTGAATGTTGGCAGATACAAGCTATCTAGAGTTTTAGTTGACCCAGATGAATCAGTCAACATTATGAGTCTAAGAACCCTTGCCTACTTGAGGATCGACATTTCTAAACTCCAAAAGAAGAGGATGATGTTGAGAGGATTCAATGAACAAGGTGAGAGGGCCTTAGGCTCCGTAATGTTGCCATTGGAGATAGATGATTGGAAGACTGAAGCCAAGTTTTACATTATAGACTGTTGACCTCATTTTAGAATGAGCTCTCAACACCTCCATATTAGGCTTCTGATTCCTCTTAGACTTTAAGAGTTTCTTAGTCTTAAGACACATCTAGTGATTAGGTGGACACTTTACCTAGCCCTATAAGCCTTAGAAGAGTTAGCCATAGGAATAGGTCATGCCTTAGGGGTGTTAGAAAAATCTCCTACCCTTTAGCTTAAACCATTCCTCACTTTCCTTCTTTCAATTCAAACTCCAAATCAATTCTATTTGATTTTCTCAAACTCTCAAATCAATTCAATGATTTAATTCCATGATTGAAACCCATGATCAAAATTCATCAAAATTCCTAAGTTCAAATTTCCTAAGTCCTTAACCCTTTCTTAAGGACTTAGCCAAAATTGTGATTTAAACATATTCAAATTCATGGGATTTTATAAAAATAAATTTATATTCTCATTTATGTTCTCATATATAAATGAAATATAAATATAAATCAATCCAATCAAAGGAAAAAAAAATTAAATTCTAAATTTAAAATGCTTGAAATTCTCTTAATTCCCTTAATTTTTCAGTAATGGATTTAACCTAAACTTTGATCAAACCACTTCAAATTCATAGGATTTTCTCAAAATCAATTTATATCCTCATTTATATTCTCATATATAAATGACATATAAATATAAATCAGTCCAATCAAAGGCAAAAATTAAATTTCAAATTTAAAATGCTTGAAATTCCCTTAAATCCCTTAATTTTTCATTAATGGATTTAACCTAAACTTTGATCAAACCACTCCAAATTCATGGGATTTTCACAAATTTAATTTATATCCTCATTTATATTCTCATATATAAATGAAATATAAATATAAATCAATCCAATCAAAGGCAAAAATTAAATTTCTAATAAAGAATGCTTGAAATTCCCTTAAATCCCTTAATTTTTCATTAATGGATTTAACCTAAACTTTGATCAAACCACTTCGAACTCATGGCATTTTCTCAAAATAAATTTATATCCTCATTTATGTTCTCATACATAAATGAAGTATAAATATAAATCAATCAAATCCAAATCAAAAATTAAATTTCAAATTAAATATTCCATTATTTCCATTAAATTCTCGTTAATGGATTTAACCCAAATCATGATTTAACTCTTTCAAATCCTTGAAATTTTCTCATGATCAATTTATATTCTCATTTATATATTCACATATATAAATGAAATATAAATTCAAACAATCAAAACCAACTCCAAAACTCAAACTCAAATCCACTTAAAATCAAGTCTAAGCCTTTCAAGTCAAAATCTTGAACTTAGCCAAAATCAATTCAAATCAAGCCAAACCCTTGATTTTCTCTCAAGGTTCAATCAATCTTACAATCATGAGCTCATATATAAATCCAAACCTCAATCAAACAATCAAAACACAAATATTTACCAAAAATCAAACCCAAGCCTCCTTCATATTCTTTCTTCGAATATGAAATTTTCAAATGGATCACAATTCATTTGACTTGAAATCACTTGCAAATGGATTTATATTTCAATCATGAGTCCATATACAAGATCAATCAACATCAAACCAAGCTTTGGCCAAGCCATTTGACCCACTTAGGCTCACTTGACCCAAAGTGACCATTATGAGCCAACTTTTGATCCTAACCAAATTGGATTGAACCAAACTCATATTTGCCCCTCATCATGATCAACAATCATCATGGGATGATCAATCAATCAAATTGGCTCAAACCAAGTCAAACTTAAGGGTTGACCAAGTCAACACTTAGCCCAAAATGAAACCTAATATAGCAAAATCCACCATAGGCCAACTTGATTGAAATCATTGATCCAAGTTCACTCATGACCTATGTTTAAACTTGACCAAGTCAACCTTTGAGCTTAACCTAGCCCATTTGGCCACTTGACCCAAGTTGACCCATTTTGACCTAAAGGGGCAAAATGTGTCAAAACTTGATCTAAACCAAATTGATTGAAACCAATGGGTCAAGTCCATTCCAAATCACTTGTGGAACTAGACCAAAGCCTCAATTGGCCAACTAGACCCAACCTAGCCCAATTGACCTTAGACCCAACATGACCTAAAGGGGTCATGTTGAGCCAAAAGTGAACCTAACTCAAATTGATTGGAAACAAAGATATCAATCTACTCCATATGACCAACTAAACCTAAACCTACCCTTGACCTAACCTAAATAGGTCAAATGGGTCAAATGGGTCATTTGACCTAAATGAGTCATATGAGCCAAAACCAAATATATACCAAATTGAACCAAACCAAAGGCACCAAAACATTTCAAATGGTCATATGAACTTGACCCAACTCTTGGTTTGACCTAATTTGACCTATTGGTCAACTTGACCCAAGTTGACCTAATTTAACCTAAATGGGTCAACATGAGCCAAACCCTATCAAATGGATTCAAAATCCTTTGAAACTTGGCCCAACCTATTTTCTCAACATACCAAACATATCCAAATTGAAGAAATAGCAAAATGACCATTATACACCAAGGCCATAGAACAAATTTTGGCCTAACCTATGGGTAGTTTGGTCCCTCTCATCACACAATCACTGAGGCTCTCCTAAAATCTCGAGGGACCTAGTGATGAGTGGTGCACCAACCCAATGAGTTTGGGCCAACCCATTTGTCCCATGGACCAAACCCGACCACCCATGGCCAAATTGGAATTTTAAACTCCCCCCAAAGCTCAATTGGATGCACATGGGAGTTAGCCTTCCACTCCTCTGGCCAAATCGATAATGTGCACACCTCTAACAGCCAAAATAACCCATCATATATAGTCAATTGGATCAAAATGGCAAGCTTATGCTTGGCCATCTGATTGCCATAGGGGAGATATACTCCCCCTAATCCATTGAAATTTTCATTGCCACTTGCTCGATTGGAATGTGAAGCCATAGAAACCTTGATAGAGCTTTCCCAAGGTGCCTAGAGAGGATTTGGATCTTGTCTTCTTTGGTTTTGCACAGTGCAAAATAGGGGAGCTCACCTTGATTCCCAATTTTCTCTACACTTGGTCCCACTTAATTTCCTCCTACACTCATCTTCCAAGGACCAATTAGACCTTGCCTAAGCATCCAATTTAGTTTTAGAGGCAAGGGGAAGATCAATTCAATTAAAGCCGCAAAGGGAGTGAAGAGGAGTTGGTCCATAGAGCTCTACACTCAACCTTAAGAGCTAGGAACTTCAACAGGGCTTCGTCTCCACTAGACAAAACTACCTCATCGATCCCGAGCGTCGATGATCACCTCTGGCAAGGTTAGTGGTTTTTCGACCACTTAAGCTAATAGGTGTTAGTCTTTCGTGAAAGAAATTTCTATTTCATGTAAAATCCACCATTAGATTGGTGACTTTGGTCTTTTAGATGGTGTGGGTTGAGACTTGAATGAATCCATGAAGGATCGGGCTCGGATCTCCCCTTGGATTATGAATGGTTCACATTCATCCTTAGGGAAGAACTCAACCCATCTCAGCCATCCATCCGTGCACTTTTAGATGGATGGCTAAGATTTGTTCCCACATTTTTTTTATCTTTTATCTGATTTAAAACCACGGGCGTATCCTCAGCGTGTAATATTTGATCGAATGGCTAAGGGTAAAAATGCTTGTGCCACCGCCATTCCGTTGACTTGACAAGTTAAGTAAGGGGCTCATGGTGTGACACGTGTAAAGTGCGCTGACCGTTGCCACCATGCGTCGCGCTGTGAGCGGGTATTGACCTTGGATAAGTTAGGGATTATTCTTAATTTCTAATTAATTCAGAAACCTTCAAAAAATCATAACTCAACCTAGGAAAATCAAAAAAATGTGAGAAAAAATGCTATGGATAGATAATTCCATCTAGAATTTTCTAAAAATATTTTCAATGTAATTTGATTTTCTTTTTCTCTAAATTTGAGTTTCTTTGGGAATGTTAATTAGCTAATTATTCCCTAACTAAGTCACCAATTAATCTAAAACTTCTAGGGTTCATTTTAGGGATGACCTCTACCTCCCCTAATTTTCTTGAGATTTATTGAGGCCTTGATTATGAAATTTTCTAGCTCATTTTCTAATTACCCCTTCATGTGATTAAGGGTAATTAAGGTGTAATAAGTGGATTTTCCCTATGATTAAGTTGGATTAAGGTCAGATCCAGTGAGTAGGGGTTTTAGGGAATAATTTTGGGGTATTTCCCCTTCCTTAATCTCTTCTTAATTAAGGGTTAATTCATTAATTATCCCTTTAAACAATTTTCAAAAATTCTAAAAGTCTCCATAACTTAATTAATCTACCTTGGGTAGATTCTTAGGTGTTCAATAGTCTAAGTCTAATTAAGGAAATTAAAACCCCTTTCATGAGTGTGAAGGGGTGTTTTAAAAGTACTTAAGCTAAAACCCCTTAGCTTAATTAACTTTTAATTTTGAGCCAAATTGCATTAGGCCTTTTCATTACTAGGTATATTGCAAATTTACATACATTGTGGGTTTTATTTCATCTCATTAGCTCATAATTACTTAGTTAATTTTTCTAAGGTGGTGTTAGTAAGGGTTAATTAAGCCACTTAATGCATATCTTAACTTAATCAACACTTAAAAATGGATTTAATTATCTAAAAATTAAACAAAAATATAAAAAACATGTGGGAATGGGTTAGGAACTACAAACTCATCTCACCAACAAAAAATCATTTTGAAATTAAATCAAACTTCAAACAAACAAAAATCATTTTGAAATTCACTTTAATTTATTCTAAGTTTTCTTATACTTTAAGAATGTCTTTAGGAATTAACTAAAGTGAGTTTTTTTACATGATTACATTGCTTTAGATCTTCCCAACATGTTAAATTGTATTCCATGTGATTTATGCATCCATGATTTCATGTTTTCAAAGTTTCAAAATGAAATTATTTACTTTATGTCAAATGTGCAAGTGTTGACTAAAGTAAAATATGAGTGGCTATATATATTCACTTGTGGATTAAGAGGAGATCCCCAATGGTACCTTTTCCCAAGCAGGCATCCTATCTTTAGGGTAGCATCAACAAGACTCCCTATAGGAATCATCTGACTACTCTTGAACTGACATAAGTCCCCAGTGGTGCTCACTTAGTAGTTGCCCTAAGTCGGGTTCAATTTTTTATGCTACCAATAGGTCACCCTAGCAGTTGTCCCCCATTCTAAAAGATGTAAGTCTACTACGCTTTCTTTCTAGCATAACTATTGCACACCGAAAGGCAAACCCTTAGGTTGGTTAGTTCAACCCCATGGCTGATAGACTATCCCTTTGGATTTTTAAACCTAAGATAGGACAAGGCTTATATAGCCCCATCTTAGTGGGTCCATCGTACACCGATACGGTCCATAACTTAAATCTATCAAGCTTGACCACATTCACATCCCTGGTAGATATGCCCTTAATTTTAGATCAAATTAAATTAAATCAATTCAAACAAACCATATCAACTCACATGAAATTAAGATAAAATTTATCCTAACTACTTTTGAGTTGAAATAAGGCCCCAGCGGAATTCACTCAGTAGTCACCTTAGCTCAAGCTTGATTTGTTGTGCTACCAACAGGACACCCAGGGTTGTTCCCTGCTTTGGAATATGTAAGTTTACTACGCTTTCTTCCTAGAATAGTCGTTGCACAACCAAAGGCAACCCCTTAGGCTAGTTAGTTCTACCCCACAATCATTAGACTATCCCTTTGGATTTGTAAACTTGAGATAGGATAAGGATGATATAGTCCCTTCTCAGTGGATCCATCGAACATCGACAGGGTCCATACATTAATTCAAATGAAATTAAACCCAATCTGATTCTCCCTAGTGGAGTTAAATCACACATTTCTCCTCACTAGAGCCCCAAATCGCCTATAAACAAGTCAAACAAACAAATCAAATTAAAAACCAACCATCCTAGTGGAGCCAAATTAAACCAACTCCCCAGTGGAGTCTAAATTGAAATAATCTAAACCCATCTCTCCCTAGTGGAGCTAATTAAACAATCCAAGGAAATCCAACCAAACTCTTATCCCCAGCAGATACATCCCAAACAAATCTATGAAATCAAACTCAAATTCTGATCCCCAGTGGATAGCCCGAATCTGCTTCCATAGTGGAAGGTTCATATACCCGATCTCTGGACTCGAGCCCATATCCCTAGCGGATATGCCTCCACATCAATTAAAATAAAAAAATTAAAGTCAATTCAATCTTAATCCCCGATGGGTTATAGATTGTTATCCCCAGCAGATCTTCTTTTCACAAATCATATAATCAAATCCAATTCAAACCTTATACTCAGTGGATTCCTCCTCTTATACCCTTGGCATAAATATCCCACATGTCATGTCCAATGCATGTGTGATCCCCTAGCAGATCTCCCTCCATGTTCTTGGCATAGAATTCTCATCAGATCTTCTTGGGTCTTTTATGCCTTTGGCATAAAGAGAGCTGCATTCCACTAAGATTATGATTCTATCTACCTCTCAGGTTTAGGTATAGATCATTTCTGTCTGTGCTTGTAATCATTTTGACATTCTTGATCATCTCAGTCAACGCTAATACGTGCAGTGAGCCTTCTCAGTTACACCACACCTATTGGGGGTCCTTTTGTTGACCTCACTTTTAGAGTGAGTTCTCACTCTCTTCTTCTTAGGCTTAGGAGTATTCTAGACACTAAGACTTCCCTAGTCATAAGACACTTAACCTAAGCTTAGAGACTTAGAAGGGTTAACCATAGGATTAGGTTATTCCTTAGGGATTAGGACAATCTACCTACCATATAACTTGAACCCAACTTATGTTCACCTTCTCAAACCAGACCTCAAGTTCAATTCAAATCAAACATCAAATCTAAATCTAAACCCAGATTCCAAAACCAAATGATTGAAGCCCATGATTAAATCCAAACTTGAAACCCTTCCTAAGCCCTTTGAGCCAATTTCATGAGCTTAGCCAAATCATAACCCAAATCAATCCAAAATCCTTTGATTTTCTCATTCTCAATTTACATCTTCAATCATCTTCTTGAATATAAATCAAATCTACATTCAAATAACCAACAAATCAAATCCAAATTTAAGCCCTATGATTTATCTTGAGGGATTTAGCCAAATTTACCTTCGAATCAATACAAAATCAATTGATTTTCTCATAATCAATTTATATTTTCAATCATCTTTCTAAATATAAATCAAGCCAACATTCAAATGTTCAAAACCAAATAAAACTAAATCAAATTAAATCAAAATCCTTCCTAAGCCATATGATTCAATCCCATAGGCTTAGCCAAATCTTAATCCAAATCCATCCAAACTCAATTGATTTTCTCATAATCAATTTATATCTTCAATCATCTTTAGAATATAAATGAATTATACATTTAAATTATTAAAATTAAATCAAACTAAATTAAGATCTTTCCTAAGCCATGTAAACCATTTCTATGGATTTAGCCAAAAATCCACTCAATTAAAACCCAATTCAATTGATTTTCTTGTCAATCAATCATGCCTTCATTCATGTTCATAAATATAAATGAAATCTATAATCAGCAAATCAAAATCAACCTAAGTCAAACCCAACTTAGCCCTTTTGACTTGAAATATCCCAATGAACCAAAACTCATCCAAGCCCAAATCAAATGTAATTAAATTTATATATCAATCCCAAATCCATATATAACTTAACTAACCCAAAATCAAGCCAACTAAAACCAATTAGTTCACTTGACCCAAAGTGGCCAATTTGACCTATTTGATCCAAGTTCCAATCCTACCCAAATTGGATTGAACCAAGCCCACCAAGACCTCCTATCATGATTAGTGGTCACCCTAAGTTGATAAATTATCATAAATTGGGTCAAACTGAGTCAACTTGGTCCTCTGACAAAGTCAACTATTTTAACCCATATGAACCCAAACTAGCCAAATTGCAACCTAAGCCAAATCCCTTGAAACTAATGATTCATACAAACATAAAATCAATACTTGAACATGACTTCACCTTCAATTGAGCCAAACTAAATCCAATTGGCCCTCTTGACCCAAGTTGACCCAAATTGATCTAAAAGACCTAATTGGGTCAAATAAAATTATAAACCAATTTGATTGCAACCAGGGGCTTAGTTCATTCCAGATTAATTATTGAACTTCACCAAAGCCATGATTGGACCCAATTGACCCAATTGAACCCAATTAACCTACTTAGCCCAAATTGACCTAAAGGGTCAAGTTGGCCTAAATCAAAACCAAATCCAATTTGATTGAAACCAAAGCTTGCAATCATCTTCAATTAGTGAACCAAACCTAAACCAACACCTAACTAATTAATTTAGCCAATTTAGTCAAATTGGTCAACTTTACCCATTTGACCCATTTGAACTCAAATGAGTCAAAATAAAATATATGTCAAATCAAACCAAACCAATGATGCCAACACATCCCAAATGATCATATGAACTTGACCCATTAGTTTGACCAATTGTTTGACCAATTGGTCAACTTGAATAAACCCAATTTGACCTAAATGAGTCAAATTTGAACTTGACCCCAAGAAGGTCATTTGATTACTTCACTTCCTTGGTTTAACAACGGCACATACTCATTTGATTTCATTCTTATGTACTTCAATATTAGAATTTAGATAGAGCTTTAATTCATATGCTTAAATGATTTAATTAAAGAAAAATATAATATTTGCATGATTCTCATCTTTATAGTTGTGTATACATTTATATGTATTTAAGATAGCAAGTGTTTAGTCTAGACATCCCGAGAATACAAGGCTTTAGTTAGCCCCAAGGAGGTCATTTGGTTACCTTACTTTCCTAGTTTAACAACTAGACGTACTTGCTCACATCTTTTATACATGTGTATGTGTGCTCAATCAAAAGATGAAGATCCCCTTTTACTAAAATACATGCATCCATGATTGACTAAGTGATTGAATTGATTTATCATATGACTTAGAGCTTCTTTCTTGTGTTCAAGTGTACAAGTTTACAAATGTTTGAATGCAAATGGATATATAGTCTGGACATCTCAAGAATACAAGGCTTCGGTTAGCCCCAAGGAGGTCATTTGATTACCTCACTTCCCTGGTTTAACAATAGCATGTACCTATTTAACTTCAGTCCTATGTATTTTTGTATAAGAATTTGGATAGAATTTTAAATTAGTATGATTAAATAGTTCAATTGAATGAAAGATATAAACTTTAAATATACATCTATATCCATCATTCAAGTGTGCTAAAATATGTTGCATGTATAGATATACTTAGGATAAAATCATATGTATGTCACATGTGATGGAAAAGAATGATTTTATATATGTGATGTGTTACTAATTCAATTAGATTAATCTTAAGATGCCTTTCATGTTAAATAACATTATTTAAAGTGAACCTAAACTTAGGATTAATTAAAAATGTTTAATAATCCATTCATTAAAGAGAACTAAATCAAATTAATATGCTTTAGAAGTGGCTTAAGGAAGGGATGGAAGAGGGTAATCCTCTTCCTTCTCTATATAACACTTAGTTGTTAAGTGTAAATCATACGAAATAAAAGAAAATAAAAACTAAAATTCAAAAATTCATTAAGTAACTTCAAGTGAAACCAACCTTCATGTTAACTTGAATGTTTTCTAAACTTTAAAAAGCATATCTCTAATGCTTAGTTAAGACATACGACACAAGACTCTAAGACACATATTAGAATTATGTCACCATTTCTAACTATATGTTAGGACGGAGCATGATGTGATGAATGTTTTATTTTATGATGTGTCATTTTAGACTGGATGTTCGTGTGTACGCTTCGTAGATTGGATGTTAGGCCGCTCTTAGCCTAATCATATTTTTTCTACAAGGGATTGTGCTTATGGGGGTGCTTAATAAGAAATATGAATACTCTCTTTGCAGGTTGCTTAAACCCCTAAACATAATTCAAGTTAGGATAGATGGGCTTATTTACCCATGTGTAGGGTGCTAAGTCTAAATTATATATATAACTGCTTGGGATTGTATGTGTGTTTAGCTAACCTCTATTTTTTAGGTGTAGTTAGATTTTATCTTTTCTATATGAATGTAATTTTATAATAGGAATTAGGATTAGTGCTTTGGGGGATTAGGATAAACAGTGGCTAGAAGACTTTATCTTAGGGTGCTCTGATATGCCTTTGAAGCAAGCACCATCCAAATCAAAGAAGAAACTGAATCAGAAATGAAGATGGAAGAGTGGAGAATGAAGACCCCTATATCATGTATTCATTCAAACTATAATTATTATTTCATATATCAGGTTGTATAAGGGTAGAGCTCGGCTACCCATCTTTTCTTTTTTGGATTATACGGCGAAGCCCGAACGCACCATCCTCTTATTCTTTTATGTAAGTTTAAAAATAGATTGATGATTTGTTCAAAATTATGCATTAGAAATGGTATGCTTTTTCATAATGTTTTATGATTGATGATTTAATGTGTGGCCTGGATGCATTAGGCTCTTAGAATAAAAATTATTTTTTGTACCCCAACTAATCACTCAAAATTAAAATTATAAATAACTCATAACCTCACCATAAAGCTTAGGCTATAATCAAGATAATTAAAATATTTAACAACCCCTTTGCTATATGGTTGTTTGTCTCACATCATGCATGCATTTTGAATCCCTCTTGCAAAATAAGGACCTCCATCCTTACACATACAGGGACCGATTGACCTGTGAGAGTAACCCCTACCGATGAAGCTACACCCTCTTTCTCTTTTGATTTGGCCAATAATCTACTTCATCATACATTTAGGCATATAAAAATCCCAAAGCCTTTGTTAAAATGATGTGTCTAAAATAAAATAAAATATGAAAAAATGTTGCATTTGTAGATTAAGTCATATGCTCATACCACTCATGCTCTAGCCTCTTAAGGAGTGGGTTTAGGATTTTAGTCTCTTTCCAATTAAATAACTACCCTAGCTACCTTTCAAATTCATAAGACCAACTACATGATTTTAAAATTATAGGAGGAGTTAGCTGGTGGCCACTCCAGGCGGTTGCAAGTCTAGAAGTTGAACAAGTTTATTCTCTCTTATGCAGGTAAAGCTTTATGTCCACCTATCGCTTAGATTCAGATTGTTCTTTAACTCAAACTAAAGCTCTATAGATTTAGGATCTGAGATAGATATTTTCTTAGGGTGGATTATAAATAATCTAATAAATTAACTCATAAATAAATCAATAAATCAATTATATGATAAATTAGAATGCTCACTAGGCTTCATGAGCATATTCTTCTTCCTCCCTTTAGATTCCAAAAATAAGTCTTCTCCTTGAACTTTCCCATTTGATTTCTTGCATATAACCAATCCTTTGATAGTCTAGCCTTGAAATCTTTGGAGACCCTAATTGTCTACTTTAATCGAGAATATTCCTAAGGAATTCACCCTCCTTATGATGTAATTAACCACAGAGGCTTGCCTCCATATGGAACTTTAGAACCCAATTTACTACAAACCATGCTTTATTCATCCATGTAAAATAAGGAAAAAAATCTCTGATATATTTGAGACCCATCATGCCTTAGGAGTCCTTATTAGGTGATGAGGTCTTGAAGGGTGATGCCTCTATCTTTCAAGATAGTACATCATACCTCAATGTCATACCCGATCACCTCAATAAGTACCTCCAATGATTTATGTGGTGTCCCCTCATACATCTAAAAAATAAACACCATACATGGTTTTAAAATTGTAAGCAGAGTTAGCTAGCGGCCACTCAAGGTGGTTATAAGTCTGGAAGTCAGACGGTTTATCCTCTCTTGTAAAGGTAAACCTTTATGTCCACCCGTCGCTTAAATTTAGGTCAAGCTTTAACTCGTATGAAAGCTCCCAAGATTTTGGATTCGAGGTAGTTGTTTCCTTCGAGCTACAAGCATAAATATTCACCTCTTAGGCATTTCTAGAACCTTGTGTTGGTCGATTATAAGCCATAGTAATCAAATAAAATTCAACTGAAATAAATAAATATCTTCACTATCAAATATATAAAGCCAATCATAAGATAGATTGGAATGCTCACTAGGCTTCCTAGTATCATGAACCTTTCTTACTCCCTCCCTTTGGATTCCAAAAATAAGTCTTCTCCTTAAACTTTCCCAATTGATTTTCCAAACATAACCAATCCTTTGATAATCTAACCTTGAAATCTCTGGAGATCATAATTATCTACTATGATTCCTTAACACAAGATTAAGGAAATGCCTAAGAGGTGAGGAATTACGCATATGGCCCACAAAGGGGAGAGGCTACCTTAGAACCTAAATCTAGGAAGCTTTGGCGAGAGCCAAAAGCACAACCTAAAACTAAGGTGAAAATGGATAATTGGTTTACCTCCATAAGAGAGGACAAACAACCCGACAGCTTGGACTTATAACCACCTGGGGGTAGCCACCAACTAACTCCTCCCATGATTTTAAATACATGTAGTCAACTCTTTATGCTTATGCAAGATAACTAGGGTGTTATTTATTTAGAAAGAGACTAAGTCCTTAAACTCACTCTGTAAAGAGATAAGATCATGTAAAGGGACATGCTTCCATTGATCTAAATCTAATGCAATTCAAATTTTATTTTTGGATAATTATTTTTACTCAAGCTAATAGGATTCATATGACTAATGCATAAGAAAGGAAGTTATTGACCAAAATCAACGAGAAGGGAGGAGATGAGTTTACACCATGGCTCTCGAAGGTCAAGCCAAGTTTTCTGGCAAATGTGGAAGCCCTCCAATCAAGAGGGAAATAAGATGCATTTATGCATGATATTATAAAAGAAATGCTCATCCAACTAAGTGGTTGCTAATTCTTTTATCTTGATTTTAAACCCAAGCTTTAGGTGAGGTTATGAGTTATTTAATTTTTTTTTATTTTGAGTTTTTTATTTGGGTAAAAGATTTATTTTTCCCTAAAGAGCCTAATCCACATCTAGGCCATACATAAAGCAAGGAAGAAACTAGAAAAACATGCCACTTAATGCAAAAGCTAAACAAATCATCAATCAATTTATAAAGCTAATTGCAAAAAGAATAAAAGGCCATTGTGGTCGGGCACCACCGCACAAACACGAAAATATCAAATATGGGTAGCCGAGCTCTACCCTTATATAACCTAGATAAAAATGAATTAAATAACAATTGAGCAAGGAATTCATTATTATGGGGGTCTTCAAGCTTCATATCTTCTTTTCTTCTATTCTTCTTTTCTTCTATTCTTCTTTTCTTCTTTCTTCTTTGGTCCTTTCTTTTCAATGGTTGAAAGGTAGATGCTCCAAGGCTTCACATGGTGCATAAGATAGGATCTTATGACCAATGCTCATCCTAATCCCCATAACAATTATTCCAAAATCTTAATTGCATAAATTTACATGAAAAGGAAAAGTGGAAATCTAACTAACACCTGCAAAATAAAGGTTAGCTAAAATAAACCACACAAATCCCAAGCATGTATATTGGACTTATCACCCCACACATGGGTCACTAAGTCCACCTGGCCTATTAGATTATGCTTAGGGGTATAAAGCACCTGCAAGCAAAAGCATTTATATTTTTATTTATGATAGCGCCCTTTAAGCACAATCCCCTGTAGAAAATAATAGTTAGACAAAGAGCATCCTACCATTCATTCTATGAGCATACACCCTAACATCCAATCTAAAACATATATCACAAAATAAAACAAAACATCAAATCATGCACCACCTAACCTAAAGCTAGAAGTGGTGACTTAGACTAATGTGTGTGTTTTGAAGGTTTGTGTTGTATGCTTAGCTATGGCTTTAGGTTCAAATTTTCTAAGTGTGAAAACATGTTCAACTTAGAGGGGGGTTTCATTTAAGTTGTTTAGTTATTTTGGGTTGATTTTATTTCATATTTTGGTTTGGTTCAAGTGAATCCTACAATTAATTACTAAGTTATGAAGAGAGGGAAAGAGAAGGAGACTTCTCTTTCCTTCCTGAACCTAAGTAATTTCTAAAGTAGATTCACATTTTAGTTTTGTTTAGGTGAATTTTTTGATTAAATCTTTTAATTAATCCCAAGTTTAGATGAACTCTAAACAAACCTATTCAAAAAAAAAGGCATTTTAAGATTAAGTAAAATGAATCAAAATTCACATAACATACATTACTTCATTTCTTTCCCAACATGTATAACATGCACATGAATGAGTCTTAAGCATATCTATACATACAAATGAGAACATTTAACACACTTTATGATGCATGCTAAGTAATTCATTTAAGGAATTTTAGAAGTTGATGCATGATTTTCTTTAGTAGAAAAGGGTTTCTTTATCCAAATTTTTGCATACACACATGAAAGTAAGAAAGGCATAAGTGAGTATGCCATTGTTAACGAGAGGTGTAAGGTACCCATTTAGGATACTTAAAGCCTTGCAACCTCAACATTGTCTAGACTAATATACCACTTTCCTTAAATACAAAAGAAATGAAATGAAAAAGAAGAATGCAAAAATTGCATTAATGGATTCATTTTTGTTTATGCAATTTATGTATGCAAGTATAGGTAACCCTTCTTAGGTGATAGCATAGGGATGAATGGGATATAAGTGTTAGGTTCTTTTCAAATGAACCATACATCTTACCAAATTCCTATTCAAAACTATACCAACATAAGAAAGAAAGGAAACCTATACTAAACATACCTTTATAATCTTCCACATGCAAGCTCATAATTAAAACTACTAATCACACCCTAATTATCCTTAATTACATAAAGAGAGTAATTAAGAAATCCATATGCAATTCTTCTAATCAAGCCTTCAATAACTCCCAAGAAAATTAGGGGAGGCAGAAGTCATCCCGTAAATCATACCCAAGAAGTTTTGGATTAATCAAAAGTTTAATTAAAAGGTAATTAGCAAAATAAAGTTTCCAATAAAACCCAAAATTAGAAAAATTATAATTCAAAACCCATTGAAATTAATTTTAAAATATTCTAGGTTGAATTATCTTTCCATAGAATTTTATTTCATATTTTTCTAAATTTTGTAGAAAGAGTTATGAATTTTAGAAGATCCCTAGATTAATTAGAATTAATTAAACCATTTTAACTAATCCTATAGCTCACGGCGCGACGTGTGGCGGTGGTGGACAGTGCGCTTTACACGCATCACACAGTGACCTACTCACTTAAGTTGTCAAATACAAAAGGCAGCTGAAGGCGGATGCGCTTTGATCACAGCCATCCAATCAAAGATCGAACGGCCAAAGATCTCCCCACAGTTTTTAAACAGATAAAGGATTTTCTAAAGATGTGTTTAATCTATGTCATCCATCCAAAACGTGTGGATGGACGACCAGAGATCTAACCCTACTAATCTCTACAAAAAATGGAGACCATCCACCTTTGCAACCATGATCTGAGCTCGATTGAGCTTAGATTAATTGGAAATCAACCCACACCATCTAAGCATGGGTACAAACACATCTAACGATCAAAACTCCATGGAATTAAAATTTCTTTCACAAAGCTCCACACCAGATTGAGTTTAATGGTCAGAAAATGGCATACCTCACCGGAGGTGATCACCAGCGCTCGATTCCCATGGAGAAGCTTCATTTGATTGAGATGAAGCTCTATTTAGAGTTTGAGCTCTTGATGTTGAGTGTAGAGCTATATGGACCAACTCCTCCTCAGCTTGATTACGGCCTTGATCGAGCTAGACTTCCTCTTATCTTGGGAACTTGAAAGAGAGCTTGGGTGCACTCGACTTGCCTCTCTGATGGAGTCTACAAAGGGAATTTGCTGGAAATTGAGTATGGAAAAAGTTAGCTCTTCGATTTTCCTCCCCTATTTTTATTGTTCAAAAATCGAAGATAGGAAAATGGCTAGAGCTCTATGAAGCTAAGGATCACTCTCTGATGGCTTTTTACTCTCTCTAGTACTCAATCAAATGTGGTATCGCATAATTCAGATTGAATTAGGGGGAGTATATCTCCCCCTTGAAAGATCGGATGAATGTAAGCCATTGAGTGGATTTCCAACCTCCCATGTGCTTGAATTTGAGTGGGAGATGGATATTGAATTAGCCATTTTGACCCATGGGGTCGAGTTTGGTCTAGGGGCCAATTGGGCTGACCCAAAACCATTAGGTTGGGTGCACCACTCCTCATTTGGTCCCCTTGAACTATTAGGAAAGCCTCAAGTGGATATGAAGAGGGTATGACCAAATTACCCATAGATTAGGTCAAAATTTGTTCTATGGTCTAAGGGTAGAATGGTCATTTTGTTGATTTTTCACCTTGAATATGTTGGGTATGTGAAGAAACTAGGTTTGGCCAAGTTTCATGAGATTTGGAATTCATTTGATAGGGTTTGGCTCATGTTGACCCATTTAGGTCAAAATAGGTCAACTTGGGTCAAGTTGACCAATTGGTCAAATTGGGTCAAACCAAGGGTTGGGTCAAGTTCATATAACCATTTGAAATGTTTTGGTTGCTTTGGTTTGATTCAATTTGGTATAGTTTTGAATTTGGCTCATATGACTTCATTTAGGTCAAATAGGTCAAGTGGGTCAAATGGCTTGGTCAAAGCTCGATTTGAACTTCATTGATCTTGAATATGGACTTATGATTGAATATAAATCTATTTACAAGTGATTTAAAGTCAATTGGGTTTTGATCCATTTGACAATTTCATATTCAAAAGGAAGAATATGAAAGGATTTTGGCTTTAATTTTTGACTTGGGTTTTGATTGAGTGATTGAAGTTTGGATTTATATATGGCTCATGATTGTAGGGTTGATTGAATCATGAGAGAAAATCAAGATTTTGGCTTGATTTGAAATTGATTTGGCTAAGTTCAAGATTTTGACTTGAAAGGCTTTGATTGGATTTTGAGTGGATTTGAGTTTGATTTTTGGAACTAGTTTTGATTGTTTGTATTTATATTTCATTTATATATGTGAATATAAATGAGAATACAGATGGATCATGAGAAAATTTTAAGGATTTGAAGTGGTTTAATCATGATTTGGGCTAAGTACATTAAGAAGGATTTAAATGACTTAAGAAAATTTCATGAAGTTTGGAGTTTGAATTTTTGAATTTGGTTTGATTGATTTATATTTATATTTCATTTATATATGTGATTATAAATGAGAATATAAATGAATTATGAGAAAATTCCATGAATTTGAAATGGTTTGATCAAGATTTAGGATAAGTCCTTTAATGGAAAATTAAGGGACTTGAAAAATTTTTAGATTGGGAATTTAATTGGATGGTTTGATTTAATTGATTTGTATTTATATTTCATCTATATATGTGAATATAAATGAGAATATAATTGAGTTTTTAGAAAACCCCATGATTTGGGATTGGTTTGATCAAGATTTTGGATAAGTCCATTAATGAAAAATTATGGACTTAAGAAAGATTTTAGATTTGGAATTTAATTTGAAAATTTAATTTGGTTGATTTATATTTATATTTCATTTATATATGCGAATATAAATGAGAACATAAATGAGTTTTGAGAAAATCCCATGAGTTTCAATTTGTTTAGAGTTGATTTTGGCTAAGTTCATTAATGGAAAATTAAGGACTTGAGGAAATTTTCATGAATTGATTTGGAATTTTGAGTTTGGTTTGATTGGTTTGAATTTATATTTCATTTATATATGTGAATATAAATGAGATTATAAATGAATTAAGAGAAAATCTCAAAGACTTGATTTGGTTTTGATTAGGATTTTGGCTAAATCCTTAAGGGAAAATTAAGGACTTAGAATAATTTGGACTTAGGAATTTTAATGGATTTTGATTATGGGCTTCAATCATGGAATTGATTTGATTTTGGAGAAAATCATAATAGAATTGATTTAAAGTTTGACTTGAGAGAAGGAAAGTGAGGAATGGTTTAAGCTAAGGGTACGAAATTTTTCTAACACCCCTAAAGCATGACCTTCTCCTATGGCTAACTCTTTCAAGTCTCTAGGGCTTGGTTGAGTGTCCACCTAATCATTAGATGTGTCTTAAGATTAAAGAACTCTTAAAGTTTGAGAGGAGTCCTATGTCTAAGATGGAGGGGTTGAGAGCTCATTCTAAAAATGAGGTCAACAAGGGTCTTCACATTTGTACATGTAAATTAAACAACTAACAAATCAAACAAACATAAACTTTTTACATGCCTTTTTTCCATTCATTTCTTTTTTTACATGCTCATGTATTTAAGAAAAGTGATATATTAGTCTAGACATCTCGGGGTTTCAAGGCTTTAAGTAGCCCCAAGTAGGTCTCATACCTTACACCCCTAGTGTAGAAAACAAAGGCGTCGTACTTACTTATGTCTTTCATACATGTAAATGTGCATATGAATAATGGATAAAAGAACCCCTCATTTCTACTTAACAAAACCATGCATACATGAAACATTTCAAATTTTTCTCAAGTAATATCTCTTAGCATTCATCATTAAGGTGTGCTAACACTTCCATTTATATGTATAGCTATGTTTAGGATTCATCCATATGCATGTTACACATATTGGAAAGAAATAAATTATTGTGTGTTTTGTGATAGTAATTCACTTTACTTAATCTCACAATGCCTTTATTTTTTAATAGGTTTGTTTAGGGAAAATCTAAACTTAGGATTAATTAAAGCACATAACAAAATATTCACTAAAAAAATCAATAATGAATCTACCTTAGAAACTACTTAAGGTAGGGAGGAAAGAGAAGTCCTTCTCTTTCCTCTCTTTACACTTAGTAATTAATTGTAGGTTCATTCAAACCAAAATAAATCATCAAATAAAATCAACCAAATCAACTAAATCACTTAAATGAAACCACCCTCTAAGTTGAACCCTTTCATACTTAGAAAATTTAAACTTTAAAGCCTAGCTAAGACACACCACACAAGCCTTAAATGGCACACACACATTAGGCTAAGTTACCATTTCTAGTCCTATGTTAGGGTGGTGCATGGTTTGATGTTTGCTTTTATTTTATGATGTGATATTTTAGTCTAGATGTTAGGGTGTATGTGCTTAGACTGAATGGTAGGAAAACTTAGTCTAATCATTATCTTCTGCAAGGGATTGTGTTAAAGGGGCAATGTAATAAAAATATAAATGCATTTACTGTATAGGTTTCTTATACCCCTAAGCATAATCCAAAATAGGTCAGGAGGACATGGTTACCCATGTGTGAGGTGCTAAGTCCAATTTATTCATATACATGCTTGGGATTGTGTGGTTTGTTTAGCTAATCTCTATTTTGCAGGTTTTAGTTAGATTTACTTTTTTTCCATTTTCATGTAATTTTGCAATTAGGATTTGGAATGATTTTTATGGTGGATTAGGATGAACATTGGTCATAATACTATGTCTTATGTACCTTGTGAAGCCTTCGAAGCAATCACATTTCAACCAACCAAAAGAAGAAAGAAGAAATAAAAAAGAAAAGAGAAGAAAGAAGATGAAGAAATGAAGACCCCCCATAACATGATTTTCTTCTTGATTGTAATTAATTCATTTGTAATCCGAGTTGTATAAAGGCAGAGCTCAGCTACCCAATTTATTTATTTTTGGGTTTGTGAGGAGGAGCCCAACCATAAATGCCAACTTATTCTTTTGTGCTAACTTTATAAATTATTTGATGTTTGTTTAGCTTATGCATTAAGATGGCATGTTTTTCTAGTTTCTTCCTCGCTTTGATGAATGGTCTGGATAACAATTAGGCTCTTAGGGAAAAATAAATTTTCTATCTAACTAATCAATTCAAATTAAAAATAAATAACTCATAACCTCACCTAAAGCCTAGGTTATAAAATAAGATAAAAGATTTAACAACCCCTTAGTTGGATGTTGTATGTTTTCATGTCATGCATAAAAAAACATCTTATTTTACTCTTGTTAGGAAGGGCTTCCACCTTTTCCACAGAAATTGGCTTGACCTTGGAGAGCCATGGTGGAAACACACTTCCTTTTCTTGCTAATTTTGGCTCATAATCCAGTTTCTCATGCATTAGGCATATGAATCCTAAAGCTTGTGTCAAATTGATTGTCCAAAATGAAAATAAAATATAACAAAATTTGCATTAGATTTAAGTCATTAATCATGCCCTACATGATCTAGTCTTAGGAGTGTGTTTAAGGACTTAGTCTTTCTAAATAAATAACAACCTAGCTATCTTGCAAAAGCACATGACTTGCCTACATGTATTTAAAATCGTAGGAAGAGTTAGGAGGCCACCCGTGAGTTGTAAGCCAACAATCGTGATTTATCCTCTCTTGTGGAGGTAAACCCAGATACCCATTTTCACATTATATTTACGCCATGCTTTGGCCTCGCCAAAGCTCCCTAGATTCAAGTTCAGAGGTTGCTACTTCCCTTTGCGGGCTACAAGCATAAATTCTCACCTATTAGGCATTTCCATGATCTTGTGTCATGGAATTGTAAGTCCTAAATTTATAATAAAAATTCAACTCAAACAAATAATTCCCCTCAATTTCAAAAATATAAAGCCCAACCATACGATAATTTGAGATGCTTACTAGGCTTTCCAGTATCATAAGCATCCCCTTATTATCTTCCTTTGGCTTTAATAATAACTCCCACCTCCTGATCAATCCCTCTTGATGTTCTAAAAATAAACTAGTTGATTGATAGTCATATCTTTGAAATCTTTGGAGACAATGGTCATTTACCTTAATCAAGAGTATTCTTGAGGAATCTCATTTCTTAGGGTGTAATTAACTATGGGGGCTGCATCCATATGGAACTTAACGAACCAAGTTTAAAATAAACCCTGGTTTACTTTTCCATGTAAAGTAGAGGAAGAATCTCTGGTACATCCGAAGACCCATAGCCCTTAGGAGTCCTTATTAAGGTGATTAGGTCCATTTGTAGGATGGTGACTTCTGCCTCTCGAGATAGTACATCATTCCTCAATGCCGTACCCGATCACCCTAATAAGAACATCTACAGATCTGCGTGGTGTCCAACACAAGAAGTGTTTGAGAATTTTTTTTTTGGTTCTTCATTTATTTCTTTTCTCTCTTCACAAAAGATTAGATGAAGAACCTCAAAAATAATTCACCATGAATTTTTCTGGTGACTCCGCTGGGCATGGTTCCTCTTTCCATCTTTGGTAAATGATCATTGTATCCAAGTATCGATAGTGGGTTTATATTTTATATGAATCTAAGACTATCTTTCTTTCCCGTTGGCACTTAGTTTCTTTCATCCTTAAGCTAAGCTAGCCAACATCTGTTAGGTTTAAGGACTTCACTCCGTGTGGGTCTTGAAACCCCTGTTGGGTTCCCCAATAGGTGAAAATAAAATTTAACAAAAAAGAAATAACTAAAGACTTCCTTCTTACCATTTTTATGGTAAGGAAAGGTTCATGCCGAAAATGAAGAAAAATAAATTATTTACAAAAAAATATCATTTTCCGAAAAGCACTTTTTCAAATGCACATAATAAAATGTTTGCACAAAAATTTTTATAAATCACCCTCATTTAATAATCTTCATGATTGTTATTTGTAGGATCATTTCAAAATAAAATCCAAAATCATGTTTTCAAAAATCACAAATGAACATCTTGAATGGAGATTTCATTTTCAAAAATAAAATTCAACAATCATCTCTTTTCAAAAATAAAATCCAAAATCATATATTTGTAACAAATGAATATCTTCATTCAATTTATTGAATGAAGATTTCATTTTCTAAAACAAAATCAACAATCACATTTCCAAAATAAAAGCAACAATCATTTTTTCAAAAATAATAATAATAATAATAATTTAAAATCATATTTTCAAAAAGCACAAATGAACATCTTCATTCCATTTATTGAATGAAGATTTCATTTTCAAAACAAAATGAACAATCATCGTTTCCAAAAACAAAATCAACAAATCCCTTTCCAAAAATAAAAGCAACAATCATATTTTCAAAAAGCACAAATGAACATCTTTGTTCAATTTATTGAGTGAAGATTTAATTTTCAAAACAAAGTCAACAATCATATTTCCAAAAATATAATCAACAATCATTTTTCCAAAAAAATAATAATAATCTAAAATCATATTTTCAAAAAGCACAAATGAACATCTTCATTCAATTTATTGAATGAAGATTTCATTTTCAAAATAAAATGAACAATCATCTTTTCCAAAAGAAAATCAACAAATCTCTTTCCAAAAACAAACGTAACAATCATATTTTCAAAAAGCACAAACCTCATTCAATTTATTGAATGAAGATTTCATTTTCAAAACAAAGTCAACAATCACATTTTCAAAAATCAAATCAACAAACACATTTTCAAAAATAAAATTAACAAACATCTTTTCAAAAATCAAAATTAACAATCATCTTTTCAAAATTAAAATAACATTTGGATCTTTCATTTAGCATACCCAAATTTGCAAAATGAAGATCCTCTCTTTCAAAAATCAAAATCAAAATAAAAAAATACATTTTCAAAAATAAAATTAACAAACATCTTTTCAAAAATCAAAATTAACAATCATCTTTTCAAAATTGAAATAATATTTGGATCTTTCATTTAGCACACCCAAATTTGCTAAATGAAGATCCTCTCTTCAAAATCAAAATCAAAATCAAAATCAAAACACATTTGGATTTCATTATCATACCTAAATTTGCTAAGAATCCTCTTTTTTAAAATCAACAAAAAACAAAACAACATTTGGATTTCCTTAGCATACCTAAATTTGCTAAGAATCCTCTTTTTTAAAATCAACAAAAAAATAACATTTGGATTTCCCTAGCATACCTAAATTTGCTAAGAATCCTCTTTTCAAAATCAACAAAGATAAAACAACATTTGGATTTCCTTAGCATACCTAAATTTGCTAAGAATCCTCTTTTTCCAAAATCAACAAAACATAAACAACATTTGGATCTTTCATTTAGCATACCCAAATTTGCTAAATGAAGATCCTCTTTTCAAAATCAAAATCAAAAAAAAAACAAAAAATAACATTTGGATTTACTTAGCATACCTAAATTTGCTAAGAGTCCTCCTTTTCAAAAATCAATGAAACAAAAAATAACATTTGGATCTTTCATTTAGCCTACCCAAATTTGCTAAATGAAGTTCCTCTTTTCAAAAGTCAAAATCAAAATCAAAAAACAAAAAAACAACATTTTGGATTTCCTTAGCATACTTAAATTTGTTAAGAATACTCTTTTTCAAAAATCAACAAAAGGAAAACACATTTGGATTTCCTTAGCATACCTAAATTTGCAAAGAATCCTCTTTTCAAATATTAACAAATACAAAACACATAGGATTTCCTTAGAATACCTAAATTTGTTAAGAATCCTATTTTTGAAAATCTTCAAAAACAAGACACATTTGGATTCTTCATTTAGCATACCCAAATTTGCTAAACGAGGAATCCATTTTCAAATTCACAAATGATTCACAAAAATAAAAACAAACAAGAAAATTATTTTCAAACACCTCACCTAGCATACCCAAATTTGCTAAGTGAGTAAATTCCAAAATCACAAATCAAAACAAAATTAATTGACCCTTTACTTTAACATACTCAAATTTGTTAAATAAAGGGTCCCCAAACAATCAAAAATCAAATTCAAATATGAACCTATGGAAGCATCAAACTCCAAAAATCTTTGAACCCATTTTCAACATACATAAATTTGTTGAAAATGAATTCTACATTTAAAAAATCCCCTTTTCAATCAATTCAAAAATCTCTCTTCTAAATTCATTTGAGCCCCACTTTAACACTTTCAAGTTGTTGAGTGTGGGTTCAAATTCTAAAATCAAAATTCAAAAAAAATCAACAAAGCAAGAAATCTAATTTGAATTTGATTTTCAACATTGTAGACTTTCAGTCAGTTTTCAATCAGTTTCAGCTTAGTTAGTTCAGTTTCAAATGGCAGCACAGAAATACTTGTTCATATTTCCTTTTGGGATGGACTTGGCCTTGGATCGGGCTAGCCTCCCACCGTCTGACTTCGCCCACCTCATCCACTTTGGCCGAGGCTTTGAGGGGGATAGAATCACATGTGAGGGGACCACCCTCATGACCGAAGAGGGTGAGGGTAGTCAATCATCCAGGTTCAGTTAACATCTGATTCAGAGACTCCCTTCTAAGAGAAAGGTTGTGGCAATTCCCACAGTAGCAGGAGCAGTTACAATGCCAGTGCACCCAGTTGTTCCCCTTGCTGCCCTAGTATGGGCTAGCACCCACTCATTATCACCTTCTAGGGGGAAGGCTCCTCATTCTAGGGATTGTCTCCTCTAACTTCAAGATTGGGTCTAGTTCCCATACTACTTGACCTACCAAGACTCAGCACTAAAACAAGAATCTCATGATCATGCGGTATCATACCTGCATAGCTAGGGAGTTGGAGGTAGCTACTCAGTCTGTTGTAGAGGAGTTGCCTAGGATGGTTTCCCCACTGGTCACAGAGAACAAGTTTCACCCTCTCTTTGGATTTGATAGAGAGAATGTTAGGAGGATTTCAATTTCACCTCCACTAGCAGTACAGTTTCAGGCTCTTATCAGTGAGAGGAGGAGGCCATACCGCCTTGATCAATTTTATCGAGTGGCGAGCTACAGAGGATCGAGTCGGGGCTTTGCTTTTGTTATCATTCCCAGTATTTGCACATATTAGATAGGAGAGGGCCGGAGGCCCATATCTTACACAAGAGTGGCGTGAGGTATAGCGTGTAATCAATGCCTCAACCCTTATCGCTTTCAAGATCGGCTGCCACACTGACCATACCAATAGCATCTTACTGACGGGTACTACCCACCACAGAAGAGGAGCTCCTATTCAGAGAGAGTCAGTGGTGCCTCCACCACACCACTCTACTCTACGCCCACCATCTCCTGTACATGTTCCATCATCCACTGTTCCAGCAAAGGCCATGAAGGATTCATCAGGGGAGAAGAGAACCTCATTGGTGATTCGACTATAGCCAAGAGATCCCATTCCATCTATGCCACCAACTGTGATGAGGTTGAGCTTTCCTGCTCGACCTTCTGCCTAGTTTTGGTGAAGAAGGAATGGCGACCTTGGAGTATAATAATCATTTCATCACCAGCACCAGCGTAGCAGACTATGGAGATTATAGCAATAGTAGAGGGAGGAGGAGATAGTTCAATCAACCCCATGGTCATAAATCCTCCTAAGAGTGCCACTCCATCTAGATCCAATGAAAGCTAGGAGCATCTTTCTTCTAGTGAGCATTTTCCCTCATAGGGTTAGCTCTCCAGCAGCAGTAGAGGTTAGATGTTAATCTATTCCTGACAGTGATCCTTCTACCGGTTAGCCTCGATTGTTTATACCTGTTCATTTGGACTGATCCCTAGATGACATTATAGCTCAGTATCTAGTGGAGAAGTAAGAGATCTTAGGATATGTCTGGTTCGATTTAGAGGATGAAAATGATAGTTTTGATCCGAATGAATATGATCTATTAGAGGATTCAGCAGGGGTACACATGGTAGACACCAGGGGTTACCTCCTATGTGATCAGCAGTGTTTGAAGATGTTGTGGTTGAGCAGGAAGATATCCTGCTCAACCCAACACCTCCTTCAGTAATTAAAGCAAAAGGATGAATAAATAAATAGGATGGGGAAGAAGCTTGAAGATTTTCTAGCAGTAGTCTTGGCACTTCAGAACCAAGCCCTGGAAGTGCATCCTACTATAGTAGAGACTAGTCAGCCAGAGTTGTTGCATATCTTATACACAGCTAAAACTTTACCACTAGTAGAGCAGGGAAGTACCAACTTATATAGGACGGTAGTGGACAGTACCTACGTACAAGAAAAGGACATCAAAATCATGGTTAAGCAGCAAGTGAGAGAAGCATTGGCTCAAGCCCGAGGAGGATCATTGGTTCCAAAGGGTAGACCCTACCCAGAGGAATTTGATGCCATCCAATATCCTAAGGGTTTCGTGCCACCTTCTTTCAAGAACTTTGATGACAGCGGGAACCCAAGGTAGCATATTGCGCATTTCAGAGCCAACTGTTACAACATTGGTGATAATGATTCTTTACTCTTTAGAATTTTTGTCAGTAGCTTAGTAGGCATAGCCTTTGATTGGTACACTGAACTTCTGAAGACTTCTATTGAGTTGGAGCAACTTTTATCAAGAGATTTGTTGAGCTTAGAAAGGGTGACAGGCATCTCTGCTATGGCTCAACAACACCTTGGTGAGTCCCTCACTGATTATATTCTCAAATAGCATAATTTGAGTATGAAATGTAAACCACAACAATAACATGCCATTAAAATTTTGTTGAAGAATATTTATGCTCAAAGGTTTTACCATCAAAATATTTGAGAAGCTAATCAACAAGGTGGGTAGTTTACAAGGAGAAGCCAAACAGTTGCCTTTTTCAGACCAATCAATAAAGCCAAAGTCACAGAAAGCTTATGAGAAGAAGCCAGGGGCAATGATAGCAGTAGACAAAGGAAAGCAGCTGGCCATAGAGTAATATGAGAGACCTCGTGCTCCACAGCCATCACTTCTACCTCCTCTACCACCATCGAGGTCATCCTACTATCTACCACAGTAGCCTCTACAGCCTTCACCTCCTCCTCCTAAGCCATATCCATAGCAGTAGCAGTACACATATCCGCCACCAAGGAGCTAAGGTCCACCTACTCTTAACGAAACAAACCATATTCATTTAATAGAGAGGTAATCAGGAAAATCTTTAAGAATCTCTTAAAGAAACCTGATTTTTAGCTACCCAAACCTAGAAGGCCCGAGGAGGTGGGCAAAAGAAATGATCCTAACTTTTGCCCCTACCACCGCATGCTAGGTCATGTTCTGGAGAATTGCTTTACATTCAAGGATTGGCTTGAGCATAGCTTCAAGATAGGTGCCATAGTTATCCCAAAGAAATACCTTGTGGAACAACCATCGAGTTCCATTAGGGTAATCCTTGGGGATACTTGTGATCCATTCAAAACCAAAGAAGGTTGGGATATCTCCTTATCCCGAACCTCTAAGAAGATTGTGTCCAAAATCAAGAAACTTTCCTTGCAGGTGCCTGAGGCAACTCGAACCTCCAACATCATGGAAGGTTTGCAAGTTATTCAAGATAACTCAGGGAAAGGGGGAGCTCAATAATAGCAGCAGAGCTATGCCTGAGATAGCAGTAGCAAACCACCACCAGCCAAGCCTCACAAAATTGCAACTACTACATCAGCGACCACCTCTACTTCAACTAGCTCTCCCTCTAGTAGATATCTTGTATCGATAGATGAGGGCATCAAATCCCTCACCCCTCTTACTTTACTAGATTTCTACTATGTACCTCCTTCAAAATCCAAGAAATCAAGGAATAAAGCTAGTTCGAATTACATCTGTGTCACTTCTGATGGGTTGTTTAATTCTACTCTTATTGAAAACTCTTCAAGTCTAAACAATAATTATAACAACTCTGATCTTCCCCTTTTTGATTCAGAGTTGGACCTTCCTTCTTTGAATACTATGGGTTCACCTCTTGAGATAGACTTGGAATCATCCGATTCTGAGGGTCCCATAAGAGAAGCTATAGGTGAGCCTGACGAGCAGGTAGAATCTTCCACTAACCTACCACAAGAGATCATCAAAGTTAACCTTCATAGTGGCAAGGTTCTACCTCCTAGGGCAGCACCTCAAGATAAGGGGAAACAAGTCATTGGTTCAATTGATCGAGAAGCCCGTCCACAGGATGCTCCACTCTTGGATATGCTTATGGAGGATCAACCCAAGGTGGACTATAATGTCCTCTCTTACCTAAGAAATTTGCCATCTAAGTTAAGCATATATGATGCCCTTATCTTATTTAAAGAGATAAGGGAGTCATTAATCAAGGCTCTTCTTAATCATGGGATATGCTTAGCTCAGCTGATCGCTGTTGGAGAGGAGGCACATTATTTCAGAGAATCCCAAGGAGTCACTTTCATAGATGAAGACCTTCTACTAGGGGACATGGAGCACAACCATCCCCTCCACATTAGAGTGGACATGGGCAGATTCAGACTTTCTAGGGTTCTTGTCGATCCAGGTATATCGATGAACATTATGAGTCTAAAGATTCTTGCCTATTTGAGGATCGACATCTCCACACTCTGAGGAGATCGAATGATGTTGAGAGGATTCAATGAACAAGGCGAGATGGCTTTAGGTCTTATGGTGTTACCTTTGAAGATAGGTGAATGGAAGACTGAAGCCATGTTCTATATCATTGATTCGAGCACTGCATTCCCCACTTTACTCGGTAGGCCTTGGAAACATTAAAATAAGATGATTCCATACTCCCTCCATCAGAGCATCAAGTTTAGGAAGGATGGGATTGAATATTGTGTCAATGGAGATGAAAAGCCATTTTCAATTAGAGAGGTTGAGATATATGAAGATGCAACCTACTATCCTCTTCAAAACATCTTTTCTTGTGAACTTGATCAAAATTTGATTTCAAATGCAAAAGAAAAAGAAAAAGAAAAAGAAAAGAAAAATGAAAATTCAAGTGAACGAGAAAAGGACATTGAAGAAGTAGTAGAGCTGCATATCACATTCCACCCATAATTCATTCTATCATATGGACATGTGGGTAGATGACTCACCTCCACCAAAGAGTAGAGGTAGATATAGAGGGAGTCCCAGAGGTGGAAGACCCCCTGGTTGGCCACCAGCCAACAAGGGTTATGTTCCAGTTCACAGAAGTACCACTATTATTCACATAGACTTACAATCCAGCTTGGAGGATGAGTCTAATGTGATTAGTAAACCAGCCAACCCCTCTCATGGGGTTTCATTGGAGCTTTCACTCGAGCCAAATAGAGATGAAGACTAGGCCTCCAGAAAAAGCACGAATGTATTTGAAATCAAATATATGTGAAACTATCAGGTAGTAGTTAGGAACCTTAGCTCTAACCACACTTTCCTCTCAAAAAGTTGAAAGTTTAGTAGTTAAGAAAGCCCCTAAGTCTTCCATTGATGCAAAGCCGAAGAGATTCCTATTGGGATTATCATCCTCAAGTCCAAAAACTGATGTAGGACTTGAGGATATTTCAAACAAATAATTAATGGAATTGCCTTTTGATTGGTACTCACCTTAAGTTCTTACTCTTGCAAAGTAGGGTTTAAATTATTATACATGGTCTAAGCATAGGTCAGAGTACTTCAAAAAGCTGTGGAATAATAGAGGCAAGGATGCACAATCAAGATCAGGACTAGGATTCAGTATAGTGGGTCCAATCGAAAACGATAATACTGCTTAGTTGTCACCAATCATTTAGTGATAGTTCTTTTCACACCACACTAACTCTTATGAGGGTGTGTGTTTAGAAACTTCAAATGATCTAGATAATCTCCAAATTAAGGATGCACCGCCAGAATTTGAAGAGGAGATTCATTCAACAATTGACAAGCTTAAAGAACTCAACCTTGGAATGGAAGAAAATCCATGCCCGACATACATCAGTTTATTATTGAATGAAGAAGAAACCAATGACTTAATTAGCTATTAACTGAGTTTAAGGACTGCTTTGCATGGAGCTATGAAGAAATGCCTGGATTATCTCCTGACATAGCAGTCCACAAACTAGCAATAGATCCTAATGCTAACCCTATCAAGCAAGCTCCTAGACACATGTGATTAGAAATTGAACAACAGGTCATTTCTAAAGTCAAGAAATCGATTGATGCTGATTTCATTAGGGAAGAAAAATACCCTAGCTGGTTAGCTAGTGTCATACCAGTTAAGAAGAAGAATGGCCAAATTCGCATATGCATCAATTTTAAGGACTTAAATAAGGCATGTCCTAAGGATGAGTTTCCTCTTCCTATACTAGAATTAATGGTGGACATTGCCTCATCTTATGTAGTATTCTCCTTCATGGATGGGTCATCTCGCTACAACCAAATCAAGATGGCCCCCGAGGATGAAAGAAACACTACTTTTGAACCCCGAATGAATCTATTATTATAAGGTCATGCATTTAGGTCTTAAAAATGCTGGTGCTACATACCAATGGGCATGACTCGGATCTTTAATGAACTCATCCATCATCAGGTTAAGTGCTATGTTGATGATTTAGTAGTCAAAAGTAAAGAAAATGAAGACCATCTCTTTGACTTGAGAGTAGTTTTTGAATGGTTAAGATAATACAACCTCAAAATGAATCCCTTGAAGTGCGCATTCGGAGTAGCTTCAGGAAAATTTCTTGGGTTTGTTGTCTAACACCAGGGAATAGAAATAGATTGAAGAAAGATCAAAACTATCTTAGAAATGCCACCTCCCAAAAGTTTAACTCAACTCAGATCTTTCCAAGGACAGTTGGCATATCTAAGACACTTTATTTCCAACCTATCGGGGAGATACAAGCCATTTTTAGCACTTGTCAAAAAGGATGCCAAGTTCAAGTGGGATGATAAGTGTTAGCATGCCTTTAAAGATATCAAATAGTATTTGGTGAAGCTGCCAGTTTTAGCAGCCTCTGTCCCTGCCAGGCCACTCATCCTCTACACTACTGCATTAGATGACTCCCTCGGTGCTTTGTTGGCCCAAGCTAATGATGAAGGGAAGGAGAGTGCTCTATACTACCTCAGCCATCATCTGATCCTGCTAAAGTGAACTACCTACCTATTGAGAAACATTGCCTAGCTTTGATCTTCGTGTTTCAAAAGCTATGACACTATATGCTTTCTCATAAGGTGAACTTGATTTTCAAAACCAATCCACTGCAGTATCTCATGACACGACCAATACTATCTTGATGTTTGGCATGTTGGTCCATGATTCTCTCATAATTTGATATCATATTTGTACCCCACCGTGCGATAAAAGGACAAGCACTAGCAGATTTCTTAACAACACACCCACTTCCTATAGATTCTCTGCTTATTGATGATCTCCCTAATAAACAAATCATGAACTTAGGGAAGGTTGACAACCGCCATTGGGAGATGTATTTTGATTATGAGGCTTCCTTTAATAAAGGAGAAGCACCACGATCTACTCTTCCAGGAAAGGCATGGGTAGGAATAGTTCTCTTAACTCTAGACTACGATGTGATGAGATTCTCATACTATCTCTCCAATTCCTGCACCAACAATGAAGCCAAGTATGAGGCTTTGATTGTTGGTCTGGAGTTAGCCATTACAGTATGTGTTAAGAGCATTAACATCTATGGAGATTCTTAGTTGTTCATCAACCAGATTATTGGTCCTATAAGATTCTCAAACCTAAGCTTCATCATTACCGCGAGTATACCATGAAGTTGTTGGCCCAAATCCCTGAAGTTGTCATTTACAAGGTCCCCCAAGCAGAGAACACAGTAGCAGATGCTTTGGTCAAACTTGCTAAAGAATTGACATGTCCACAAGATGAGTCCATTCCAATAAGGGTCCAAAATAGACAAATCATATTCCTTATTAATGTTGAACTCATCGAAAGACTTTCTCTTGAAGGGGAGGTTGTTATTGCCAATAAGGACAAGGAGCTAGATTGGAGGCAACCATTCATAGATTACTTGAACACCGGCAAACTACCTCAAGAGAAATCACAAGCCCATCAGATGAAATAAAGAGCTCTCTCCTATGCTCTCGTGGATGGCCCCCTGTACCGACGGTCTTTCGATCAAATATGGTTATGTTGTTTGAACAAACATGTAGCCCGTAGGATCATAACTGAGGTACACTCTATGTGGAGTGCACCAATCTGGTCCGAAGATGAAAGCAAAGATCAAGACACTAGAATACTATTGGCCTTTGATGATTACATATTGCAAGGATGTAGCCATCAGTGTCAGGTACACGGTGTGATCCTACATCAACCACCCAGTATTCTACATCCTACATTGACTTCATGGCCATTTGAGTGTTGGGGTATCGACATTGTAGATCATATCAATCCTTCTTTTACCAAGGGTCATCAGTTCATTCTAGCTGCCACCGACTACTTTTCCAAGTGGGCGAGTCCCCACTCGAGAGGTCATAGCTCCATGTGCTTCGCTTTTTAGAACCATATCGATATATGTTTGGGGTGTGTCGATGAATTATATCTGATAATGGTACTGCATTCAAAAGCACTAAGATTAATAGCTTTGCTAAGACACACATGGGAGATACTCCACCATCTACTACCCCAGCAAATGGCTTAGGAAGCATTCAACAAAACTCTCATCCAAATACTAAAGAAGACACTGATAACAAACGATGGCATGGTAATGAAGTTTGTAAGCCTCACCACCGCATACAACTCTAACTCAATCTACCCCTCTCCTTAGTGTATGGAAAGCCATTCTACCTTTAAGTTCAACTCTATCACTAAAGATAGCATTGGGTAGCAAGATCACTATGAGTAATGAAAAGTTGTGATTAGAAGAGCTCAAAGGTTTGGAGGAGAGACTACATCATGCCGTAACCTGTATAAGGCCAAAATGATTCAAACTCACAACAAGCTAGTTTGCCTTGGGTATTTTTAAGTAGGAGAACTTATATTAGTCCTAAAGAGACCAATTGTTTCCCATCAAAAGATGGGAGGCAAGTTTGAACCCACTTGGGAAGGCCCTTTTGTCATAATGAAGGCCTACCAAGGAGGATCTTATCAGCTCATTGATTGTAAAGGGGAACAACCGATATTTCTAATTAATGGGCTTTATTTGAAGAAATATTACCCATAAATCATGTTTGAAAATAATAATCAATAAAAGAACAAAAATTTCATTCCAATTCATCAAAATATTCTCTTCTTTCGAAGTGTTGTTTGCTTGTCTTGTGAATCCGCCATGATAAGTTTTGGGTAATGCAAGAGAACCCAAGAGACATTTTATCCCTCTTTCACAACACAAACACAAATCAAACACAGTTTTCTAGCACTACTAGAATAGGTGTGAGAGAACCCAAGAAGCATCCTACTTCAATTAGCTGAACTAAGTTAGGTGTAAGAGAACCCAAGCTGCATCCTTTCTTTGGGAGAATCCCATTGCCATTCGTGGCACCATTTCATCAAATTTCCCAAGCGTGTTTAGGATAAGTGTGAGAGAACCCAAGCAGCATCCTATTCCCTTTAACACAGGCACAAAAATAAACACAAATTTTTTATCTCGAGCTACTTTGATGTGGGAGCAAGCCCCTTGTGGCACTCACTCACTAGCTACTCTAGGTCAGGTTTACATGCTACCTCACTACTATGTCCCCCAATGGTCACTTCTTTGGAAGATGTGAGTCCCCACACTGTCTTCCTAACTTGACCATTACAAACCAATGAGCACCTTGTTAGTTTGGTAGACTTCACTACCCAGTCAGTAAGCTACCTCATGTTAATTTTATTTAAGAAGATGTGAGTCCCCGTGCTTTCTTCTTAAACTTGACCATTACAAACTGAAAGGCAACCCCTTTGGTTAGATAGTCCTACTGTGTCATTGGTAGAATACTCCCTTTGGATTGGTAAATCTGTGTTAGACTAAGGCCCGTGGCCCCTACTCAGTGCAGTCCATCGCAAACTGATAAGATCCATCAAGAACAAATTAAAAAATGAATATAATCTTAACTATCTTTGAGCTGATTTAAGTCCCCCAGTGGCATTCACTCAATAGTTAGCCCTAGGTTGGGTTCAATCCGTTGTCTCACCAATGGATCACCCTAGCAATTGATCCCTACTTTGAAAGATGTAAGTCTACTATGATTTCTTCATTCTTCATTCTTCATTATTCATTATTCATGTTTGGTAGACTACCCCTTCGGATTGGTAAATCTGAGTTAGGCCTAGGCCAACACGGCCCCTACTCAGTGCAATCCATCGCAAATCAATAGGGTCCATCCCAAAATCTAAAATTTAAAAATCTGAAATAAATTCAACCCTCCTCCCTCAGTGGAGTCAAATCAAATCAAAATAATCAATCTAATCAAACAAATCATTTGCTTTCTCCTCGAGATGCAACTTTTCTAGTTCCTCAACTATCTTGAATTCTAATCCTCGATTTCACAACCTCTCCTCCCTAGTGGATGACTTGAACTCCCGCTGGAGAGTTCACTTTTCTATCCCTAGTGGAGTCAAAATAAAAACAACTAAACAATCAAATAAATCAAATCAATTTCTCCCCAGTGTGACTCAAATCAAATCAAACCTCTCATCCCTTGTGGATGACTTGAACTTGTTTCCCTAGTGGAAGGTTCACATACTCTATCCCTAGTGGATTCCTCCTTCACTCTCTTATGTCTTTGACATGAGTAGAGTCACATTATGCTAAGCTCATGATTCCTTCTACACCTTGGGTTAGGAGTAGATCTTTCTGTTAGTGCTTGTGATCATTCAGTGTTGTTGATCATTTTGGTCAACACCAATATGTGTGGTGTACCTTGTCAGTTACACCACACCTATTGGGTGCCCTTTGTTGATCTCATTTTTAGGATGAGCTCTCAACCTCTCCATCTTAGACATAGGGTTCCTCTTAGACACTAAGAGTTTCCTTAGTCTTAAGACACTTCTAGTGATTAGGTGAACACTCAACCTAATCCTAGAGACTTAGAAGAGTTAGCCATAGGAATAGGTCATGTCGTAGGGGTGTTAGAAAAATTTGCCTACCCTATAGCTTGAACCAAATCCTCACTTCCTTCCTTCAAGTCAAATTTCAAAACTCCAAATTCAAATCAACTTCAATTTCAAATTCAAAACTCAAATCAATTCCAACTTAATTTACTTTCCCAAACCTTAAATCAAATTTAATGGATTTTCTCAAATCATGAATCAATTCTAAATGATTGAAACTCATGATTAAATTCCAAATCCTAAAAATCTTTTCTTAGCCCTTTGATTCCATCTTATGGACTTAGCTTATATCAAATTTAAATCACCTCAAATTCAAAATATTTTCTCATAACCCATTGATATTCTCATTTATATTTACAAATATAAATGAAAATTATCCAAATTCAATTCAAAACTCAAACCCAAATTCAACAAAAATTCAACCTAAGCCTTTCAAGTCAAATTCTTAAACTTAACCAAATTAATCTCAAATCAATTCAAACCCTTGATTTTTCTTCATGATTCAATCAATCCTTCAATCATAAATCCAAATATAAACATAAACTTCAATCATCAAACCAAAACTAAACTCAAATCAAACTCATGTTCACCCTTTGAACTTGAAATTGTCAAATGAATCAAAACTCATTTGACTCCAAATCACTTGTAAATGGATTTATATTTCAATTATAAGTCTACATGTGAGTTTAGACAAACTTGATTCAAGCCTTGATCAAGTCAATTGACCCACTTAGGCTTACTTGATCCAAAGTGACCTAAAGTATCTTTTTGAGCCAAATTTTAAACCTACACAAATTGGATTGAACTAAGCTCATCTAAGCCTCACATTATGAGCAAAAATCATCATAAGGTGATCAATCACTCAAATTGGGTCAAACCAAGTCAAGCTTAAGGGTTGACCAAGTCAACACTTAGCCAAAATGAAAGCTAAACTAATCAAAATCTACCATTAGCCAAATTGATTGAAACTATTGATCCAAACCAATTCATGATCAATGTTTGAACATAACCACGTCATCATTTGAGCCTAACCTAGCCCAATTGGTCACTTGACCCAAGTTGACCCAACTTGACTTAAAAAGTTAAAATGTGTCAAATCTTGATCTAAACCAAATTGATTGTAATCAACGAGTCAAGTTCATTCTAAATCACTTGTTGAACTTGACCAAAGCCTCAATTGGCCAACTAAACCCAACCTAGCCCAATTGATCATGTACCCAACTTGACCTAAAAGGTCAAATCAAGCCAAAATCAAACCAAACCAAAATTGATTGAAATCAAAGCCAAATGACCATTTTACCCCTAGGTCAAGGGGTAACCTATGGCCAATTCCACTTGGAATTTGGTCATATCCTTTCATGGCCACTTGACACCCTCTTAGTGGACCAAGTGGACACTAATGAGTGTGGTACACATGACCCAATGGGTTTGGGTCAGCCTTGACCCAACCCATGGCCAAACCGACCACCCAATAGGAAATTCTCCACATGGGATCACTCCTCCACTCAAATGAGCACATGGGAACTTCACCACTCCACTCCTCTGGCCAAATCAAATCACATGGCATCCAAAATGACCTAACAAACTCAATTAGCCTGATCAATTTGATCAAAATGGCAAGGAGAAGCTTGGCTCATGATCCTTCTAGAGGGAGATATACTCCCCCTAATTTCACTTGAATTCATTTGATTCACACTCGATTGAGCTTAGGGAACTCAGAGCAAGCTTCTCCAAGTTCCTCTAAGCTTCTTCAACCTACTTTGAATTCTTTATTTTCTGATTTCCTCAAGCCAAAATAAGGGAGCTCATTGAAAATTCCAACTCATCCATCACTCAACCAAAAGCCAATTGCTCTTGCAAGCACCCTCAGAGGACCCAATCGAGTTGATCTAAAGCTTCTTCCAAGCTTCCAAGCACGGGAGGAGGGAGCTAGACCAAAGTAGCAAGCCTAGGAGGAGGACTTTGGCTAATTGGAGGATCTACTCAACCTCAAGCCCTCAAACCTTCAACAGAGCTTTGTCTCCACTAAGCTACCTATGGTTGGGAGCATTGGTGATAGCCTCCGGTGAGGTACTATTCAAAATTGAGCTTAGGCTAGATTTTCTTTGGTCCTTTGTGAAGAGAAGTGTGACCTCAAGTAAATTTGACCATTGGATGTCTTGTTTATCCCTTCTTGATGGTGTGTGATCAGTCCCTACTCAATCCAAGCTCAATCAAGCTCGGATCAAGCCATAAAGGATGGATGGTTGCCATCTCATGCAGATGAGGGCAAGGACGAATCATGGACCATCCATCCCGCATGTTTTGGATGGACCCATTAAAACATGAGATCCTCGATCCTATTAGAATCAAAGTTTAATCCTCGACCTTGATCCTTGATCGATGTCCGTGGAGAAACCATAGCCACGACGCTGCATAAGATGTGACAACTTAAATAACCAATCTCATCGCACCATGTGGAAAGCACGTGCCGCATCAATGGTCCACATGAAGCTGATGAAATTAGTTATATAATTAGGGATTTAATTATCTAATAATCACAAAATCTTCAAAAATACATAACTAAATATAGAAAATCAAAAAATACAAACTCAAATGCATTTTTAAGATATGTCAAATGGGAATAATATAAAATTAAGTTTAATTAATTTTGAATAATAAATTTCATATATTTGGGTTTTATTAGAATGTAATTATATTAATTACTCCTAATTATTCAATTGATTAATTCCAAACTTCTGAGGTATGTTTAGTGGATGTCATCTGCCTCCCCTAATTTTCTTGGAATTTATTAATAGTTTCATTAGGATAATTTCTTGATTCACTCCTAATTACTCTCTTAATTAATTAAATGATTAATTAACCTACTAAATAGTGATAAATTCATTAATTAAGTTTGCTAATTACCTTAGAATAGTGAATGGACTTAGGGAATGAGATTAGGAGTTCTTTCTCAAATCTTTTCTCCTAAGTTTATTTCACTTGGATAAAAATCTAATTAAGGTGCAAATTAATTAAATAGTTTAATCACTTTATTAAATGGCTTAATTAATCAAAATTTTAAAATCAAATCAATTTGAAAATAATCATTTTCTTCTTGGGTAGATACTTAGGTGTTCAATAAACTAAGTAGCTTAAGAAATCATATCTAACCCATAATGCGGGGTTATGAAAGTACTTAAATTAAACCCTTTAGCTTAATTAATCATTAATTGTGAGCCAAATGCATTAGGCCCCTTTCTTTCTTAGGTGCATTGCTGATTTAAATTCCTTGTAGTTTTATGTCATACATTGGCTCATAATTATTTGGTTAAATATATTAAAGTGGTATAAGTAAGGGGTAATTAATGGACTTAATGTACACCTTAACCTAAATAAAATATAAAATCAATCTAATGGTTCTAAAAATTAAACTAAAATAACATACACATGTGGGAGATGGGTTAGGACCAGCAAACTTTTTTACATTTTCTAAATTAAATAAAATCAAAATCTCTTTAAAGCAATTTTGATTCATTTTAAATAATCTTATTTCATAAGATTGTCTTTAAAAATTAATTAGGGTGAATGAATTTACATGCTTTCATCATTTTGTTTCTTTTCTATCATTCTAAATATGTATGTCATATAAAAATCATGCATTCATGTCTTTTGAAAAATAAAATAAAATAAAATCTTTCCTTTATCTCAAATTGCATGTTTTGGCTAAAGTAAGAATATGAATGGCTATTATCACTACTAAATCCAAAATTATTTTCAAAACTTATAAATCAAACATTACAAATGAAAGGTATGCTACTTATAATTACTTATGAGCTTGCATGTGAATATAATATTAAGATGTGCATGTGACTTTCCCTTCTCTTCTCTTTTAGCATAGTTTTGAATAAGATTTGCAAAGTGTATAGTTCATTTGAAGAGAACATAAAACTTGCTTAAATCCATTCCTATTCATTCCTATGTTATTATTTAAGAAGAGTCTTCATATTTGCACATGTAAATTAAACAACCAACAAATCAAATAAACATAAACTTTTGCATGTCTCTTTTCCATTCATTTTTTTGTACATACTCATGTATTTAAGAAAAGTAGTATATTAATCTGACATCAGATCTAAACTTTAAGTAGCCCCAAGTAGGTCTCATACCTTACACCCTAGTGTAAAATAATGGCACCATACTCACTTATGTCTTTCATACATGTAAATGTGCATATGAATAATGGATAAAAGAACCCCTCTTTTTTACTTAACAAAATCATGCATACATGAAACATTCCAAAATTTTCTTAAGTAATATCTTTTAGCATTCATCATTAAGGTGTGCTAACACTTCCACTTATATGTATAGCTATGTTTAGGATTCATCCATATGCATGTTACACATGTTAGAAAGAAATAAAGTGTTGTGTGTTTTGTGATAGTAATTCACTTTACTTAATCTTAAAATATCTTTTTATTTTAATAGGTTTGTTTTGGAAAAATATAAACTTAGAATTAATTAAAGCACATAACAAAACATTCACTAAATAAAAATCAATAATGAATCTACCTTAAAAACTACTTAAGGTAGGGAGGAAATAGTAGTCATCTTCTCTTTTCCTCTCTTTACAACACTTAGTAATTAATTGTAGGTTCATTCAAACCAAATTAAATAGTTAAATAAAATCAACCAAATAACTAAATCACTTAAATGAAACCACCCTCTAAGTTGAACTCTTTCATACTTAAAAAATTTAAACTTTAAAGCCTAGCTAAGACACACCACACAAGCCTTAAATAGCACACATATTAGGCTAAGTCATCATTTCTAGTCCTATGTTAGGGAGGTGCATGGTTTAATATTTTTCTTTTATTTTATGATGTGAATTTAGTCTGGATGTTAGGGTGTATGTGTGTAGACTGAATGGTAGGATAATCTTAGTCTAATAATTATTTTCTGCAGGGATTGTGCTTAAGGGGTGTTGTAATAAAAATATAAATATTTTTGCTGTGCAGGTTGCTTATACCCCTAAGCATAATCCAAAATAGGCCAGGTGGACTTGGTTATTCATTTGTGGGGTGCTAAGTCCAATTTATTCATATGCATGCTTCAGATTATGTGGTTTGTTTAGCTAATCTTTATTCTACCGGTTTTAGTTAGATTTACTTTTTTCCATTTTCATGTAATTTTGCAATTAGGATTTGGAATGATTGTTATGGGGGATTAGGATGAACATTGGTCATAAGAATATGTCTTATGTATCATGTGAAGCCTTTGGAGCAACCACATTACAACCAACCAAAAGAAGAAAGAAGAAAGTAGAAAGAAAAAAGAAGAAAGAAGATGAAGAAATGAAGAATGAAGACCCCCATAACATGAATTTCTTCTTGACTATAATTAATTCATCTATAATTCAGTTGTATAAGGCAAAGCTTTATCCAATTTGTTTTTTTTTTTATTGGAGCCCGACCACAAATGGCCTCTTATTTTTTTGTGCTAACTTTATAAATTGTTTAATGTTTGTTTAGTTTGTGCATTAAGATGACATGTTTTCCTAGTTTCTTCCTTGCTTTAATGAATGGCCTAGATGATGATTAGGCTCTTAGGGAAAAATAATTTTTTTATTTAACTAATTAATTCAAATTAAAAACAAATAACTCATAATCTCACCTAAAGCTTAGGTTATAAAACAAGATAAAAGATTTAGCAACCCCTTAGCTTGATGTTGTATGTTTTCATATCATGCATAAAAAAAGCATCTTGTTTCACTCTTGTTAGGGAGGGCTTCCACCTTTGCCAGAGAACTTGACTTGACCTTTGAGAGCCATGGTAAAAACACACCTCCTTTTCTTATTAATTTTGGCTCATAATCCAATTTCTCATGCATTAGTCATATGAATCCTAAAACTTGTGTCAAATTGATTTTCTAAAATGAAGATAAAACATAACAAAATTTGTATTAGATTTAAGTCATTAATCATGCCCTACATGATCTAGTCTCTTAGGGAGTGTGTTTAAGGACTTAGTCTCTTTCTAAATAAATGGCAACCTAGCTATCTTGCAAAAGCACATGACTTGTCTATATGTATTTAAAATCATAGGAGGAGTTACTTGGCGGCCACCCCTAGGCGATTGTAAGTCCAACAGTCGGGTGGTTTATCCTCTCTTGTGGAGGTAAACCAAATACCCATTTTTGCCTTAGATTTACGTCATTCTTTGGCCCTCACCAAAGCTCCCTAGATTTTGGTTCAGAGGTTGCTACTTCCTTGCAAGCTACAAGCATAAATCCTCACCTCTTAGGTATTTCCATGATCTTGTGTCATGGAATTGTAAGTACTAGATTTCTAATAAAAATTTAACTCAAATAAATATTTCTCCTCAATTTCAAAATTATAAAGCCCAACCATAGGATAGTTTGGGATGCTTACTAGGCTTCCTAGTATCATAAGCATCCCCTACCTATCTTCCTTTGGTTTCGATAATAACTCCCTCCTCTTGATCAATCCCACTTGATCTTCTAAAAATAAATCAATTGATTGATAGTCCTATCTTTGAAATCTTTGGAGACAATGATCATTTACCTTAATCGAGAGTATTCTTAAGAATCTCATTCCTTATGATGTAATTAACTATCGGGCTTGCCTTCATAGGGAACTTAACGAACCTAGTTTAAAATAAACTCTCCTTTACTTTTCCATGTAAAGTAGGGGAAGAATCTCTGGTACATCCGAAGGCCCATAGTCCTTAGGAGTCTTTATTAAGGTGATTAGATTAATTTGTAAGATTCTAACTTCTGTCTCGAGATAGTACATCATTCCTCAATGTCATACTCAATCACCCTAATAAGAATATCTGTAGATCTGTGTGGTGTCTAACACAAGAAGTGTTTGAGAACATTTTTTTTGTTCTTTATTTATTTCTTTTCTCTCTTCAGGGAAGATTAGATGAAGAATCGTGAAAATAATTCACCACATCATGATACTAGGAGACTTAGTGAGCATTCCAATCTATCATATGATTAGGCTTTATATATTTGATAGTGAAGTGATTTATTTGTTTGAGTTGAATTTTATTAGATCGCTAGGGCTTATAATTCACCAACACAAGGTTGTAAAAATGCCTAAGAGATGAGAATTTATGCTTGTAGCCTAGAGAAAATAGCTACCTCAGATCCTAAATCTAGGGAGCTTTAGTAAGAGCTGAAGCATGACCTAAATCTAAGCGACATGTGTACATGAGGTTTTATCTCCACAAGAGAGAGTAAACCCATCAAACTTCTGGACTTGCAACCGCCTAGAGTGGTTGCCTAACTTCTCCTAAGACTTTATAACCATGTAGTCTGGTCTTATGAATTGCAAGATAGCTAGAGAAGTTATTTAATTGGAAAGAGACTAAATTCTTAAACCCACTCCCTAAGAGACTAGAGCATGAGTGGTATGATCATATGACTTAATCTATAAATGCAAAATCTTTTCATATTTTTATTTTATTTTTGACAAAGGTTTTAGGATTTCTTATGCCTAAATACATGGTTAGGTTACTAACTTAGAAGAAGGTGTTCTCCACCTCGTGATATGCCCTCACAGTCAAGCATTCCCCTATCGCAAGGATGGAGATCCTTCATATTCAAGAGAGAATGAATATGCATGCATGATGAAAATACAACATACCACTAAGGGGTTGCTAAATCTTTTAATTATCTTGATTATAGCCTAGGCTTCAAGGTGAGGTTATGAGTTGTTAAAATTTTAATTTTGAGTGATTAGTTGGGGTAGAAAAATTAAATTTATCCTAAGAGCCTAACGCATCCAAGCCACACATTAAAGCATCAATCATAAGAAACTAAAAAAAAGCATGCTCTTTCTAATGTGAAATTTTAAACTAATCATCAAATAATTTTATAAATCCAACGTAAAAATTTAATAGACCAGTGCAGTCAGATGCTGCCATACAACTCAAAAAAAATAATGTTGGGTTGACTACCTCCTTTGACTAAGTAAACTAGGGACCATGATAGCCCGGGATGACAAAACCATGGGATCTTGATCGGGCACATCATCGTTCCCCCAACCATCCACTTCAAGTTAAAGGATGATAAATTTCACAAATCTAAATTCTAAAACTCCACATACTGCTACTATATGCTATGCATTTAGCAATATAACGACTAGCTTTAATCGAAAGTTCTCTCTCAGCATTGGGAGGGGTAAATAACTATAGGTGCTTGCGTTTATAGAAAACCTGGAACTAGATCTAAAGTCCTCATAAAATGAGGGTGAAATCTCTCGGTGGTTTCTTATTTACTATTTCATCTTCCTTCTAAAAATTTGACTGACATTTAAATCATACTCTCTTAATCGAGAGGTCGGTGGCGAATTTTTGGAGCCCACAATAATATTATAAGAATTTCAACTTAGTAAAATATTTGAGAAGCTAATTTTATAAATATGATAGTAAATATGATCCTATATTATTAAATTAATAGAGTCAATAGAATCTGAAATAATAAACTAAATGATCAAACAAACTTATATACCCCGATGATGGCTGTGTAGAATGAAGATTTCAACTGAAGGGGATACTTCCATTAAAATATAATCATAATCTCAGATTAAATTAACTTAAATCAAGTGTTAACTCAAATGCAAAATCTAATATGTCATTAAGCTATAAATGCCTAAATGAAATTCAATCTTTAAAAAACTTTAAAAAAAAATAATACATCCACCTTCTACAACCATTTGTCAGAGGTAACAAATCAAGAAAGCTCTAGCTCACAAAGGAGTCAATGTCAAGTCAAGTGTACATCTATATTCACACTCAAATAATCTCATGCTAGTAAATATGTGGCCCGTGTCTCTATCTGCGTGGTTTGTCTAGTAGGCTCCATATATGATATAGCTATGACTAGAGTCCTTTGATCGGGTGGTTGCCATCATATGACACCATTATATTATGGTCATGATTGTAGCCCGCTTGTTCCCCAATAGCTCTGCCCTTTGAGTTGTGCACCATAGGGTGCATTTGATAGGGAAAAAAGCCCTCTGTTAGCTAAGGTGGACTTGAAGTTGTCCCCTTAGACAAACACCACACCATGTCTATGAGGTTCTCTTGGATGATGCAACCCATGGCTATTGACAAGGATCCTTCGGTCAAGTTCGGTCGACTACCTCCTCTGACTATGTAGACTAGAGACCACGATAGCCTGGGATGACGGAACCATGGGATCTTGATCGGGCACATCATAATTCTCCCAACCATCTATTTTAAATTAAATAATGATGAATTTCATAAACCTAAATTCAATAGCTCCACATGCTGCTTCTATACGTTATGCAATTAGCAATCTAACGACTAATATTAATTGAAAGTACTCCCTCAACATTGAGAGGGATAATTAACTATAGGTGATTGCTCCTATAGGAAACCTAGAACCAGATCTAAAGTTCTCATAAAATGAGGGTGAAATCTCTGGGTAGTGTCTTATCTACTATTCCATCTGCCTTCTGAAAGTTTGACTGACATTTAATCTACTCTCTTTATCGAGAGGTCGATGGTGAATTTTTGGAGCCTACACCAAACACCACCCCGGTCACTACTGTCGTCCACCATCACCTTAGCCATCACCTCCACCATCGACCACCACCACAAACGGCCATCGCTACTATCAACCATTGCATGTATTTCCATGTCACACCATCTTGTACCTACCACCACAAACCACTTTTGCTGAATAACTTTTCGCCACTTCTCCATTCTCCAACACGCAATTATCACCATCAATCATCGACACTACTGGCCACTATCCATCACCGACATTGACCATCACTACCACTACCCACCACCACCATCGACTACCACTGCCAGCCCACAATCGCTTCACCACCACCTCCATCGCTAAACACCAATTAAACGTCACACAACGCTAAATAAACTCCTGCCATCAAATATATTACATTATTTTTGTTTTACCAAACAAGAAAAAACAAATCTCTTCATTTATTGGATTTGCAAATAAAGAACTATAGAGTATTAATAATATTGTACTTGACACTATCATTTATATTGCATTTCTTTTTTTCTGCAACCAAATATCCCTTATATGTTTAGCTTATGCAAGAAAGCAAATATTTCAGAATTGAAACCTCAAAATGCAGTTGACTTTTTGACCTTCACATATGTTGCACAAGCTGAATCGAGCTTAAGGTAAATTCGATCGACTTCGGATGCTTTAGAGCACAAATCAGGGCTCAAAATGCACTGGACGTAACTGAAAATGGTCGAATCAACCTTCGATCATGAACGGACTTCGCCATCACATTTAGAACATCAAAATTGGTCGAGCTATCAACCGATCAAAATATCGAGCTATCAATGTGCCGATGTGCATATCAGAGTATTAAAGCTGCGACGATGCCCAAAAGACCTCCGTTCATGAAATTAATCACATCATTAGCATCAAAATTTCAAAAACTAAAATGAGACTGTCCACGCTCAATTCGGATGAGTCTGTGCAAATGTCAAATGATCGTAAGTGGCAGCAAATCAAAGTTGAAACACACTGGATGTCATCAAAATCAATCGAAATAATCTTTGATTGATGAACGGACTTTACCATTACATTTAGAATGTAAAAACTAGTCATAATATAAATATTGCACAACCTAATGATCAATCGAGCAAGCGATCGAGTCATCAACGTGCCTACATGCATATTGAGGTTAGGAGGCGACGACATAAACCAAATGACCTCCGTTTGCAAAATTGATATCGTTACCTTCAAAACATTGAAATCTATAAAGTAATAATGTTCACACTCAATTCAGGCAAGTCTGTGCGATTGAGCAGTCAAAAATGATAACTCACAGTTTGAGCTAAAATTGACCTAATTTGATGCTAACTTGAACCAAACGCCTGATCGGAAATGGACTACGCCGCTGTATCAACATCGATAATCTAATCAATATATATATCAACCTATATTGAGGTCGATAAAATTCTATTAAAGTCGATAAATAAAAAATCTATTATTTAAAGCCCTAAATCCTAAACCATTTTTCGCCTCAAACGATTTCCAACTAATTAACTTGCTTAATTCTTCAGCCACATTCTTCCTCTTTCTCTTCTTCAACCCAGGAGGAGGGACCTCCTTCACTTCTTTCTTCTTCCATCCCTCTCCTCTCTCAATGTTCCTCTTCCTCCAAATTCTTCTTTTCTACTTCTCATCAAAACTAAATTTTTTTTATTTTAAATAAAATTTTCCCATTTTTTCATTGAAACCCATTAGCTTCTCTCTCAATTTTCGATTTATCCATCTCCCACGACATTTATCGCATGAGAAGCAACTCCATTATTGTTTATTCCTCTCGTAGAATTCCCCATTTATCTTTTTTTCTTCTTCACCTCATTCTAGGATAAAAGAAAGAAATTATTCAAATGTGGAAATGTAATTATATCATTGTGGTTGAAAGTGAATGTGTAAACAAATGTGATGTGATTATGTATATGTATATGCTTGTCTCTTTATAGATTTGAAGGACTCGTCACACTCATTAAGGCGTGACTAGATAAAAAATCGATTGCGGTGATGCAAGATACTGCTTGCTACGCCCATTAGGGTGTGCCGAGTAAGCCAACATCTGTTAGATGTCGCTCCCCCTAGCCGAAATGTTGCTGAAATTTCGTCAAATTTTTAGACTTAGAAAAAAAGTTGGGGAAAGAAAAAGAAATAATCAAGATTCATTTAAGAAAAAGAAACAGACAAAAAAAATAATGAAACAATATGAAATTAATATTACATTAAAAAAGTCAAATGAATATACAAAATAAATATAAATGTGAGCATAAGAAAAGGGGGATTATTTATAAAGTCTTTTCTTTATAACTTAGAATTGAAAAGATTTTCAAGATGACCATGAGATGAATTTAAAAGAAATTAAATAATTCATAAATGAATTTGAGTAATGATTCAATGATTCATAAATAAATTAAATGCTATGCTTCCAACAAGAAAACATATGATTGAACTCAATTAGATCCGTCATATTTGAAATAAAGTTTGAGTTTTGATTGATATATATATATATATATATATATATATATATATATATATATATATATATATATATATATATATATATATATATATATATATATATATATATATAACCAACTGTGATATTATGCCTCATATAATTTCAGAGAAGATTTGATCTAAACATTGAAAATTTCTTATAAATTGAAACATAGACTTCAAGCATGGAATTCAAATGAAATTTGTAAGTGTTCTCAATAGAATTCAATGGAATCTGAAAGCTTAACCTCAAGCGATAAAATGAATAGAAATAGCTCACAAACAAATCTCTATTTAGCTCCATAATTTGGTTTTAAAATGAGAGCTTAATTAAATGACTCGTTGGTAAATGTGAATGGTTAGATCATTTGGTGATTCATTAAAGAATTTGAAAAGAAAAGAAAGGAGTGTTATTTGCAATACGTTTGGAATATCTATATGATCACAAATGAAACTCCTTATGTCTATAAGGATGAATAAAGCTTTTCATTGAATGTTTCCAAGTGTAATCAATGAAGAATCAAATGAAAATGTAGAACAAAGTTATGTATTACAAAAAATACCTGAATATGTGATATGTATTCCTCTTGTCCCATCAATATCATTTTTTTTATCTTCATCCCAAGACACACCTGATTTTTCTTTAGCTCCTAGATGTGATTCCATATTCCTCTTTGATGCCTGATCTGATTCTTACAATGATCCGGTGTGACTTCAATTTCAAATTTCTATTTTAATTTATAAGAAACACCTTTGTACACGGTATCTTTGAAGCCTTGAGCGCTTCTCATATTCGCATCAAGTACTCACACATGATTTGTAAAAGCCCTGAAATCCATTGTGGTTTTGTACTCCTGACAAAATGCTTTCCTTTAGTTTTAGAGCTACAAGTTAGGAGGAAGATTGTCCATTTAACCTAATTAGACAACCATTATATTGAAGCAAATATTAATAGTTAGTATGATTAAAAAATAATCTTATAAAAGAAATTATGCCAAAAAAAAGATAAATCTATAAAAATAAAGATGCTTTATTCTACCAAAAAATAAATATTTCTATCATCCATTACATATATTTGTCAACCAAAAGATAAACATCATCATCAAAAATATTTACAAGATGTACTAATAAAATATGATTTTCAAAAGCATAATAAATCTAACATCCCAAAATATGGACTATGTGCTAGAAAGGATATATGTCATCCAAAATTCTAGCTAATAACTAGCTTCATTCATACGGCTCCACATTGCTTGAGCTATTTGGTCTCTTTTGTCCAACCACTCACCGAATTCTTCTATAACCCTTATGTCATGCCTACTACTATGTGCTCTCATAGCTCACTCATCCTCTGGAAGAATGAAATCATCACCCCCTTCTGAAATGATCCAATTATGTAATATACAAGATGCAAGAATAATATTAACTTGTGTTTGTAATAGAAAATATGGGTCACACTTGATAATTCCAAATCGGTTTTTCAAAGAACCAAAAGCACGTTCCACTGTAGTACGAAGTGATGAATGTCGAAAGTTAAACAACTTCTGAGCATTGGTTGGTCTGCTGCTAGTGAATTCTTTTAGATGATATCTTGTAGCACGAAATGGAGATATAAAACCCTTCCTACTGGAGTAGCCACCATCCACTAGGTAGTACTTACCTGTGAATAAACGTAAATCAATCATTCGTATAAGTAAAATACTTTATGATAAAAATATTTTATACCTTCTGGAATAAATAGACCATCAAGTCATTCTAAGGTATTACGGAGTACTGTAGCATCATATGCTGAACCTTCCCACCCAGCTAAGACATATGTAAATTTCAAATCGAAGTCTACTGCTGCAAGCACATTTTGGGTGGGATAATATTTTCTCCCTCTAAAGGCAAATTCATGCTCCTTAGGAACCCTAGCTTTAATATGGGTTCCATCAAGAGCACCGATACAATCTTAAAATTAATAAGTTATATTAGTAATAGCATTAAAATACTTATATAAGATATCATTATCATATCTTGAAGAAAGGCATGAATCTATCGCTCGATTGAATTTTATGTAGAGTTTCCAATGTCAGAGGCTTTATCATCTCATATCGTAACTCTCCTACAACATATAATACAACATTAAAGTACCTACTCACAATTTCTCCAGATAGTTGAAAGTTGAATCGAATAACCCAATTTTGGACGTTGTTTCTAAGGGTATGTAGTAATATAGCAACTTGTTCTTCAATTTTTACATTGAGCATGTCTACAAGTAAACCTCTTGTGCGAAATAAATTACATAATTTGAAAAAAGGTATTTTTTCATTCGAACCATATTCACACAATCTGAATCAGATTCAAGATATAATCTAGAAAGGTATGTTTCACGTTGAATATTTCGCTCAAGATTAATTCTTTGTTGATCTCTCCTTAGTGTATCCAATAAAATATATATAATAGTGATTGAGCCAGCTATGCATGCATGAATGGTTAAAGAAAGTTGATTTCTTGATCTCAACATCATTTGAAAAGTCATTGAATCGGGACCATTCTTCACCCTCTTCGATGTGTCATATTGATTTTATAACAATATTCACTAAGTCGATACTTAGAAAATAAGAAAAGTGTTTAGAGAATAACAAAGCCATCAAATTAGTTGAGAAATAATGGAATTATAAAAATATATATATAAAAAGAGAATCATCATTTTTGTATCTATGGACATGGCATTGAACATAAAGTAAGATAGAACTAAAAATTGTTGAATAAATTTATGAATATGTATGAAGGCTTGGAGAATTTCTACTATTTTTTTCAGCCTCATTAATAAAACTCTATATTTACATTTTTAATTTTCTTGTTTGCTTTGGAAGATTTGAGACTTCTTTTTTAAATATATTTTGGTGAAGCAATATTTAGGGAATACTAATTTCTTGCATTATTTATTTTATATCATAAAATATTTATGTAAACTTGATGTCTTCCCTAACAATCTATATATTGTATATTAAATAATAGTACATAGCTAAATAATACTATTATAGAAATTAGCAAGATAGTTTTTATGAAAAGTACTACATAATGAGACCACTAAAATTTGATTGATTGCAAATTAACAGGATAATCCTACAATGCAAATTATCAGGATAATCCTACAATGCAAGATAATTTTTCTATTTAACATCAAGGTATAATAACAATTTCATTTTTTTTATTTTTTTATTTTATAGAATTGTCTCAAATTATCAGAAGATATTAATCTTAAACTGTTTATATGAAGTTTTCTATTGGTGCAATGACAAAGTTTTGTAGAGTCGGCAAGTGCGGAACAACAAAGTCGAATGGTGGTTGTGTATGGAGCAAATCACTATATTGCCAACTCCTATGATAGAAAATATTAAATTCAAGGTGAATAATTGCCTCACTGAATCTCTGGGTTCATCATTATGTTAGAGGCTAGAAATCTTGTTCTTGTTGAAGGTTTTAATCAAATTTCCAAATTCTTGTATTGCATCAACAAATATATATGCTCTCCTTATTCTATTTCTTCTTAATAATACTTCACATGAGATCGGATAATATTCGATCTTTCAAATAAGAATAGATTTGAGCCGAGGAAAGAATAATAAATGACGTAAACTCATTATTCAAGGATGATGAAGTTAGTAAAACGCGTTTGAAATGGATTCAGAACACTAGTTATTGTGTGTATTACTTTGGTAGTCTCTGTTTGGTAGAAATTTCTTGGAGTTTTGTGGTTATAAACACTAATAGTTCTAAATCTTTGAACCGGTGGAAAAAAGAAGATTTTGAAGGTAAATCGTGATAGATTTTTATAAGTTTTAGGCTAAATTCCACTCTTGGCAACGCCAAAATCACTTCATTCAAAGAATTCCTAAACTCCCAATCCTTCTTCCACTTGAGTGAGGGAGAAAGGGAAGGCTAAAATAACAACAAATGCAAGAGGGAGAAGGAGAATGAGAAACAAATAAATGGAGAAAGGGAGGACAAAGGACTTCCTCTAAGATAGTCTCGATTATGGAGGGATAATCAATGAATGAGAGGAGAATCAAAGCGTAGCTCAAAAGAAGCCCACGCACGCAATAAGTCGATCCCACCTCTCACCGATAGGGTTCTACGGCTCGCTTGTCGCAGAGTGGCTGGTATGCGAAGATTATGAGACTAAGAGTCAATGCTGCTACGTTAACCGTGACTTCTAATTTCGCTCGATTCAGGGGTATTCCATTTACACGGAGATTAGCTTATGAAGGAATTTCAAATATCGTAAAATTTTACATGTTAATTAATTTACCACGTACCAAACACGGGAAAAGTAGAATTACATGTATTTAAATTACATTGCACCTCTTTTACACGGAACCAAACAGCCCCTTAAGCACAAAGCAATTGATTTGACATTACTCTCAAACTAATTAAAGAAGTTAAAATAAACTCAATAAATTTAATTTTCAATGATTTTTAGCGTCTTAGCATTTTTTTGTAATTTTCTTTTCTTGCACAAGAAGTCATGAATAAGTCACTCTAAATCACTCTCACAACGTGATAAAATGAAATCCAATACCCACTTAAAATAAAATCTAAATAAACAAATCTTAAACTCTACGTCATATCCTCATCTCATGACTAAATTAATAATATTTGTGATATATTTTCTTCTTGATTAATTAAATGTGAACGAAGTCACCTCCACACACTGCTATATAGAAGACTATACAAGAGAATGCCTAAGTTGAACGAAGTCAATAACCTCTAATAGCACTAATGTACAGTCGACCTCATACATTTATTAATAAATCTCTCAAAGTCAATAATTAATACTCTGCCGCTAGTCCCGAAAATTTTTTATATTGATAACTACTAAAAACAACTACATATTTGTTACAAAATTTGACATCTGGCCTATTTAAACTTTTGAGAAATACTAGAAATTGGCTTCTGCACAAGCTTGCTGGTTCTGATCATGCTGATCTTGTCCTTGATCTTCGGATGACGAAGTGTCCCATGTCAACATTATCTTTGCATCTAACTATTCCAAATAAAGCCTCAAGCCTTCACAATGTAGGTTCTTCAACTTCTATTTCGCTGAATTCTCGTAGAGGTCATCTCGCCTCGCTTGAATGTAGGCCATCTCCAACTCTATAGTCAATGAGGTTGCGGATGTCCATTGGGTTCAGAAGGCTCATGAACTCTATCCTATGACGCCGATCAACGAGTGCATCCTCAAACAGAAAGAGTATACCGGCAATGGCAATTATGGATTGTCTCTTGACATGGTGGTTAAACGGGATGGCTTAACATCGATCTATAATTCTCTCTTCCTCCTTGTGTATGACTAAGAGAGCATCTGATCTCCCTTTATTTAGCTAACGCCGTGGAATTGTAGAATATCCGCACCTCCCTGGCAATGAAAAATCAATTAATTAAATGGCACTCTCTTTATTAATATCCTGCCTAAGTTAATTAAACAATGTCGGTCCCTGAGTATCAATTTAGAAGTTTATATAAACTCCCGAAAGTTGAGGCCGACGGAATTAAGTTCTTCAAAGCCCCTCAAAAGTGAAAAATGTTGCACCATACTGCAGAGCTTTCCTCACCATTTATGAACGAATCTTTTGGAACTTTTTGTCTCTCCAATTTTATTATTGCTCTTCTTCTACTGCTCAGCCTTGGTCGCGGAACGTCTTCTGCGAGACCGTATGACAAACCAAAAGCGATGGCTCCGAATGAAGACGATGAAGAGCCTAAGAAATCTGAGAAGCCTAAAAAGCCTGAGATGGCAACAATGTATTGAGATGAAAAGAAAGTAAGTATCAATATTAAGAATGATGACAATGGAGAGAAAGAAGAGGAAGATGATGATGAGGAGCTGAGGAAAAGAGCAGAGGAATTCATACAGAGAATGGTTGAAGTATGGAAGGTCGAGAAACAGATCCAGAGATCTCAACCTCTGACTAATTGATCATAATTTTTTTTTTCAAACTCAACTGACAGAATGTCTCATAAATTCCTAGTGGAGTGAAATAGATAGTTTGTTGTATCGATAAGAGTAACATAAGTACTCATTGACGAACTAGTCAATGTTTAGTATCCATGTTGATAGATGCATGAGGTGAGTTTTGTAAATAAGGAATTGTGAGTCTTTCCAATTCTGTTTCAAGTTCTCTGAAAAATAAAGAGGTGAATGTTATTTATGAGATTACATTTGATATTTTGGCCATGTCTCTGTCTCAGTTAGAATCAGCAAGTCCTTTCCCTTACTAATCTCAGTAGTAAAATATAGCAGCCACATCCTTTTGCCACTCCATCTAAATTGCTAGTGCACATCTAACTATTCAAATGACTACCGTTGAACACAAGGTTGCCATCATTCTCTCTGCCCTTATGTAACCATCTCTAATATAAAAGAGGTACTGCGTGCTCTCTATGCTATGATCTTTCTGTTATAGTGTGAGCTCATCTTTCACTATATAGTAAAAATCATCTTCTCCAATTCCTGTTCTCCTATGTTTCTCCCCACCTTATGTTCCTACCTGTTCGGATAATACCAAGCAGCTCACATCCAAGCAAGTCTTTCACACACAACTTTTCAGAGTACCACCTCATTCGAAAGATTATGTTTCTACTTTGATCTTTACATGCTTCACATTGTATTAGTTTTGGATAAATTTCATCAAGACTTAGGGTTTGTTTGGGACATATGTAAGTTTTTGAAAAATTAATTGTAAAGTTATTATAGAGAAAGCAGCTGTTGTGTGTGTAAAAAAAAAATTTTTTAGAAAAATTCAAACACCAATATTATGACAGTCAACATACTTTAACTACTCTAGTTTTCAAAAGTAATTTTTTATCACAAAACTTTTTTAAAATCAACCAAATAGTCAAAAGGAGGTGTGATTATTTTCTAGCTATTTTCTGAAAAAAAAAAATAATCAGAAAACTATCTCATATAATGACGAATATATCTCATATAAAGAAGGAATTATTGCATGTTATGCTTAATTTTGATGCTTCTAGATTGTAAAGTTATTTTATAAAATAATTCAATATTGTATATTTCAAAAATATATATATGTAAATATAATTGTTATTTTTGCATGATGATTTCGTTTGATTTTATTTTATTTGCACTTTTGTACAATCCTAATTTGAGGGATACGTATTAATATGCTATTTTAGGCTTTCTTTGAATTTAATGTTCGAAATTGATTTGATTTGAAGTTAGGGCGTGAAATTTAATTACCGAGATGTATTAGCTGATTTGAGTGTTGATAGATCTCTCGTATTTGTCATTTGGTACGAGCTTTGATTTGGAGCTGATCAAATATATGTTGCCAATAGTTTAGACTTACAATATTTATTTTGCAGAGCTTTTGTTTAAGCCTTAGGGTTGCCTGGTTGCTAGCATTATGGATGTAAAATAGAAGATTAAAGAAGATTTTAATGTTTCGGTATTTGGTATAAAAATATAACGAGTGTAAAGTAAAATTTTGAAGTAATTAATACAACCTCAAATCCTCCTTTTGTTCTATATTCAAATCTTGGATTTGTCATTTTGTTCTGAAGATGTTTCAATTTTTACGCTGCCAGGATACTATTTTTCATCAAGAACCGAAGAGACGAAGAGATTTTTCTTCTCTTCTTTCTTCTACAAATTTTTCATCCTGAGGAAAATATAATCTATCAGTCTTCTGTTCGCTTCATCCACTGATCCAATTCTAAAAGCTCTTCCAATCATCTCGGAGAAATTTTCTAATAAATAGTTCTTACAGAGAAAAGGCTCGTATTATAAAATATATGAGGATTTCTTTTTTAACAAAATTTATTGATGTGCAAAAACAAATCTAAATATTTAATTACGGTGAAAAATTTTTTTTTGGCATAATTTAAAATATAAATATTTAATTACGTTGAATTTTTTTCTTGAGATTTTTTACGTGAATTCTCATGAGTAGATTAAAAATCTTTCAGTTTTAATTTTATATAAAGATCTAATACAAATAATTTAGAGAAATATAGAGAATATTAGAGTTTTTATGTGAATAAATCTCAAGGAAAAGAAAAAATTTATAGGATTTTTCTCGGTCCAAATAATCCACTAAAAATTTTGATTTATAAAATTCTACTCTTTTATAAGAATGAGAAAGACTAAAATACAATATTATGTATAGCAAATCAGACAATGATTGCCTTTAAAATAGATTAAAATAATTGTAGGATGGTGGTCGGGTTGCAATGGCCACTGGTGATGATCAATGATGGTAGTGAGACGCCAATAGTGAGATTTCAAACTTCTAAACTCAACTCTTCGCCTCTTTTCCAATCATTCTTCTCCCCTTATAGTGAGGATAAAATTCTAATTTAGCCAAAATTGTAAATCACTCCATTGGATGGTACATATTAATCCTCTTTATTAAAGATAATTTTTTGAGAATTTAAGTGTCTTATAACTTTCGATTTGAGTGATCTTAAGCTTGTTAGATATTTAAATATAAGCATATCATATTTGAATATTATTTAAATATTTAATTAATGTCTAGAAATTTTTAACTATGCTTTCGAAGCTTGAATTGAATTCAATTAAACTTAGATCGACTCATTCTTGATATCATTGGACTCATCTTATCAAAGTATTCAATTTGTTTATAAATTTATTATATTAGAATTTAAATTTTTTTAATTAATTTTATAAAATTAAATATGCATACTGTCTTGAGATTCATGCTTAATTTGACCAATTTTATTATGATTTATCAAAATATATATACTTCGTTGAATAAATTACAGCGTAAAATAGACTTCTAAGTGAATAAACTTTTTTATTAGACATAATAGTGAAACTCAATCTCTAATATAAATTTCATATAAAAAAAATATTTAAGTTTTTTGTAATAGGGTTTTAAGTGAACTTGTAACTAAATTAACAACTCAACAATTAATATATCAAAGTCAATTATATTCATTTATTTAAATTATTAAATTAATTTATTTAACATATTATTGAATATAATTAAATAATGATCCGCTCATTCGTTGAACATGCATATTTGTTATGTAACAAATAGCTTGTAGATAACCTATTTTTAATTTCATGCATCTTATATTATCACTCTTGATAATTAAATTGTTGAACAATACGGATAAACTATTGGACAAATATATCAAAATTATTTAAAAATATTGTTAAACAAGTGAACATTCAATAATATAATCATTACAAAAAAGCATATAAATATCTAGTAACTTTATTATATTATCTAATAATTTAATAATATTATTAAATAATTTAATTATATTAAAAAATAGTACTGATTTGTGAAATTATGAATGCGTATAAAAAAAACAGTTATATATTCTGACATGAGATATATTAGGATTTTTTTCGATTTCAACAGATTTATCCGTTTTGTCATATTTCTTTTCCTTGCGCAGGAAGTAATGAAGAAGTAAGCTTCCAGTCACTCGTGGACTGCTTGCGGAAATACAAGCCAAAACACAATTAACTCTAAAAATAAACAAACCTTAAGCTCTACGTCATATCATCTTCTCATAATTAAATAATAGTAATTATATGCGATTGAGTCTTCCCTCACACGCTTTTAAGCCATAGAAGACTATATAAACCTCCGAAGGCATAGGCCAATTCAATTAACTTCTTCAAAGCCTGTTGAAAGAGAAACAAAATGTTGCATCATACTATGGAGCTTGCCTCACCGCTTGTAAACGAGTCTTTTGGTGCCTTTTGCCCTTGCAATTTCATCGTCGCTCTTCTTCTACTGCTCAGCTTTGGCCATAGAACCGTTGCTGTGAGAGTCTACGACGAACCGAAAGAGATGGCCTGCAGCGACGATGATGAAGAACCGAAGAAGCATGAGAAGGAAACTACGGACCAAGATGAAATGGAGGTCATTACCAACGACATTAAGAAAGGCGGCGGTGGAGAGGAAGATAAAGAAGAAGTGGAGGACGATGAGGAGTTGGGGAGAAGAGCTGAGGACTTCATACAAAGAATGATTATAAAATGGAAGGTTGAGAAGCAGATCCAGAGATCCCAGCTTTTGATTAACTGATCACAAGTTTTATTTTTGCGAGTTTTTTTCTTTAATTTTAATTCAATTTACAGAATGTCTCAAAAAATTTTAGTGGAGTGAGATATTCAACTTGAATTGTAATAACAGAACTACTTGATGAACCATGATGTTGTTAAGTATCAATGTTAATAAATATATGAGGTGAGTCTTGTAAATAAGGAACTAAGAAAGCCTTTCAACTCATTTTCAGATTCTCTAATTTGTTGAAGCTGAAGAAAATGAAGATGTTTATGGGGGGCGTACATCTGACATTTTGGCTAGGTCCCTTTTGACTTACATATATGCTCCATCAAGTCGATTAATAACAATTCGACGGACTGCAATGATGCACATCGGTGAAATACACTCGACGCCACAAAATTAGTTGAAATGACCCACGATCGAATGAACGACTATTTCAAGAACATCAAACTGATCGAATATACATATTGTACAATTCGGTCAACCGATCAAGAGAAATCTATCGCGCTTCACGCGCATACCGATAATTCGGAAGCTAATGATGACGCCAAACAACCTGTCACAAAATTTATCACACCGTTAGCATTGAAACATCGAAACCTATCAAATGAGACTGTTCGTGCTCAATTCGAACCGGTCTGCGTGAATGTCGGGCAATCGAAAGCAACGACGCGCAACTTTCGACCAAAATTGACTCGATTCGACTCCAACTTTCCGATCGTGAAACGGATTATTTCATCAATCCGAATGTCAATTTACCTAAAGACACATATTATGATGAGTTTGATTCAAAGATTCACAAAATTGACGATATCATAAAAGTCAAACATTCAATTTAATTAAACATAATTTCCATAGAAATGACACATATATTAAATTAGAATTTTTGCATGAATGTGGATTAGTGATCAAATTATACTCTTCTTATAAATGCTCCTCAATCACATTCAAAATTTCATTCAAAATTTTTAAAATCTTGCCTAAACACATATGAAAACTAATTAATTAGCAATTAGGGCTCCAAATCTTCTTTTTTTCCCTCCCAAGACAATGAGGCAGCGAGCAAAAATTTTTGACAGGCACCAAAACAAAAAAAATTCTCTCTCGTCTACTATCTAGGGCTTGGGCTGCGCATCTAGGCTTTTCATTCAAATCCCCAAAAGCCCCTCCTTTGACCTCAGCCTCGCTAAATGGCGATCTCTTTCACAGATCTTCACATCGAAGCATGTCTCGAGATTCTTCATGAATTTCTTTCCGGGGCTAAATTTTTAAATTAAGCATGATTAGTGCTTTAATTAGGTAATTAGGTAATATAAAAAAAGTTAAAATAAGCCAATGTAGTCATGACGACTCAATTTTATTAAAAAAAAATTAAATTGATATTTTATTTTTTGAATATATTATCTACAATGAGATAAAGAAATTTATTATGGAGGACAAAGGAAGATGAACTTGTATTGAAAATTTTATCTTATTTTTCTTCTTCAAAATGAAAAGGCCTAATGCCTTTTAATGCCTTTTATACTTTATGAAAATCATTTTAGAGACCTTTAATACACTAGCAGGATATAAGAATTTCTATAATAATTATTATGATTTATAATATAAAATATTTTATGATAATTAACAAATTTTAATTTAATCTCTCGAACAGCTTTATGAAAGCTCCTGAATAAGTGCTGAAGGACCTTTCAACTACCTGCCTTTTCATAGAACTACCTCAAAAAGAATTTGGACGATATGTGAAGAAAAACTCCAATATCTGAGAAGAAGCGTCTCGCTCTCATGTGCCCCATATATGGCTTGGTGATAGGACTTTCATAGCTGATTTTTGGGAATTTTAGGAGACTAGTTTTTTTTTTTTTTTTTTTTTTTTTTTTTTGAGAAAATTTAGATAAGTATATATTATTATAATTCTATCATGAAGATATTTTAATTATTAAGTTTACTTGAAATGAGTACAATATATGATTAATTTATAAATTTTATATTAGAGATAGAGTAAAACAAATCAAAATTGGTTTTATAGGAAAATTAATGGAGTTTGGTCCCAATGGAGCCATTCTCCTCGTAGAGTAAATTGGCTCTATATGAAGCATTAATAATTTTATTTAAAGACATGGAATGTATCAAAATTTTTTTAAAACATATTACTGTAAAATTTGAATCATTTACAATGGAAAGGAGCAGTACCTGCCTAAGAAGGAGGGAAACAAAAAATATTCATTATACAGGCCATCAACAGAGACCCAAGAATAAGAAAAAGGCCAAATTGGTTAAAAGACTTCATCACCAACTAATCGAAGAAGATCCGTATAAAGAGAATAATTCAATAGGTAAATAAATAAAATAACTAGCTTTACAGAGGATTTCCGCACATAAAAGAAAATATCACAAAACAGATCCTAAGAGAGTCGATTAGAAAGAATCAAGAAGTATAAACATATAACAAGCTAGCAAAGATAAATGTAAGATTAAGGAGATCAAGAAAGCTAATCGACAAAGATCCAAAACAAGACTAATAGCATGAAGATCAAGAAGTCTAACTAACTAAACGATAAATGTATTATAAATCGTAGTAAATCGATGAGACAAACAACGAATACTATAAATAGAGATCAGAGAGGAATGAAAAAGGTTGAAGAATTTATCTCAAGACTCCTCTGTTCTCTCTTCTCCAGTCATCTCCCTCCTTCTCCTGGTCTCTCTCCTCTCAGCTCAATTCCACTCTGGAAACCGTGGAAAATACTAAACAGACGGCAATCTCCTGATCTCCTCCAGCTCTATCTCAAGCTCTCATCCTCGGCCCTTTCTACGGTGGATCTTCCTTGGATCGACCTTTGTTTTAGTTGCATTAGACCTCTCATTAATACCGTCTTGTTTTATTAATTTAACTTGTATTTGAAGAGCAATTGCCTTATTTTGAAGGATGGAACAAATAGACATTATTATGAAGGTGCTGTCTCTTTTCACCACACATGGGCTTCATTTTGTAGACTTAAAGCCTTTCTTCGATTAGTAGCCTGCATCTAAACAGAAATTATTAAGTGCGCAGTTTAGAAGTGATTCTACATCCGGACTCTAATAATATTGTGTCGCCTTTCTTCGATCAAGAGTTATCTAAACAAAATTATTAAATGTGCTTTAGAAGTATATTTCCGGACTCTAATAATTATGTCGCGTAGTATACAACATGTATACATATATATAGTATATACATATTGTGTATTACCATGATGTATACTGATATACAATGCTATTGAAGTGGATGCAACATCTGACGCATGTTATAATTTGTCCTATTTAAAAGCACTTCAATTAATTGTCATTCATAATTTGGTGTGTTATTTTTTCTTTTTTTTATGTGAGTTTTTCTGATATAAGCTTTAGCACTGAAGCTATATCATATAATAAGACTGATTAAGGAAGAGAGCATATGGCTGAATCGAGTAGAAATTATGAGACACGTTATTTGGATGTTTAAAACCTATATTTTCAATCATTGTTGCTTATGGGAAAGATAATTCGCTTTCTTGATGCTATATGAATATCTCATATTCACACAGATGAGTTAATTAATTAAACAGCATATATGAGACAAGATTACTCTTTTTAGTAAAAAACTTTAAAATGCAAAAAATAATAATAATAATAATAACAAATAAAAAAAATAGAGTCTAATTCAATTGAAATAATTCAATTAATGAAAACCAAAGATTATAAATAGAATATTTTTTAAAAATTAAAGAAAAATTAATGCAACATAATAAGCATGATGAGATTCAAGCAAGAATTATATGTGCATGTTGAGACAAAGGGATTAAGTTTTTTTTTTTTTCACTCTCGGACTTTTAAACAATTGCCACCCTCAATTTTTTATATTATAATTTCTAAAAAAAGACCTCTCAATCACTAAAGATAATTTTTTTATTTATTAGTATAAAAAATTAATAAATGATAATGATTTAAATTAATTAACTTTGCTGTACCTTTAAGAATTCTAAGAGTTGTATAAAATTTCTAAGGCTTGAATTCTAGACGTCAGTTAATAATTAGAATAGATGATACATATATGATGTATACTAAATTCCATTAGAATAAATATAAAACATAATTTTGAATTTTGGAATGACACTTGGAAATGTAATTATTCCATAACTCCTCATTTTGTAGATATATTTTTATCTAAAAATTTTTATGGAGCCTATATATACCCTTCATATTATTTAGAAAACTCCCTTGAATAAATGTTTCAAAAATCATGTAATGTACTTTTGCTTGAACCATTAGAACATTACGTAAAAGCTCCATTTGCCCATATTTGCAAATGATTCATCTTCCCCATAGGAAGTATTATTCGGTTAATCTTAGCTGATTTATAGCAATCATGTGTGCATATAACAGTTAAGACTAAGACTCTTGCCTTCTCAATCTCTTATTTTGTGGCCATAATGCCAAGAGATTGATCTTACATCTCCTCCTCCAATTATACCTCTTGTTGTTAATGGTTGGTCAGTAGCAAGCACTACCTCACCCTCCTTATTCCCATCTCGCTCCTTTCTTATCTATAAAAATTAGAATAAGATTGATTAGAGCATCTAATTTTTACTCTAACTTTATTTAGTTATTATCTAATCTAATTTGATCACTCTCCAATATATGTATAATGATAAAAAGTTATTGCAACCCTTCATAAGTGGGCATGAACTATTGCCTTCTCTACTCTTTCTTCAAAAAATGAAGCGCATGCATTCCTATTTATAGTTTTAGCTTAGATAGGATCAGTGAAGTATATATAATAGACTTATAAAAATTTTTCTCATCAATTTTTTGCTCCAATATCGGATGAACAGTTGCCTCCTAGAAATAAGTTGGGAGTTAATGATTCACCATATAAACAAAAATATTTTATTAAATTTAAGATAACAACAAACAATTAAATCTTTATCCATCAATAAATATAAAAATATTCCTCCAGAACACTTTATTCTACTTCCAGCCGGACTGATCTTTTGTAGAATATAAGACTATATGCATCTCACTGCTTGATTAACGATAATAAATTTTGTATAGTTTAATCTAATTATTTGCTAAGTATTCTGTACAAGTTTATCAATCTATTGCAGTCATCTTGATGATCACTACCAATATAGAAAATATTTGGCACTTAAAGATGGACATAAAAGTGAAATCATATGAAGATTCAAGTGAAAATAGCAACACATTTAACCCCCAAGGTTATGTATCTAAATGTTCTCAAGGTGTTTATAGATTCAATATGTTGAATGAGTATGAGCATTATCAAAATCTCAAAATAATATATGCAAATGTAAAATTTGTTAATTAACTCATAAACAACATTTCATAAATCATTGAAAAGATAATTGTTCTACACATTCGAGGAGGATGAGACAAGATTACGAAAAAAAATTATCTCTCAATGTCCACCATAGACATTAAGATAAATAACCACTATATATAGTGTCACAATCTAGCTTATTTATCATAACATATCTTATTAGGTCGAGTGCATGACAAAAACATTTCTCAAGATCTATTTAAAAACAAAATGCATTATCAAAATTTTACAATAAAATGTCATTAAGCTATTATATCATTAAAATATATTAATTAAGTAAAAGTGATCATCTCATATACACATGTGTGTATGCTAAGTAATTGAGTATTTTTTTGAAGTAAAAGTCATCATCTCATATCTCATTAATTAAGGGGTTGTTTGAAATCAATTTATTTTATTTTAAAATAAACTATATTTGAAAATAATTATTATTTTTAAAAATATTTAAAACTGTGAAAAATTGTTTAAGCTCCCCCTACATGTGCAATTCATTAAAGTCGTTCTTATATAATGATTGCCTTATCACAAAATATTTTAATAGCAAGTTCTAGGAAGCCTTTAATTTGTAAGATCCTACGTATTGCATGTTCAGTCATTAAAAATTTACTTTGCATCTATCTAATTATATATCATAATTAAGCTCTTATAATATTTACTACTTATGCTCCAACTAATTCATTCGAGCCCATGTGAGAATGCCGTCCCGAGTTTTTAAAAAAAAAACAGAAAATATAACATTTAAATCTTATTTATGCATTTATACAAAATTTTCGACAAAATAATAAAAGAAGGGGACATCATATTAACAATATAAAATAAAACAGTATTTTTAAATAATAATAATGTAAATAATATATCATCATCATTAGTAATAATAATAATATATTATTATTATTAATAATATCATTATTATTATATATGTCCGTGTGAGCTTGCTCACATGTGAGAGAGATACAACTGAAATGAATGAATCATTAATCATTATAGTAATATGTTAACAACAAATAATAATAAATTTTTAATTAAGGGAAAAACAAATTTTGAATCAAATTTTTTAACAAGAAAAACATCAATCAAGTTTGATGGATGTTTCAATTTCATTTTGGATAATTTGGCTTTAACATTTGAATATAACCAATTTTGATGTTGTAATTTCTTTTAGCATTTTAACGTAATCTCAATTATCTTCTCTCTCTTTTTTATTTCTATTTTTTGAAGTTAAGCTCAATTGATAACTTAATTATAAGTTATTGATAATGTTAAATCAGAATCTTGGAGAGTTCTCAATCAAGTCCTCTGCAGATCAAATATTTTCTCCATCTATACATTATATAAATTTAGATTTATAATATGCGGTGAATTCATATTAAATACTAAAATTTAAGGCATTTTATGTTCTTTCCATCATTATGGAGAATTAAGAGAAAAGTATATTCTATCACCAATTTTTTGTTCTCAATTATCTCTAGTATTATAGTGATTTTTACTTCGACATAGTTATAATTTCACTTATAGGCTATTAATGCTTTTATAGATAATCCTGTGGATGAACTTCACTTATATGCTGAAAGTTTTGATGTTCACTTTCATCTTTGTTAAAATATTATTAAATATTGATCCACTTATAAATATGCTGAAGATTTACCCGCCGATATCATTTTAAGTTTTTAACTAATTTAGATTGAAAACAAGATAAGCCACTTATATAAATATAAATTACCATAATAATATTATATCATGAATATGATAGGCAGCATTTTCTGAGCTATATACCTCAAGTAATCAAGATATAATAGGATAAGCAAGAAAGGAATTCGAAAGCTATAGAGCGATATATAAATACATAACTATAACATGCATATGTAATACATAGCAAGATTTGTAACTGTAGCTACTACTGCCAAAACAAGCTTCTATATGCAGTAGTATTATGTGCCATGAAAGAGCATGTAGTAGATAGCTTCTCAAAAATTTTATAAAACTTTTATATAGTCGTTTATTTGAATCAAATGACAAGAATGCGCTTTTATTATTATCTTTAATCTTTACTTGCATCTGAGTTTTAGTATTTGCTATTTTTTTAAGTCCTTGTTGATGAAAGTCGGTGGTTGGCTTCTTATTTCATTCATGGTTCATAGATAGCCTTCTTAATGTTGAGTAGCTAGCTTGTCGAATGCATTCATAGTTGTAGAACATCTGGAAGAGCTTTAAGCATGATAGATGCATCGGTTTCCAATCTCTAGGAATTTCAGGCCCTGCAAAATCCAAGGACAACACCAGTTGAAGAAATTCTTTTTTCTTTACATCCAAAGTGTTCCTTACTAAAAAGCAATGGCATCATCAATCTTGGCCTTTGGGTTCTCTTTCGTATAAGAACCATGTTTGGCTTTCCACTTAGCTTCTTTCTGAAAATTCATTATAAATATTTCATAACATCAACATATTTGGGCAATATAGTGAATATATAGCCTCTATAATTTAGCTTATTGTATATAAATACTATTTTTGAGTCATATTTTAACTCAACTCAATTTAAATTTGATAGAGTGATCAGAGAAAATTCAAAATCAGCTTGAAATGTATTTAGACTTTGAAGTGGAGCTTAAACCCAAGTTCATTAATTTTATGCGAATCAAATTTTATTATCTATTGTGCTTGTAATTTGGATTAGTTTTGCATAAGATGTAATAAAGTAATGTTGACAAACCTCATAACTCTCTAAGTCATTCAACAAGTGGCATAAAACCTCAAGAGATTTGATAATCTTAGAATTTCAAGTCTCATTTTTCTTCGGAAATTTTGAGTTCATCAAATAACATTTTGGAAGAAGAATCATTATAACCGCAAAGTCTTTGCATTTCCAATATATTGATCTACTGATGGGTAATGAAAATTTTTGCTCCACTCAACTTCATTTAGCCATGACTTGAATATATCCCTCCACTTCATGGCATATAAAAAAAGCCACACTAATATTAATTATCATTATACATGCATATCATATAGAAATTAATGTTACAAAGGATTCATTATGAAACTCACAACATTTTGTAGAATTTTCTTCACATCATGACCATGCTGCTTAAAGGATTTCAGAGAAATATCATTGTGGGCTCCGAAAATTTGCCACCGACCTCTTCATGAAAAAAGTGTTTTAAAATGTCGGTGTAATTTTCAGAAGGGATGGAATAGTAGAAGACACTACCAGAGATTTCATCCTCATTTGGTGAGGACTTTAGATATGGTTCCAGTGTTTCATAGCAAGCCCCTATAGTTAATTGCCCCTCTCAATAAGTGAGAGAGAACTTTCGATTAAGGCTAGTCGTTAGATCGCTAAATATGTAGCGTATAGTAGCAATATATAGAGTTTCAGAATTTAGATTATGAAATTCATCATTTTAGCTTAAACCGGATGGTTGGGGAAATGATGACGTGCCCGATCTAGATCTCATGGTTCTATCATCCCGCGAGGGTCCCTAGTCTAGTCGAGGAGAGTTCAACCGATAAGGATCCTCATCAGCAAAACATGGGTTACATCATCCAAGAAATTTTTGTAGACCTAGGATGATGTTTGTCTAAGGAGATAGGCTTAAGGCTACCTTAGCTAACAGAGAACTATTTACCCTATCAAGCATACCCTATGATTCACAAATCAAAAGGCAGAGCCATTGGGGAGCATACGGGCTACGGTCGTGATCGTAATATAATGGAGGCGACTTGCCAAAACCACCGATCAGAGGACTCGGTAAATCGCTTCATCTGTGGACTACTGGTCAAGAGTCGAGAGGACACGGGCCACATCCTTACGTGAAATTGATTGAGAGTGAACATAGCAACACTTGATTTGATTGGCTCCTTTGTGAGCTAGTTTTCTAAATTTGTCACCCCATAAATAGTTGCGGAAGGTGGATAGGTTGAGTTTGGTTTAAGTTTTTAGTGATAGAGTTTCATTTGAACAATTTTAGATTACTATTTGATTTGAGTTAATTTGATTAGAAAGATTGATTAATTTGAATATGTTTAAGAGCTTTAGACCACGTCGACTCTATTTAGTTGCTAATAGAGGATTAGATCTCACTTTGTGAGTCAATTTTGAGATATTTCTTGATTTGAAACTCTTATTATATTTTAGGTTTTGTTAACCTAGTCTAAGACTAAACTAGGAAGCCACTTGCATCCTCAAACACTTGAATTTAAGCATTGAGTATGGGGCACATGCGTGTTTATAGCTTTATTTATTTATCTAAGGAGATAATCTTAAGTCTACCAGTGAAGCTATTTGCCCTATCAAGTATACCCCATGATTCACAACTCAAAGGGGCAAAGCCATTGGGAAACATATGGGTGGTCATGATGTGATAATGGTGGGTGGCCACCACCGTCAAAGGACTCTGGTCTACTTCATCTGTGGAGCCTCTCTTGCCAAGTTACAATGGGAGGACACGGGTCACATCCTTACTGGAAAGAGATTGATTGAGAGTGAACATAGTAGAACACTTGATTTGACATTGGCTCCTTTGTGAGCTAGAGTTTTCTTAATTTGTCACCCCCGATAAACTATTGGAAGGTGGATAGATTGAGTTTTGCTTTAAGCTTTTAATGATAGAGTTTCATTTAAACAATTTTTTAGATTAACACTCAATTTGAGTTAGTTTGATTTGAAAATAGAATCACATTTTGATGAAAATATCCCCTATGGTTGAAATTATCATTCAACATAGCCATCATCGGGGTAGTTAATTGATTGATTGAATTAAATATATTTGAGAATTTTAGATCATGTCAACTCTATTTAGCTCTAATAAAGGATCAGATATACTCACATTACAAAATTAGCTTCAGATATTTCACTAAGTTGAAATTCTCATAATTGATTTTAGGTTTTGTTAACCCGGACCCAATCCTAAGACTAAATGGAAACAACGCATTCAGACACAATTTAAACATTTAGCATAGTGTCAGGCATGCAAGTGTGTTTGAAAATTTAGGTAGTTTTGTGTTTGAACTATGATATTGATTTCAAATTTTTATTTAATTCCATTTTAGCCTGCGCAGCTTTTTCAGATATTAAAATTTGCACTTGAAATCTCTATGTCCGAGCACATGCAGATATTTATAGCTTAGTTAATTTCATCTAATTAATGAAATCATTGATTTTGAAAATCATAATTAGAATGAAATCCCTCAATTTTTTGATCAAAGGAAGGCCTATTATTTTTATAGATTTTGTTTTAGTATTACTTTTATCATGTACAAAGAGTTGCGATCCGTTGGCGAAGAAGGGCATAAATTGATCTAATATCTTATTAGATTTTAGATTAATATTTAATATATTCCAATTTAGCATCATACCTTTTCATTAAAATTTGCACTTGAAATCTATGTAAAGCATATGTAAGAATTTATAGCTTAGCTAATTTCATCTAACTAATGAAATCATTGATTGTGAAAATCATAGTTAGGATGAATTCCTTGATTTTTGCGTGAAGGAAGCCTTATGATTTTTATAGAATTGGATTTTGTCTATTTGTACAAAGAGGTGCAGATCCGGTGGCGAAGAAGACGTTGTAAATTGATCTAATATCTTATTAGATTTTTTAAATTAATATTTAATATATTCCAATTTAGCCTCGCACCGACATTAAAATTTTGAAAAGCTCTATGTCCGAGCACATGAAGGTTTTTTGTAGCTTAGCTAATTTTATCTAATTAATGAAATTATTGATTTTGAAAATCATAATTAGAATAAAATTCTTTAATTTGATCGAATGAAGCTCCATAATTTTTGTAGATTTTGATTTAATATCGCCTTCTATTTGCTTGTACAAAGGGTTGCAGATTCGATGGCGAAGAAGACATTTTGATTTAGATTATAGTTTAAAACACTACTGACGCTTAGCTTATTTGTTGAGTTTTTGCAATTCTCCCAACTTGATTATGCTCAATTTATATCAATTTTGATAAGTTATGCCGATTTTAGTGTTTGTTGCTTTAGCCCTACTCATGCTTATCAACTAGCATAGTAATCATCTCCACACTCGTACAAGAGTTATTAAACTCAATTTGGATTTATCCTTAAATTTTGAGTTTATTACAAGTTTGTTATGGGTTTAGCATTAGTCCCCTCTCAATTCCAATTAAAGCTTGTTTAATTTTGAGGGATTTACAAGAAAAGAGAACTCACTTTACCACTTCAATTTAAACCATAGAGAATTGTAATTAAAGTTTGTTAGCTTAGTATTAGCCTCCCTCAAAATTTGTTTGCATTTTAAATGAATGTTCCCTTTTTTTAAAAAAAAAAATTTGCTTTAAAGGCTCCCCTTTTTTTTCTTATTTGACGCTTTTAGATTAGAATTAGGTTCAAGTTTCCCTACTTAGCGTTCTTAAATCAGCTCATTTAACTCTCCCCTCTTTTTTTTTTTTTTGAAGTCAAAAGATTTGGCCAATTTAGACCTCCGGCATCATCCCATGTAGAGGCTCGGGGTGTTTTGGCTTCGGTGCAGAGCGTATGAGTGGTGTCTTGCGACACCACAGCCGTCACCACACCCACTACGCTCTAATGGGCATTAGCGGGGTCTTGAAATCTGCAGGAAGAAATGCAAGCAATATATTCAAGTCAGAATTAAGTCCAAATTTCAGACATTTGGCGGTATTCCTGTCATCCCCATAGAGGCACTGTTTTCAATCACGATGAGCGCGGTTGGTGTTTTGAAACACCTCGGCTATTTTCATCGTCATGCCACATATGAGCATAAGGCCTTGATCATTGATGCATGGCATAGCGGCGATGTCTCATACATGACTAGATTTCATCTCATCACGCCCTGATGAGCATGATGAGGCCTTCAATCACACATAAAAGCAAATATATGCAAATATTCTAAATTTTTGACATTTGAGGAGTATTGAGATTTGGCCATGGGGAACAAATTATGGCATGCGATCAGCGTGTTTTTTGATGAGCGTGAAGCGAGAGATGTCCGTGATTGCGAGAGAAATCGAGGGAAGGATAATTCTTTACACTTGTAGAGAATTTTTCAATGAGGAAAGCGTCTGAGAGAAAATGTGGGAGGGAAAATATCTATGGATATGGTTTTCAATTTAGAATTAGATAAACTGAAAATATATGGTTGCGTATAATTCAATTTTAAATTATTTTAAATTGACTAAATAATCAGTAATTTATATAAATGTACATAATTTATATATATATATATATATATATATATATATATATATATAGTATATATATATATATATATATATATATATTTCAAAAGCGGCGTAGTCGTTTCAGCGTCAGGGGAGGTTTGGAAAGTCGCATCAATTGGGTGGACTCAATGTGTCGGCTTTCAACCACTCAATTTTTTGGTAGACTCATGAATGTGAATGATCTCATTTGATAGATTTGATTTCAAAGCCAATGGTCAATCAATTTTGAGCGGAGGTCATTTGACAGCGTGCCGACCTTGATATAAGCGTGTTGAAAACTTCGATGACGGTTGATTATCGTTGTACAATATTTATATCGAAATTTTGATGTTTGAATGTGGGATCGTTCATCGAGGGTCATTTGAGTTGATTTAGGCGATACAGACCTCGAGGGACGACACGACATTTATGCTCGAATTAGCGCATATAGTCTCATTTGATAGATTTTGATATTTTGATCGCGTGATGTTTCTGCGTGAGTTGGAGGATATCAGCGAAACTTTGATATGTGTTGACAGAAAAAGGGGGAGATTATTAGATTTCAATTTATATTTTAATGAGAGAGAAGAGACAAATGGGAGAAAATACCATTTCAAATGACATGGTATTTTTTGAGCCTCAATTTGAATTGTTAGAAGTCAATTTAAATTAATTTTAAATTGATTAAGCGGCTTTAATTCATGGCGAATGTACATATATTTATATATATATATATATATATATATATATATATATATATATATATATATATATATATATATATATATATATATATATATATATATATATATATATATCAATTTAATAATTCTAATGTTCCAAACCCAAGTAGTCGTTTCGATCGAGGCCGTTTGGTTCAAGTCGACATCAAATTGGGTCCACTTGACTCAAAATGCATTTCGCGCTCAATTTTTGGGTGACTCATCCCAGTTGAATGATCTCATTTGATAGATTTTGGCATTTCAAAGACAATGGTGCAATCAATTTTACGAACGGAGGTCATTTGACTTGCATCGGTGCCTTCTGACCTTGATATGCGTGCAAGCGCGTTGAAAACTCGATCGCTTGATCGGTTGATCATCAAGTTGTACAATATTCATATCCTGACCAATTTTGATGTTTTGAATGCGATGACAAAGTTTGTTCATCGATCGGAGGTCATTTGAGTTGATTTTGGTGACGTCTAGTGCATTTCAGCCTCGATTTGCGTGTTGTCACTTCAAATCACTTGACATTTGCACAGGCTCGTCCGAATTGAGCGCATATAGTCTCATTTGATAGATTTTGATATTTTGAAACTAAGCATGATCAATTTTATAACGGAGGTTGTTGGATATCACTTCTCAACTTTTGATATGCTGTTGACACATTGATGCTCGGCGCAATCGATTGATCGTTAGATTTTGCAATATTTATATTCTGACCAATTTTGAAGTTCTAAACACGATGGCAAAGTTTGTTCATCGATCAGAGGTTATTTTGGCCATTTTCAATGACATCCAGTGCATTTTGAGCCTCAATTTGTGCACTGTCACCTCCGAAGTCCATCGAATTTGACTTATGGGCTTGTCTTGACTTATGACACATATGTGGAAAAATCAACAAATGTGATTCATGCATGGAGCAAGTCACGTTAGTTGAAAATTGGTGACCATTTGGGATGGCCATAGAACTTGGATCATTTCGGCTTTGATTGTGATAGCTTACAGAACTTTGACAGGATTTGTCATTAGTATGTTGCCTAATTCAGGACATGCTAAATGAAGGGCTTAAATTTGTCGAATGACTTGTCAAATTGATAAGAGTTCTTACACCATCTATCTCTTCAATGGCTTTTCTTGAAGATCTCTTTCTTTTATGTCATTCTGATTTGAGTTTCCGAACCCAACTTCGTGCTTGGTTGGGTTTGATGGAGGAATTGTCACTTGTTTTGATGAAGGACTCGCTAGGGAATCGGTTTATCGCTTGATGATTTGAAATTCTTTTCTTAGCTTTGAGCTTGGGACTTGATGAATGATTGACTGATTTGTCAACATTGACTTGTCGAAGTGTATATGCCATGAACCACTGTTTGCTGTTTTGGCAGATTCATTGAAGGATACATATTACCAGCCTTCCACTATATAGGGTCAATGTTGAGTTATTGGTCTTGCAACGTGTGCTTTAATAGACTAAATAACCACAAAATTCCTTTAGTTCAGCCATCGACTTTGTATGAACTATGAAATTGCTTCCTCGGTCCTGTGCTTTCTACTTTGACAGACTTGATGAGGAGATTGGCTTTAATAATGTGAGCTTTGAGATCAATCATTTGAGAATAGATTGAAATATCACCTTGCAAGTAATATGAAGATTGATTTGAGGCAGCCCTGAATTGAGCGCTTCCTCAGATTGCCTTGATCTATCGATCAAGTAGAAAGATCTCTTAGATCCTGGCTACTTGTAATCATTAAGCTGGACCTGGTTTGAGATTGAACATCTATCGTCATTGAACTTGACGAGCATGGGCTCTTTCACTACGGCCTTTTCTTGCGGCTTATTGAGTGAGGAGAGCGTCAAAGAACCGCCATATTTTGGTTTGTTGAGTTTGACCTTTAGAACCTACTCGAAGTCTTCAACTTAAAGTGGATTGGTGGTTTTGTCATCGACATGAATGGGGCTCTTTCACTATGGCCTTTTCTTGCTGCTTGTTGAGTGAGGAGAGCGAACTCACCATTTGTGGGCTTGTTGAGTCCGACCTTTAGAACCCATCCGTGTCCTAGACTTCAAGATGTAGAGGTTGATATTTTTCCAATTCAGTTGATTGAAGCTTCCGAAATTAGGAGTTCTTCTGACTTGATCTCCAGAATTTGGCAAATTTGGGAGATAAATTTCTTGACGTTTAGGGTTGTCCTTTTATGTGTAGAAATAGATTCTTTTTGTTCTTGCAAGACTCTGCAACTTAATGGTAACAATTATGGATATATTCAGGAATTTTGGCATAACACTCGATGTCAACCTGAATCAGAATATATTTGAGGATCTCATCTTATGGCACGATGTCAACTCAAATAAACTTAATATAAACTAAAAAATGCCCCTATATTACAAAGGGAATTCTAAAGTACATTTATGAGAATTTTCAAGATGAAAATATACAAATACATCCATATTTTAATTGATGTACTCTAAAGGAGATTTTAATATACAACCTTGATTTCATCGTATATAAAATCTAAAATGCCAATGTGTAAGAGAGAATTTTCATGAAAAGTTCTTCATTGGAGTATGTTTATTTAGGGATCTTATGAAGCGATGTCAACCTAAATAGATATACTAAAAAAAATGCCCCCTATATTGCAGGAAAATTTTTATTGTACCTTGGGAATGTATTTGTCATGTATAATACTTTTTTGGTAACGACCGTTGATTGGCGGCATTGGTCTTTCACCCTTTAGGTTGATGAGTTGGTATGCCTCTCCTTGATACACTTTTTCAATGACAAAAGAGTCTTCCCATTTAGGCTCAAATTTGCCACCAAATTTTTGATTAGGAATAATTGGTCTTCTTAGCACCAGGACCAATTCCCATTTTTGGAATGTTCGGTCGACCGTATGGTCAAAGCTAGATCTTTGCTCGATAGACTGATTTTGATGAGCTTGTAATCTAACTTCATCAAGTGCCGAAGTTCCTCCATTCTCGATGAGTATTTTGATCTTCAGTTAGATTGTACTGGATGGCTACTCGAAGTGAAGGCAACTCAATTTCAAGCGGAAGAATTGCTTCAGTTCCAAATACCAATGAATAGGGAGTGGCTTTAGTTGACATCTTGTAGGTAGTTTGATTCGCCCATAGAGCCTCTACTAGCTTAGTATGTCATTCTCTTTTATTTTTAGTGAGAATCTATTGAGCTTGACTAATGTCTTGTTGAAGGCCTCCAAACCATTTTCTTGGATTATATATTGAAGAATATCGCCAATCAATTTTATGTCGATCGACGAATCTATAAATCTTTGCACTTTTGAAAGCTGTGTCATTATCAAAAATTATTTGACGTGGCACTCCAAATTTATAGACTACATTATGCGTGACGAAGTTGATCACTCGGTTGACAATAACTTCTTTAAATGGGGTAGCTTCAGCCCACTTAGAGAAATAGTCAGTCGTTGCTAGGATGAAGTGATGTCCAGCTGACGACGGTGGATCAATTGGTCCAATCACATCGTGCCCAACATTCGAATGGTCGGATGCGTTGTTGGGTGTAATGGATTTGGAGGTTGATGGATGAGATCCCATGTACTTGACACTCATGATACTTCTTAGCATGATTAATACAATTTCTCACCATAGATGACCAATAATAACCCATCTTTTTGATCTTTACTATCATCTTGGGACCTGACTGATGTGCACCACAAAGTCCTTCATGAACTTCAACCATCACTTTGCTAGCTCCATCTATATTTAGGCATCATAGCCACATTTGTTCAAAGGATCTACGATATAGTGTATTGTTGACGAAAGCATAGCGTAGCATTCTTTTCTCGATTTGAGCTACCAGTGATTTATTACTTGGTAATTTTCCTTCTTTAAAGTAGTCGATGAAGGCTTGCCTCCAATCACGTGACTCTTCTACAACAAAGGCTTCACACTGCTTTTCTGAGGCAATGTCATTCTTAGCTCTTCTTGGTACAACTTCTTGTTGATTTTGTAAAAGTATGAGCCCGAGTTGCATCCCATTGTCAAATTTGATAACCCTCTACTGTGGGATTGATACTTTATTGGCTCTAGAACTCATTGAGTAAATACGATCATGACATAATCACCATTCATACTTGTCATTTCCTTAGCTAGTTGCTAGGCAGGCTTTTATTCTCGGATCGAGAGACTCGAGTTAGTGTGATATTTGGTATCTGCTTCATAAGCTCAAGAACTCGCTTGTGATAGAAAGCTAACTCAAGCTTGTTAATTCTATAGATGTCAAGTACTTGATTTATAATAAGCTGAGAATTGCCCAAAATATGCATGTTTTGAATGCCTATGAAAATAACTTCTTCAAGACCTGCCACTAATGCTTCATATTCAGCTTCATTATTAGTTATTACCAATCCATATGATCATCTCATTATCCCTCCTTCTCTTGGTAAAGATGCAATTTGTGATTTTTCTCTTTCATGAAAGAGCATAATTTGCTCATCGAGCAAATCATCATTAAGAGAAGAGTCGCCAGAATGGGATGTGCAGCTAGAAAATCTACTAAGACTTGTCCCTTCTGCGTAACATATGTGCTATCAAATTGTAGAAGCAATACTGTCCATCTTGTGAAGCGACCTATCAACGTTGGTCTTGTCATCAAGTTATATGATGAAGCATTTGGACATCTTTGCTCGGTAGACTTCTAGATTTTGTTGAGCTTGGTGCATGACCTCGTCAAGTCCATCAAATTCTCACATTCGTAGACATACATTCTCATCTTGAGTGAGATTGTACTGAATGGCTACTCAGAGTGAATGTAGTTCAACTTTAAGTGGCAAGACTGCTTCAGTTCCAAATAATTTAGCATAAGGAGTGGATTTTTTTGGGTACAAGATGTATGCCGTCTTCTTTAAGGCAGTTTCACTTCAAAGTTTTGGCCTCCAAATTTGCTTACTTATTTGTTGGGACCTTTCGATGGCGGATTCTTGGACCTATGGTCCAAGTGTCTTGCCTCGATGCTCATCGTGTGGGATTTGAATTGGTTGACATCTTGCCAGAGTTATAAGAGGTCTCCTTCAGGTCTCCTTGAAGGAGCAATTGTAGCCTCCTTGATGACAGGATTTTGATATATTTTTTTCATCAGTCCTTTCTTCTTAGCAACTTTGAGGACCATATACACTCTTGCATATACAGTTTCAAATTCTCTCACTGGAGAAGCTAGAACCTAATGTTATCAGGTCCAGAAGGACTATTTGATTTGACCAATAGAGCTGTTCCACTTTACCCATCGTAGGATATCAAATATGTTATGGGTTGGAACACTCACTTATGGTTCCATAACTTATAGAATTGAAAATGATTGTTGCTGCGATTAACATTTCTTTTCTCACTATCTCCTCTTAGTTTGCTTTTTAGATGAAGAAGTTTTTTTGCTACTTCTTCTCGAGACTTTCCATTTTTTTTTTTCTACCGATAATGGATCCTCGAACACGCGGTTCGTCACCATGCTCATGGAATTTCTTAGAATGGTCTTAAGCTCTTATTATCATTAATTGTAGCTTTTGTAGTGGAGCATTTTTGACTTCTTTGATAATTGATATTTATACTATTTTTCATAAGATATTTTTCTTAACAACTTTCGAACTCTATGTGCTCAGATAGAGTTTGTTTCTTATGATGGTTAAAGTATTATTAACAAATACCATTTAACATCATAGAGCTATTCCTTTTCACCCATCTCAAAATTTTCAAATTTATGGGTAAAATACTCGTTGATTGGTTGTATGACTTGATTGACAACAACTACTGAGCTCATAATTTAGTGTTTCTTCTCCTTTGCCTTTTACTCAATTTTCTTCCAGAAGATGTGGCTTCAGTATCATACCTTCCTAGTAAAAGGTTCAACCAAGGTTGTCGATTCTGGTATGACTAAAACTTTCTACCGTGAAGGTTCTTCATGATTAGCGCTTCAAAATGAATCAATCTTTTAAGTACAAAGGCTCTCTCCGAGGGAGTAGTGGTCATTCCATTTGTCCTCCTTCTTTGCACAAGTTGGTGCATAGAATATGCTGTTTAAGGTAGAGATTATTTGTGATATTGGAGAGTTTGCACTACCAAATTGGATGATTGCTCGATATCTCGGTATTGATTATAGCATTAGCCAGACGAACATTAACTCTGTGACCTGGCTGCATGATGAACGATGTATTCTGAAGATCCATCGATATAGAGAACAAGTAGATCAGTCATAATGAGATGACTGATTTAACTTTAATTTCAATGATAATTGATTTTAATATTTCAATTTTGTTCATGCTCCACTGCTACTACAGCTTAAATTTGACTAGCTAAAGATAGAAAGAGAAACCGACCAATGCCAGAATCAGGGCTCCAAAAATTTGCCACCCATGAAAAGAGTGTTTTAAAGTGTCAGAGTAATTTTCAGAAGGCCGATGAGATAGTAGATAAGACACTACCGAGAGATTTCATCCTCATTTGGTGAGAACTTTAGATTTGGTTCGTTTCTAAAGCAAGCCCCTATAGTTAATTACCCTCAATAAGTGAGAGAGATCTTTCGATTAAGGCTAGTCATTAGGTTGCTTAATGCGTAGCGTATAGTAGCAACATATAGAGTTTCAGAATTTAGATTATGAATTTTATCATTTCAGCTTAAACCGGATGGTTGGAGGAATGATGACGTACCCTATCTATATCCCATGGTTTCCATCCCGTGCACGCGGTCCTAGTCTACTTAGTCGAGGTAGTACCAACCCGACAAGGATTCTCCGAACATATGGGTTACGTCCAAGAAATCCTTGTAGACTGGGTGATGTTTGTCAAGGAGACGACTTAAGTCTACCTTACGATGAGGGTTATTTTCCTATCAAGTATACCCTATGATTCATAACTCAAAGGGCGAGCCATTTAGCATACGGTGATCGTAATATAATGGAGCCGACCGCCAAACCACCCGATCGGACTCTATGACCGCTTCATGGAGCCTACGGCCGTTTCGCCGAGGCATGGACCACACGGCATGAGGTTGATTGAGAGTGAACATAGTAGAACACTTGATTAGACATTGGCTCCTTCGTGAGCTAGAGTTTTCTTAGTTTGCCGCCCCTGACAAACAGTTATGAAAGGTGGATAGATTGAATTTGGTTTAAGTTTTTAATGATAGAATTTCATTTAAGCAGTTTCAGATTGCTACTTAATTTGATTTGAAAAATTAATTAATTTGAATATGTTTAAGAGCTTTAGATCCTGTCTATTTTGTTTAGCGGTTAATAAAGGATTAGATCTACCGTCACCTGACAGAATCAGTTTCTCAGATATTTCACTGATTTGAAACTCTTATTATAGGTTTTTAGGTTTTGTTAACCCGGACCCAATCCTAAGACTAAACCGGGAAGCAACCCGCGCAGCATCCTCAGACACTTGAATTTAAGCATTCAACATAGTGTCGGGGCCCATGCGGGTGTATTTAAGAATGCCTTAATTAACGCCTTCTGTTCTCTTGTACGATGTGTTGTGAATCCGGCGAAGAAGGCATTTTGATTTAGATTGCAGTTTAAAATATTACTACACTTAGTTTACTTGTTGAGTTTTTGTAATTTTTCCAACTTGATTATGCTCAATTTACATCACTTTTAATAAGTTATGCCGATTTCAATATTTATTGCTTTAACCTCACTTATGCTTATTAGCTAGCATAGTAATCACCTCCATATTTGTATAAGAGTTATTAAATGCAATTTGGATTCATTCTTAGATCTTGAATTTAATGCAAGTTTATTATGAGTTTGGCATTAGTCCCCTCTAAATTCCAATTAAAGCTTGCCTAATTTTGAGGAATTTACAAGAAAGAGAACTCACTCATTACTTCCATTTAAGCCATAGAGAATAGCTATTAGAGTTTGTGAGTTTAATATCAACCTCCCCCAAATTTCACTTAGATTTTAGATGAATGTTCTATTCTTTCCAAAATCTTCTTTAAAGGCTCCCCTCCTTTTTTGTTTCACGCTTTTAGTTTAAAATTAGCTGCCAGTTTCCATACACAGCGTTCTTAAATTAGCTCATTTCACCCTCCCTTTTTTTCTCTAAGTCAAAAGATTTGACGCATTTAAGACCTCCGATCATCCAGTGTCGAGATCGTGTTTTATTTACCCACTGATGAGCATGACGGCGTCTTACATATTATCTCGTCATACTGCTGAGCATGAGGCTTCGACTGATAAAAAAGATATATATATAATTTTTCTTTTCGCATTTTATCAAACACTTCCTTGCCTTCTACTACTTTCAACATACATCTTTATCAAAGAGACTTACTCGATATCGATGAGCATGTGGCGGCGTTTTGTGAAAAGATTGCATAGAACGGGCCAAGTTTGGGTCAGTTTGAAGGCTGGACGGGCCGTGGGCAGCAGCTTTGAAGGGAAAGTGCAGTGGGCCGGTGCGGGCTTGGGAAGTGGGCTCGTGGGCTGGAGTTGCGGGTTTGGAAGAAATGGGCCGGTGGGAGCGGTTTACAGGCTGAAGGTGCCGCGGTGGTTTGCGGGAGTCACGGACAGAGGGATTGCGGGCGACGACAAGCTCAGGCTGGAGCGGCGAAACGCGGAACGGTCAGCGGCGGGGTCGCGTGCGGGTCGATACACGGGAGCGCAGAACGGGCTCGGGTCGTAGCGGCGACGGGTCACAGGAGCGGGTCGGTGCGGATGCGCGGGTCGCGGGTTGGGTCGGTGCGACGGGTCGGAGGGGCCGGGGAAGCGCGGGTCGGAGGACGTGATGCGGAGCGGGTCGCGCAGGATTGCGCTGCGGAGCGGGCCGCGGGTCGACGACAGTGGGCTTGCGCGGGGCGTGCATGCGCCGACGGGATTGGCCAGACCGGCGGCGGGGAGACGCATGGAACGGAGGGAACCGAGAGAATTTTTACCTTGCACTTTATTCTTTTCTTGTTCTTCCGACGGGAGAGAGAGGGATGCAGGAGAGAGAGTAGAGTGGGAGAGAATGAAAGAGAAAATGGGAAAACTGCGAGAAATGGAAAAAAATAGGGGGAGTGGTTTTTTTTAAAAATTTTTTTTGAATTAGATAAACTTTAACATGGATTTCACGCCGGTAAATACATATAATTAATATATATCAATTTAGGGTAACTCGGATGTTCCGAACCCAACAGCGCACTCCGTTTCGCGATCGGAGGCCGTTTCGTTCAAGTCGACGTCAAATTGTGTCAATTTCAGCTCGAAATGTGCATCGCCGCTTTCGCTCGCTCGATTTTCATGCAAACTCATCCGAATTGAGTGCGAACAATCTTATTTGATAGAGTTTGGCATTTCAAAGTCAATGACATGATCAATTTCACTAACGTAGGTCGTTTGACTTGCGTCGGAGCCTCCCGACCTCGATATGTGTAGGCATTACTGGCGGATCAATTCTCATCAAGTCGTGAAATATTTATATCGCCAATTTGATTACGAACAACGACAAAGTCCGTTCGTCGGTCGGAGGTCATTTGAGTTAGTTTTGATAACATCCTGTGTATTTCAGCCTCGATTTACGTGCTATCACTTCAAATCACTTGACATTTGCACAGACTTGTCCGAATTGAGTGCATATAGTCTCATTTGATAGATTTTGATGTTTTGAAGTTTCAGATCAAATGAACGGAGGTTGTCGGACATCATCGCATTTCAACTTTGATATATGTCGACGCTTGATAGCTTAGTTGATTGATCGTTAAATTTTGCAATATTTTTATTTTGATCAATTTCGACGTTCTGAACATAACAACAAAGTCCGTTTGTCGATCGGAGGTCATTTCGACTATTTTTGGTGATGTCCAGTGCATTTTGATCCTCGATTTGTGCACTGTCGCTTCCAAAGTCCGTCGAGTTGATTTGTAGGCTTGTCTTGGTTTATGACACATATGTGGAGGTCAACACCAGGGATCATGACTGCCGGGATGACGGAACCATGAGATCTTGATCGGGCACGTCATCATTCTCCCAACCATATACTTCAAGCATAAAATAGAAAAATTGACGAATTTCATTAAATTTCAAATCCGAATTGTTGCTATTATATGCTTAGCAATTAGTGACCTATGACTAGCCTTAATCGAAAGTTCCCTCTCACTGATTAGGGAGGGGTAATTAAATATAGGTGCTTGCGCCTATGGAAACTTGGAACCAGATCTGAAGTCTTCATCAAATGAGGGCAAAATCTCTGAGTAGTGTCTTATTTATCTACTACAAATAATCATCTACTTTCTGAAAATTTCGTTCAGCACAAAATCTATACTCTCGTTTCATCGAAAATACGAGATATTTTGAGAGAGAGAGAGAGAGAGAGAGAGAGAGAGAGAGAGAGAGAGAGATTATGTGTGGAGTTTTGATGTAGAGCTACATCCTAACTCCATTAGTATTGTGCCACCTAGAGAAGTAACTAGCTCATAGGGTGTGCATAATTTTTAATAATTAAATAATAATTATAATAATTATAATTAAATGAATAAAAATATATAATATTTATTTTATTTCAAAAAAAATATAATTAATTAGTGAGATAATATCACTAAATTTATAAGAAAATATTATAAATAGATAAAAAAGTGAAAATTATAACCTATAATTTACATTTTGTTCATCTTCTTAGGATTAAATATATAAATTAATATTGCCAAAGATTTATAGATTAAATTATTTGACTACTATAAAAGGTAATGAAAGATTAGAATACTCTCTATTCATTCTCAAAATACTAAGCACAAAATAAATTTTCTGTAAAAACTTATGTGAAATAGATCCAACAAGTAATTTATGAATTTAATTAACATTAATATTAATTGATATGTGCATATAAAATGTTCTTAAAAACTAAAAGTTTTGTAATATTAATATATAAATATAAATAATGTTTATAAGAGAAATATAACTAATAATATAAATTTTTTAAAAATAATTATTATGATGTAAATTTAATATAAATTAATAAAATATAGTTTACAATAAGATTAATTATATAAGTTTAAAATATTGATTACATGAGATTACAATAAATTAAAACTTAAATTCATTTTAAGATGTGTATATAATATAATATGTTTATATTCATCTCAAAACAATTCTTAAGCTGGAAATTATTATTTAACAATATGTAATGAATTATTTTGAGGATGTGCAAAATTATAAAATTTTCTATCTAATTAAATAAAATTAATATTTTTAGGGTGGACAAATATGCAAAATTATAAAATTATTCATCCCATTAAATAAAATACACATTTTTCAGGTGGGGAAGCATTACTTGGGTCCCTCCATGGTGCCACTTGAAGTATACAATATATATATATATATATATATATATATATATATATATATATATATATATATATATATATATATATATATATATATATATATATTATATACACATATTATGTACATATATTGTGTACATGATCATGTGGTGCAATGCAAGACGTAGCTCTACATATGAATCCGAATTCCGTATGTGATAATTTCTCCCACATATGTTCACTAGGCGATGAGACTCTCACAACATCTAATTCTCCAATATATTTGGAATTAAATTTAATTATAATAATTTTCATCATTATTTTTGACAAATCCAATAGCTTAACAATATCGTCATAAAATAAATTGGATATTTATATGAAGCGCATCATTTTAAAAACCTATCACCTCAATAAAATTTGAATCATGAACTCAAAATAGTTCCTTTAAGCAAGTTTAGGCATTATCTAAATTTGCTGAATATGTGCAAATATGGTGATGTGAGTGGGAAACCTCTTTTATGCTTAATCTCTTTACCATAATTTTAAATCAAGCTGTCTATCATTAAAATATGAGATTTAATTAAATAACATAGAATTGCATTTATGATATTTATAATATAAAGAGAATTAAAAAAATCCTAGTAATCACCTGTATTTTTTCTTTATATTTTAATAAAGGAATTTGAGATTGAAGTTGTCATGTGCATGTGGAGTTCTTCTGAACTCGAACAAGCATATATTGCTTTTTTTTTTTCTTCTTGACTCAAGTGGTTATATATTAATACTTAGTGTTATTCATATTGTGTTATACTCGAACAAGTATATTGCCTTTATCTTGAAGGAATAGATTGCTATGGCTATCAGTGTTACAAATTTATTTCAATTTCTTAGTTTTTCTCTATAAAATGAATATTTGGTCACGCAATTTCTATTGAAATAGTCAATACATGCAAGAATTAATTGATGTTTCTTAATTCTGAATACAAAAGAATTTAATCCTTAGTTTATGTCTAATGCTAATCAAAAAGAAATTTCATGATTACTGTTTTAATGTTTATGATAATGGCTTGATCACATATATTTTCTTGCAAAAAAAATTTTTTTTTTCTTGAAATTTGAATGGTACATTTACTCAATATTTAATTTTAGTTAACTTTTTATGCTAGTGATCTCAATCTTGGTTGGTGTTATAGTAACTTTATAATTTCTCTTTTTTTTCTTAACATAAACTCTCCTTTTTCACATTTATTAGTCATTTTAGTATAGAGAAATATATATATATTTTAAATATTTTTAATACTTTATCCACCAATTATTACTTGCTAGTTGTCAATGGACAATAACATCCAACGAGCTACCATCTAATATTGATCATCACCTGATATCAACCTTGAACATCACCTTATATTGATTGTGGCTAATTAGTATTACCCAACCTCTAGTGTACGTTTATTAATAAAATTTGAGTTGTTATAATAAGTCACTGCACAACTACATAGTCCAATATTACAGTATTCTCATCTTAGAAAATCATTTTCTTTCAACATTCTATGCCACATTGCTAATCTAGAATATCTAAAAAGAATTATTTCATCTCAATCTCTCTACCCCTTGCAGCTTATCTATCAAATTATACTTTCATTGGACTTCTAATATTTGAATTTGAATGCTTTCATTTCATAACTAGTTTGCATATATAATACAAAAAAGTGCATAGTTTTTTCTTAAAATAAATAAATAATAAAAAATTCAGAATCCATATGAAATGCTCTTACAAAATGAAATGAAAAATTATAATCAAGTCACAGCATGTATTTTTTAAAATTGCCACAACCAATTACTTTAATAGAAATTTTAATAAGATATAATTATACCTCAAATAATCTAGGTAAATCTCAATTCAAAAGCTAGAGTGACATATAGATATATATAGAAGTAACATGTGTATATAGTACATAACTAGTTGGTTCATTTTTTCCTTTATTTGCTCTAGCTTCAAAATATGCTCCCACTACTATTACTTCCATAGCATACTTTTGTGGCTGATGGTATTGTTTGCTATGAAACAATGTGCAAAAGATGCCTTGTGAAGCTTTTTATTTGTCCATTGATGTATGCATTTATTCAAATCAAATGAAAACAGTGAACTATTATTATTAGCTCTATTGATCTGTACTTTTTTATATGAAACTTTAGTTTTTGCATGTTTAAATTTCTTGCTAATGAAATTATTAGAGTCTTGTTATGCCTTTTACCTTTAATGGTTCATAAATTGCTTTATCAATGCTCTCGACTAGCATCGTCAGTGAGTCGAATGCATTCATAGAGTTAAAGAACAACTGGAAAATCTTTAAGCTAGATGCAGATCTTTCCACTCTCTAGGCATGTTAAACTCTACAAAATCCGTAGACATCACCAACCAAAGAAGTTCTTTCTTCTTTCTTTCCAAAATGTTCCTCGCAAAAGCAAAGGCATCATCAATCTGGCCCCTGGATTCTCTTTCAAGTATAACAAAATTGCATTTGGCTTTTCAACTTTGGCTTCTTTCTGCAAATTAAATGCATTTTAATAACATCAGGATTTTCTTCCTTTCAAAAATGTTTGGATAAACATATTGGTTTTGAGTACTTACTAGCAATAAAAATTATGTGGTTCTAACAAATTCTTTTAAATATTTTATTAGGTTTAGTTTTATAAGTTGGAATAATATTTTGATGATGTTATTTGCACACAAATAACTATTGTTGAATGCATGAAAACATTTTTGTCCCTAGAACCAGTAATCATGTGACCTACAATTTAGTCTTTATCCAATCATAATTGTAGCTATATGTTTAACTTACAGCCTCATTTTTTTTTTTTGCATTGTACTAAAATGTAACAACCTATAAATGATCTGATTTATCTATTATTTTTTATTTTAATATTGTACTTTAACAAAAAAAAAAAAGAGAATGATTCCCATAAATAATAAAGTCTATTTGACAAACCTCATAGCTCTCTAAGTCAATCAATAGGCGACACGAAATCATAAGAGAATTGGTAATCATAGTATTACTTAAATCCCAATAACACTCTTCAACTGCTACTTTTGAGTTTGTCAAATAACATGCTTCAAGAATCATCATGTCAACCGCAATCGACGTCTTGGAAATTTCAATATATTGATCAATTGAAGGATAATGAGGACTTTTCTCCTCACTTTCTTCAACCCACATGAATCTTTCTTTCCACTTAAAATATGAATAATATTACATTTGTATTGATTAGCTTCTTAAGCGTATATTGTAATAAAATTAATTGTGAACAATTCAAGTGAAACTCATGACATATTGAAGAATTTTCTTCACATCATGGTTATGAAGCTTAAAGCTTTCTGAAAAAATATCATGAACTAGGTTGTTGAGAGTAGTGAAAATAACTTTGCTATGGCTTGTTAGACATTCGCCTTCCCATCTATGATTGAAGTAGATTAAGATTATCAAAATTCTATTATCAAGTAACTTTCGATAGAAATCTTTAAAATATTAGAAATGAGGGTAATGGTATCAATTTATATTTTATAATTATTATATAATAATTTAAGCTATTTTTAATAATTATATATATTTATTGTATTAAAAAAGTAACATTTAACACTTTATTGAGGGAGCATGACTAATAAAATAAGCCAACAATGATCAATCCTAATGAGGGGTATATATATAATGTTTGCTTGCCTTTATACTGCATCTGTTAAGATGGACAATTCATGTATTGAGACTTCCTCATCAAAGAAATCATTTGTGAGTGTGATTAAGACTGCACATTTAGTTGCTTCCTTCCTTGCATCTGTGTTAAGAGGGAGGCAAATTGAAGAAGCTAAGCATAATAGCAGTATGATGTCTTCTGCCTCCTAAATCCCATCTTGGATAGGCCAGCATCATTGGACCACCTTTATATACAAATTGAGAGATATTTTAAAAAAAGTAGAGAGGGAAATTAATTTATTTATAATAAAACATATTTATGTCTTCTCTACTTGTACAGTTCATTAAGTTCTTTCCTATATACTAATTGTCTCTTCATAAAATTATCAGTGGCAAGTTGGAGAAAGAGTTCATACTGTAAGATTCTGCATTTAATGCAATCATCAAAAGTTAGTTGTGTCTATCAAATTAAATTTCATACATTCTCATAATAGTTACCTGCAAGGAGAATTCTTTCCTATCCAAAAGAAAAATATCCCTCTTCTTTTAATATACAATCTATGCTCCAAATGATCCATTCATATTCAAAATCCTCATTTGCAAAATCTGTTGAGCAAATACTCCAGCCTTATCATGTCATGATCCTCTAGAAACGCAATATATGATATTTTGTAAATACTAAGCATAAGGCCTTAAAAAAGGCATAATTATGTTTCATATGTGATAGCATGTCTTCATCATCAATGACCCAACAAAATCTCTCTGCAAAAAGCCATATAGATTAGCTATCTCATCAATCTAATACACTTACTACGAAAACACAATTATATTACATAATTTGTTATAGTTTAATCGATATTCATATTTTTGTGTTTTATAGATATCCAAATAATTCATAGTCAACTACTTATTTGGAGAAACTTCCTTTGCACTTCTGATTCTCTTGCCATCGATTTTCTATGAAGAAATGTAAATATTTAAATTAATAGCATAAATCTCATATGAAGCTGCTTTTAAATGTGGAGAGATTTATAGAGTATAAAAATATTAATGGTCTGAATTTTATCAAAATTTTATAATTAAACTAGAAAATAGATAAGCTTTGATATTAAAATGACTTCTTAGATCAAATATCTATTCAAATAATTAAGAAATTTAAAACATATCTGTATTGGTGATCCATCACATCATTAATCTCTTTGGTGAAATACACTGCACATTCAAGTCTTTCCAAATGATCTACCACACAAAGTTTTATGATATCTTTGTCCACTAAGTATATAGGAGGAACTGTAAATATATTAAATTAGATAGAATTAAAAAAAATTAATATGGGAATAATTCTATTTTGATGTTTTATGTTTACTATTGATTTTTTTTTTTTTTGCGCATCAATTCTGATATATATAGAATAATTTTAATTTTATTATTTAATAATTATCTTTAAAACTCTCCGATATCACGACAATCTCATCTAAATATGGCTCATCTGATTGTTTGAAATTAAAACTATGTTTAAGAAAATGATAAGTTAAAATTTTTTTACTTGATTAGATATAATTAAAACCTTTATTGATTTTATGTTTATATATATATATATATATATATATATATATATATATATATATATATATATATATATATATATATATATATATATATATATATATATATATATATATATATATATATGTATGGAAAACATGAATTTATGATAATTTGAATATTGATTTTAACAAACTTATAATCAAACTAAACATCTCAACTAGGCAATTCTTTGGTACCAAGAATGGGGCTGATTGAGTTCAAATGAAATCGAATCATACTTGAAAATTTTGAGATATTAATCGAATGGTCAAATGATCTCCAAATTTGGCGCTTATTTATAATTGAATCGGCTGATTAAAATCAAAGCAGTCCAAGATTACTAAAATGGATCTTTAAGGTGCTTAAATCATCAAGAAACTATCTACAATCAAGAGAATCAATATAGACAGTTCAATATGGAGCTTTGAAATTTTAGATATAATTATCAAAATATTCCTCTCAAAATTCTATAAATAGATTTTCATGCTCACCATGAAAGGGGATGAGATAGCTTGGAGAAAGCAAAAGAAAAACTGTTAAAGTAATCATCATCATGACCACTTGACAAATATCATCGCCAGCATGAGCATCATCACCCTACCATTGCCATACAGTTGTAGTACTCCAAGGCTTTCACTATCTTGACTTTTCATGCATAATCTTGGAAAGATTGGAACTTTATAATTCAAAATATACTACTTAGTTGAACATTTAAATTGAGATAGACCTTTTAATTTTTTTTCTCTTTTATTAGAGTTTTTTCACGTAAAAATTTTAGTGTATCTTATCCTCTTTTCCATTATCTATATGTGTGCTGAATTTTGTATGTAAAACTAAGGTGCAAATTTTACTCTATCACAATGAATTTTCTGACATGCAATAAGAATATCTTCTTCTAACTTTGCTTAAGAATTATTTAACAGCAAGTTGTCCATTAATCATTTGTTTAACACTTAAATATTTGACATCTCAGTTTTTATTTATGAACATTGTATATTTGCGAATACTTATTACGAATCATATGTAGAACTTATATATTAATTTATTTGTTTGATTGTTATTTTATTTATATAGTGATTGCAGTTATACTATTTTATACCTCCGTGTAGGCAATCATGAGTGTTGAAGGTGGGGAAAATATTGTCAGTCGCCGTAGCTTTACGTGTGGACTCCAATCAGATGATGACGCGTGAGTTAGCGCAAAATGGCCGTAAGACGAAGCGGCGCTATTTTTGCGGTTTAGCGCAACCGACCGACCCGATTTACCTCGTTTAAACCTCGGGGAACAAAATATCTGCGTCGTTCGGTATTCTTTTAATACTCAGCGGGGCTTTCGGCGAAGAGAATTTCCTCCGTATCGGTCGGCCCACCTCCGTCGTTCGATCAACGGCTTAGGATTTCAATTGAGGTATTACGGTTGGTTACACAAGGTATTTCCACATGCATTCTCTTGAACTTGAAAGATTTTAGGGTTTTCTCATCTTTGTCCATTACAATCCATCGTATGTGTTTAGGTTTATTTATGTTCCTTTGATTTTATATGGCTACCCTCGTACCCTGCACTCGCACCTCAGTACCTGCACCCTCGATATTAGACGATTTTGGGCTATTTTGTTGATTGTTGCCTGTCCCCAGTACTCTCAAAGAAACCTCTATACTTTCTTGAGATTTTGCATTTTTTTGTCCATTTTTCCGTTTGGAGGGCATACTTAGAATCCGTTATGAATAAGCGGGAAGTTGTGTTTCTTGGGTTTGGGTGTGTTCGTGGAAAAAAAATGAATCACGGCCCCGCACCTCTGTACCCTCGATATTAGAGCGATTTTGGGCTATTTTTCTTGATTGTTGTCGGTTTTGAGACAATGTTTACTTTTGGAAGATTAGAGGTTGTTTGGAAGCTAATTTTGATGCTTGTTTGCAAATGTACTCTCTGAACCCCTCTGTACCTCTATACTTTCTTGAGATTTTGCATTTTTTTTAGTCCATTTTTCCTGTTTGGAGGGCATACTATGGCTAGAATCCGTTATGAATAACTGGGAAGTTGTGTTTTGCCAGTTTGGGTGTGTTCTGTGGAGAAAATGAATCTGTACCTCTGTACCTCTGTACCTCTGTACCTCTCTGCCTCTACCTCAGACCTCATTACCTCACCTTTGTACCTCTGTACCCTCTTGATATTAGAGACGATTTTGGGCTATTTTTCTTGATTGTTCGGTCGGATTTTTGAGACAATGTTCTTGCTTTTGGAAGTAGATTAGAGGTTGTTTGGAAGCTAATTTTGATGCTTGTTTGCAAATGTACTCTCCGAACCCCCTATACCCTCTATACTTTCTTGAGATTTTGCATTTTTTTCAGTCCATTTTTTCTCCTTTGGAGGGCATACTATGGCTAGAATTCGTTATGAATAACTGAGAAGTTGTGTTTTGCCAGTTTGGGTGTGTTCTGTGGAAAAAATGAATCTGTACCTCTGTATCTCTGTACTTTTGTACCTCTGTACCTCTATACTTTCTTGAGATTTTGCATTTTTTTTTTTTTTTCTCCATTTTTTTTGGTTTAGAGGCATACTTTCTAGAATCCATTATGAATAACGGGAAGTTGTGTTTTCGGTTTGGGTGTGTTTGAAAAAATGAATGTACTCTGTACCTCTGCTGTACCTCTGTACCTCACGTACTCATACTTTCTTGAGATTTTGTGTTTTTTTAGTCCATTTTTCCGTTTGGAGGGCATCTATGGCTAGAATCCATTATGAATAAGCGGGAAGTTGTGTTTTTCGGTTTGGTGTGTTTGGAAAATGAATCAGACTCACCTCACCCTGTACCTCTGTACCTCTGTACCCTCCTGATATTAGAGACGATTTTGGGCTATTTTTCTTGATTGTTTGGTCTGGTTTTTGAGACAATGTTTACTGCTTACCTGTGGAAGTAGATTAGAGGTTGTTTGGAAGCTAATTTTGATGCTTGTTTGCAAATGTACTCTCCGAACCCCTCTGTACCTCTATACCTCTATACTTTCTTGAGATTTTGTCGGTTTGGAAGTGTTCTGTGGAGAAAATGAATCTGTACCTTATGTACCTCTGTACCCTGTACCTCTGTACCTCTGTACCCTCCTGATATTAAGGTGCTTGCAATCCATTATGCTGTTAATATTCTGATTACCTTGACTTTATTTTGAAGTTCAGCATGTCTACAAAAAGGATAACGTCTAGATGCAGGCCGAGTGCCATCAGAGCATTATTTGATAATATTACAGCTCGCTTCACTAGTGAAGTGACTGAAATATTGAAGCGGCTTCACACACCAATTCGTCAGTTGCATGCGGCAGACTTCGGTTGCCATAACCTCTCATCTTCTTTGGGACATCGGACAACAAACCTTTTCTTGGGTGGGCGGTGCATTTCTTTCACCGGGATGAAGTAGGCGTGATCTTTGGGGATACCAAACAAAGGGAGAAAGTTTTATGGCGAAATCCCATTGTCGGTATAGTTGAGATTATAAGAATAAGCTCGAGCAATCGGATAGCTCGTTCGTGACATAATTTGTCTGATTGTACATACGTTTTCTTATTTCAAATTTGTTCTTTGCATACCACAACTATAGAGTAGCTTCTAGTTTAATTGCCTACGCTGATAATATTGAAAAATTTGCTGAGTACAATTGGGCTGAAGCCATTTGGGCCTTCTTAGTGTCATAATTCAATGGCATTACAAGAAAGATACACACACGCTGGCTACATGGCTTTGTCCCTCTTCTTATGGTATGTTCGACCCGTCGGTTATGTTTTACTTGATGTGAGCAAGTTAACAGTATAAATGTTTCTTGTAGATGCGGTGAGCACATTAGCATTAGTAGCCATTTCCGTCTGCGATACGTATGTTGCGTTGGCCTAAAATAAAGTTTGCAGACGTTGCCTTCGACGATTTGGGAGGAGACCAGGTACAGGACATTAGTTATGTTCGTTCATTTCGGTGTAGTAATGCATTTACCTATGTTGTTCTCTGTACATATTTATCTTTGGCTTAACACTGGTCCGCCTTACACTCGAGGACTTATCAGAAGAGGAGACCTAGCTCATTGAATCATCCTCTCCTCCCCATGAAACTTTCCCCAGCGAGCTCGACATCGCCCATCAGCGGTCCGCCATTCTTTGCTCCTGATTCCCATATCTCTCCCAGATATTCCCCCCCAAGCAGTGTGTCTAGCTTGCCCTCTACTACTACCCCCCAATCAGAAGGATCTGCAATAGATAGGTTATTTGCAGGTTTGAGGGAGTTGAGGGAAGTTGTGGCATCCTACCATGCAGCAGTGACAGAGAGGCTGGATGGCATTCATGCACGGGTTACTGCTATTGAGGTACCCTGTGCCTGAGGAGTGCTTCCATCCCAGTGGGGTGGAAGGCTCTATGAGGAGACCAGGGGTATCTTCTCGGAGACCTTTATAGTGGAAGCACCTCAGGTGGAGTCTTGTGCAGAAGCTCCGTCTGGCGGCCAAGGGGAGGCTCCCAGAGCATCTACGTCCCCCTTCATTGGCAGCATGCGTCGGGTGAAGGCCGCGACAAATGAGGAAAGCTATGTTCTCTCCGTTCACCACTCTGTGACTCTAAGAGTGTTTGTTTTGCCCTCCACCCACGGCGGCCGTGGTGTCGTTAATTTTATGAGTAATTTAATACAATAGATGACCATTTGTTCGGTGTCACCCTTCTGAATTCGCAGGCTGGCGTCGGCGAGCCGATTTCCTCTGATGAGCCATCAAAGGCTATCGTAGTTGTGGAGGAGCACCGGTCGAATAGCGAAGTTCGATTCTCGAGCTTTAGATGACAATGGATATAGCTTTTACCAATTATATTCACTAAATAATTATATTACTGACGGTAGAGCCTGGCTCGTGCACTTCCCATCCAGAGATGGCATGCCTCGGATGCTCCAACTCATAGGCGGTGTGCTCGATTCGGGACAAGTAAGTCACCCGTAATCTTCCTCCTTTTCACACAGATTCAAATGTCATATCATTCTAACTACTATTAATTTCTCTGCTCAATAAATTACAAAAATAACTATTTTTGATAATGCAGGGGAGATACAGTGCTCGCAGCTGGAAATATTATTATTTCGCTTGGCGATTCTTGATGGATCGATATCGCGGATCGCATTCGATGCATTAGCATCTGTTAGTTGAGAAATACTCCCTGTGCCCAGGATTGTATGTCCCATTCCTTTACATTTCATGCTTACATTGGGTGAGTTACTCCTCCAAAATTAGTGGTTTACGTAATTCATTCTTGATATTCATGTATGTTTCTTTGTGATTTATAGATGTTATCTTGCATCCTGCGAATTATCGCTATGGCTTGCTAAAAGAAAGCAAGATGTATATCCGATGTCACAGACAGTGCATCATGTGGTACTCTTACTCTCAGTTATCCATAATTGGACACTTCTTGTCGGTAATATCAAGCTTGGCGTGTGGTCATTTTACGACTCATTGCCAAAACTGACACATAAAGCCATTCTGCCGGAAATGGTATGCACTCTTCTTGCGGGTTCTCCTAGGGATCTAACTAATACCTTATCCATCTTCACTGCGATTAAATTCGGCTCGGGATATCATTATTTTGGCAAGAACCCAAGTAAAATGGCGGTTGAAAGCGGTGGCGGGTTGCCAATCATCCAACGTGTCATTGCGGCATGTTCATTTACAAATACATGGAAGCGTATCGAGAAGCCACAATTAACGGGCTCACGAACCGGGACAAAAGGATGAATAGATTTAGGGCGACTTTGTTTATGTGATTTTTGCTTGGCCTCAAAAAATACTTAAATAAAATTTGGATGCTTGAGTTGTTCTCTGTACAGTACATTCTATTTAGGTAGGGATAATTCAATCTGTTATTTCAATGGGTTTATGTAGGGATAATTCAGTTGTTCTCTGTACAACATATTCTGTTTAGGCATGTTCATTTGCATTTTGAGGCGACTTTTTATTTTTTCCAATTTTTTTCACTTTCTAGCACGGTTGTTGGATCATGGTAACTAAATCCCAACCGAGCAATAAGGTGGCTATTGACAATTTTAGGAGATTTCGTATTTGTACTCTCTGCGGGTTTGTTTCACTTTCTACGTAGCTGGTTGTTGGATCATGGTAACTAAATCCCAATCAGCAATGTGGGTACGATTTTAGGAGATTCACATACCTCTCATCTGTGCCTCGTATACATTGCCTCTGTGCCTCGTATCTGTGCCTACCTCTGTGCCTCTCTGCATCTCGTACCTCATGCCTCTGTAGCTCTGTGTACCTTACGTACCTCAGTATCTCTGTAGCTCTCAGCTCTGTACTCTGTGCCTTATGTAACTCACGTACCTCTGTGCCTCTGCCTCACTTCTGTACCTCGTACCTTCATTACGTATATATATATTTCATTGGATTTATTTTTTTAAAACACTATATTTTTTTATTATTTTTAAAAATAATTATCACTATAAAATATATTTTTCCAAATCAAAACATAAATAAAACAAAATAATAATGATAAATAGAATAAATAAAATACAACTGTGAGCGGAATAGTCCATAAAATACAACTGAGATTACTTAATTTCTCTGTAACATAAAGTATATACATTGTAACATAAAGTATATATATATATATATTATTTTTATTTATTGATTATTTTAAAACAAAAAAAAATGGACCTATTTTACTTAATATACATTGTAACATAAAGTATATATATATATATATATATATATATATATATATATAGTATTTTATTGATTTCATCAACAGTTATTCCTACGTGAACATATGATTTATTTAATTCAATGTTAATATTAAATAATTTGAATGTTTAACTTAAAAAAGAGCTAGGAATCAGTATTAAGCAAATTTTAATTAAATCAAAAACCAAAATATGATATTAATGCAAATGAATATCTTTCAATTTAGATGACAATAATGCAAATGAATATCTTTCAATAATAAAATTTTAAGTAACTTTAATTGGTGCAGTTACAGGTTTCAAGAGTTTACCAAAGTTATGAAATGAGCAGAAAAAAATACAAGCATTGACTAAAAGCGAGAAAAATGAAATTAAAAAATGCCTTCTTGGATAATATCATGCATCAAAATGCTCTTGTAATAATATCCATCATCGAGTGTACCCTTTATTGGTTGATTGATGAGGTCGAATTCTGTGTACAACATATTAGTAATGGTACAACATCTTAGTAATGGATGAATGTTTGGCGTCAATGTGAAATATTCTAGGCTTACCTGTGAAAAGCACTGGGGCATAACAGATAGCGGAGCTGCAACCGGTGACGCATCCCGTTCTACAGCACTCTCGGACTTCACTTTTGTTTCTAAGACAAGAAAATATAATGAATTAAATATTTACGAACCTATAAGTAGCAACATCGAGGCAAGTAGGATAAGTACTTGTGGATTTCTTAGATTTCTCCCAATAAGCGAGCCTTGCGTTGAAACACCCTTTGGGCGTCTCTTGATTGGATCCTTCAAATTGTCCTTGTCCAGGCGATGATGTGGTCTTCTTCTCTTAAGCGATCATCAACGGTGGAGAATTCCCACTTATTACAGTCCACTTCATCGAGATAATTGCAAGAGATGCAAGCATGTAATCCTCGGCAATCTTATTACCACATTCGGGAGCTAATTTGATATGCATATCGACTTATATGGTTCACGAAAATAATGCGTTCCATCTCGCTCTCCACATGTACTAACCTTGAACCATCGATGTAGATGTCCCTCTTTGCTCACAGACCACCGCGAGGAGGTACTTATCCGAATCGCAACACATCATTCTAAGAACTCTAATGCGGTGTGCACAAAGTATGCCCATCATTTCAAATTTCGGCAAGAAATATCCATAGTAGACACATCAAAGTGGACAATCCGGGTTTTGGATGCATTCTTCTTCTCTAAGTTCCTCACCAAGTACTCCATGGGCCTATCATCGACCTGATGCAGATAATCCCCAACTCCATCGAAATTCTTCTTGAACATAGAGTAAAGCTTCCTCGTATAAAATAAAGCGACTTGCTTAAGAATTGGACTACTCTAACAAGAACAATTCTGGATACACTTGAAGTCTTTATCATGTTCATTTAATGTTTCCATCACCTTCTCCAATCCCAATCTGTGAACTTGTTGGCTTGAAATACCATGACACGCTATTTGTGGCCTCTTCTGAGTTGACAAGATGCCCATACAAAATTTATCTTTGTTGAATGCGGTGGACCATTTCTGCCTAATTTTGTAAAGTTCAGATAGCTAAGCATGATCATGCAAATTGCCCTCCTCTAGCATGGCAGACCAAGCATCCTCAAACTCATCCTCTATGTCACATTTGCTCATGCATGCATAGAATAGCCCTTGAACTCTCTTGTTACTACTAAAGCAATGGACCTTGGAGGGGGCTTTCTTTGAGATATGCCATTGGCACAACCTATGACGTATCGCGAGTACATTCTCGATAGCTCTCGCCATTGCGATCTTGATCGGTAAATATCGTTATAGGATGCACCCACCCATCAACCGAAGAAATGTCCGGAATAACCATGTGAATGACTCGATGGTCTCTTCCGACAAAAGGCTACTCGAATAAGGCGTTTTGCCAATGATGATTCACTCCAGCAGTGGGGCGCAGACAAGATTATATTTATTGGGATAGTATCAAAAATTATCACATCCCCAAAATAATCAAATTCAACCCTAGACATTCCATTGCTCCAAAAAAACTCACCAAGCAATCACATCAACAGAACATCCCATACAAACATCTCATCCATTGTCTTTCCTTGAGCATGTATTAATTCGTTGCTATCACCACTTGCAATCCGTGACCTTCTTCGGATGAAATTGAAAGCATCTCTTTTGTGAATCCAATATTCTCTACCCCACCAACTTCCTCGTTAGATAGGCGAACACGTCGTTGCACTAATCACCTCGTCATTCGTCTTCAAAGCGATGCCTTCTCATCGATGCTTGCGTCACGATCGAGATCTGAGATCACCGGTCTTTGCCAATGAATGATTATGGCTCTCTATATATTTTTAGCACCAATTCCCCTCCAAATCCACAGATCGAATCATCGCGGACAACCAGTCCTCGTATCAGTTTTCTTGAATTTTGTTATATGGTTTGGATTGACAGGTTTTTTCCGACCTGCTTTCACACACAGAAAATCTTTCGATTTCAATTTCTTAGAGTTTGGCCAATAACTTGTATGGTCTTTTCTAACAAGCAGTTTGATGTGCATAATCACGATGCAGTGCATAAGCGGTTTCATTATACCTGTCGTACTAGAATACCCCAAATTTGGGTCATTAGATAAAACAACTTCATCATCGCATTGCTCATTCACCACATTCATCTGCGAAAACATAGAGTCCAGATAGTTCATAGATAATAGAGTGATGAAATAGAGAGTATAGAGAGCATAGAGGGTACAGTTAGTCCAGAGTATAGACACAAAAATACCCAAAAAATCATTGAGCGACCGCTTGCAACCAGGGTGCAGATCTGAGAGGAATGCGAGGGTATAGAGTGCGAAGGTATAGAATGCAGAGGAGTGCAGAGGTATATGCAGTATAGAGGTATAGAAGGTATATGTCTAGAGGGTAGGTATAGGCAGTCAGAGGATCTGAGTACAGGGTACAAGTACTGAGACTGAGGAATGCAGTGAGGGAATGCAGAGGTATAGAGTGCAGTGAGAGGTGCATGCAGAGGAATGAGGAGAGGTGCAATCTCTAAAATCCATCAAAGCGACCCTCATTCCTTGATTGGGATTTAGTTACCATGATCCGAACAACCGAGCTACAGTGAAACAAAAGCTGGAAAAATCATCTATACGAAAGACTCTGAGAGTACATATGTAAATAAGCACTAAAAAATTAATCAACACCACCAATTTCCTCGAAGGATTACACGAATATGTTTTCTCGAGCAGACAAAAAATCATGAAAAATAAATATGAATCAGTCGGATTACGAGAACAGCAAGCGGTTCACCGCACATGCAAAGTCTGGAGAGAACTCAACGGTGTAGGAAATCTAACAAATAAATAAATTACAAACTATCGGCCATTTTACATATACAACTCCTTAAAAGATTACCGATCCATTTTTTTCGACATCATCGCCTATTTCCTCAACGCCTCCATTTCCATTCATCCTTCTTCATAGCTCTTCGTAATGCTCTCATGCAAATAAAAAATACGCCACTGCCCCAAATGAAGATATTTTAAATTTCTCCCGTGCATATACTCATTCCCCGCAGTTTCGGGTCGGGCCGGGCGCTAAACCGTGAAAAATAGCCGTTTCCATTTTACGGCGTCATTTTTGGCGCGTTAATTGTTATGCGATTGAGTCCGATTGAGCTACGTAAAGGACTCGACGTAATATTTTCCCTGAAGGTAGGCTCTGTAAGTTGAGCAAATATTACGTACGGAGTCCGCACTGTGCAGACTCCAATCAGAAGGCTCCGTTTTTTTTCATTTATTAAAATTAAAAAAAAAAAGAAAAAATTTGATTGGAGTCCGGACGCATCCGGACTCCGCACGTAATAATTTTTCCTGTAAGTTTGTCACCAGTAACGATAAAAGAACATGTGGTCACCGACGATGATCGAAGGAGTTCTAAGTTGCCGTTTTCAATTGCAATCTCCCTGATGACAACTCTGTCCATTGCTTCATCCCCTTCTCTTCCAAGCTGCGTTTCGTTTAATTTAAATTTGTCAGAAAGTTCATTTTTGATATGTTGAGCATGAAATACTTTCAAGCCTTTGGTCTTTGCAAGCTCAACCATAAAAAATCACATATGAAACCCAGCTTCATCACCATCCTCTCTACTTTTTCTCATCTTCATCAACTCCTCCATGTTGTCTCTCAAAAATTTTAGTCCTAAGCACATGGCATAAGCAAATACAAATTAATTTATTCCTTCATATGCCTACAAAACCATAGGAAAAATGATATAAGTGCTTTTAAATATGATATAATTCCTTTTACCTTTATTTATTTTGTGAGAGAAACCGGTGGTCTCCCAAGTCTTGAGAGCAATTAAGTAGATGAGAATGGCCATAAGATCAGCATCGCACCATTGATGCTTATAATTTATAAGCTCATGATGATCAAGATCAAAATCAAGTTGTTGCTCATGCACATGATCCTCAAACCAAAAACCTAGGGCATTTTGGTTGCGCAGAATCCAATCCAAACACTTCGGGAACATCGGGCATGTCAGGCCATCTGGGTCAGGCATCATTGCCACCCAAGACTAGTAGGAGGGCAAAGATGTTGGCCGATGGAGAGAAGAGCTCCTTCTTCATCCTCTCCATGGCCTTGATAATCCATAATGATTGCTCCATTAGTATACCATAGTATATTATTTGTCAAGAAGAATGGCCGCTTGCTTTTGTATTTATAGACGCACTGAAGGACTTGTACCTGATAGTGATACACGCATGCGAAACTATTTTAGGTCCATTGATTAATACAATTTAATTATTATTCCGTGCTTCTGGCTCTGTGGTGAAGTTACCCAATGGTTATCCAAAGTGGTTTCGAAGAGAGACCAAGGTTAGGGCTTAAGAAAAATTATTATATGCAGTCTGTATATAGTTTTTACATATAGACTCTAATAACATAATGATATATGAAGCCAATCAATACATAATTATTATATATCAGTTGTAAAATAATGTGTATTGGTTGTAAAGTGCTATGTATTACTGTGTATATTACCATATAGTTAGAATTATATCAATACATATAACTTTACAACCAATTAATACACAACAGCTATGTATTGACTGACTGTTATATGATGCTATATTATTGAAGTTTGGATAGAGTGACGCTACGTTATCAAGTTTAGATGTAGAGTTATATCGCACATAATAATCTCTCAAGACTTAGGAGGAGAATGAAAGTCTATTGAAAAGCAAATGAGATTAGGTGACTCAGGAGAAGTTGCCAGCTTATTTGAGTAGTTGACTATTTATTAATCAGAAAAAAATAGTAATAAATTTAGTACAAAAAGTTTAAAATCCTATGGCTTCTTAAAAGTAGAGACATCTGCCGATCGCACTATTTTTGAAAGTAATTTAACATCATTATTTTTTCTCTTGAATTTATTTTTTAGGTATTTCTTCAATTATCAATAACAAATATTTGTAATTTAGTGGTTGGAAGAAATTTTTTTTGTCATTTATAAGCAGACACCATTTAATAAAATCCATTGTTTAAAATTTTGAGTTATTAGTTTAGATGGTAATTAGGAAAACACATTTTCAAGTCTCTATCATGATCTTGAAGGCATTAATTTTATACCAACTCTTGATTGGCTACTTATAAAAATAATTGATGTTGGCATCCTTTAATCAATACTTTGAATTAAATTTTCAAGGGTTATTTGAGATCATTTTTATATTTTTATATTTTATATTTTATGTTTTTATTTTATTTTATTTTAAAGTAAACTATATTTAACAGTTATTGTTGTTTTTAAAAATACTTGAAATATCTAAAAATTATTTTGAATATTTTTAAAAATAATAATATTTATTTTAAAAAAATAATAATAACACAAAAAATATATCAAATAAATATATTTTTAAAAATAATATAAAAATAAAAATAAAAGCACAAAATAAAATTGATCCGAAATAACCTCTAAGTAAAAAAAAATGCTCTGCAGACTACATAATATGATGAGATTCTTTTTTCGTTATGCATGATTTTTAAAATTTTTATGATTTTTCATCACTTTATCATTAATGGTCTTCATATTTTTTTTATTATTCATCAATATGTTGCATTTGTTGTTGTGTAACATTAGAAATAAAACAAGCTTATATATTTTTTTCTTCGGGTCTTATGTGGCTATTTATTAATATTCACTATTTAAAATTGTTTTATAAGTTTTTTCTTAATCTTATCTCTATTTGAAGGAGCAGAATAGGCCATTTTTTTAGAGTGGGCATAATATTAAAAACAATCAAATTAGATAATTCATGATTCAAAATAATATTTTGTATTTCATTTTAAATGATAACTTAAAAACTGATCACAAACTTTTCATCCTATTTTGCCTTTTTTTATATGTTTAGATAACAATTTATTAGGAATCAAATCAATTTTTTTTCTCAATTTAAAATAATAGACAGTCATTAAGTTAGTCATCAACTATTAAATTAAGTTAAGTTAAGTTATACAAAATTATTGTGTAATAATTCTACTTCAAAATATTAATTATTTTATTTTATATTATAATAACTTTTGTCAACCATTATTATTTTTTGACTAATTCATAAAACTAAAGTATCTAATCAAAGTTTAAAAGTATATAACTATATCAAACAATATTTACATGTGAATAAAGATAAAAAATGAAGGCATATCTTCGATCATTTTTTCTTGAAGGAATAGGATTCTACGTTACCTATTATCCTTTAAAATTTGAGCATTAATTATCAATGTTAGGATAGAGGATATTGCAGTAAAAAGAAAAAAAAAGAATTAATCTAATTTGTAGGAAATTAGTAATATTTTAGATTTGTAAGTCCGGAAAATATTATTTAGAGAAGTTTACAAAGTAAGAGGTAAAGCTATCTTAAGCAATAGTAACAAACAAAAACACAAAGAAAAAAATATAATACTAATTAATTATGATTTAATTAAACAAATGATGAGGTGATCATGTTTTAAAGGAGAAAACGAGAGAGGCGATGCAAGAAAAATTAATCACGATGAATTTAAATACTTAAGGCAAACTCAATTCAATCCACCTTCCATAACTGTTTATAAAAGGTGATGAATTAAGAAAACTCTAGCTCACAAAAAGTCAAATCAAATATATTTCTATATTCACTCAATCAATCTCATGTTAGTGACGCAGCGTGTCCTCGCCACGTGGTTTGACTAATAGACTCTACCTATGATGCTATTACGACCAAAGTCATTTGATCATGTGGTTGCTGCCAAATGACACTATTATATTATGATTATGATTGTAACCTCTATGCTCTCCAATGGCTTTGTACTTTGAGATGTGAATCATAGGGTATATCTAATAGGATAAAAAATCCTTTGTCAGCTAAGGTAGACTTAAGCTTATCTCCTTAGAAAAATACCACTATATGCCTACAAAGATTACTTGGATGACGCAACCCATGGTCGGCGATGGGATCCTTCGGGTGACTACTTTCTCTGACTAAGTAGATTAGGAACAACGACAGCCCGGGATGACGGAACCATGAGATCTAGATCGAGCACGTCATCATTCCCCCAACCATATACTCTAAGTTAAATAATGGTGAATTTCATGAATTATAAATCCCAAATTTTAAACTCCACATGCTGCTACTATACGCTACGTATTTAGCAACCTAATGACTAGCCTTAACCGAAAGTTCTCTAAATCTAGAACCATATCTAAAGTCCTCAGAAAACGAGGGCGAAATCTCTGGCTAGTGTCTTATCTACTATCTCATGTGCTTTTTGAAAATTTCATCAATATTAAATCTCACTCTTTTCATCAAGGCAAATTTTGAGATACACATATATATATATATATATATATATATATATATATTGATGTGAATAAAATAATCAATAGTCATCCTAAAACATCAAAAAATAATTCCCACAAAAATTAATTTAGTTTTATTCAATTTTATATAAGTATAGTTCCACCCATTTATTTAGTGGACAAAGATGTCATAAAGCTTCGTGTTATTGATCACTTGAAATGGCTTGGATGTACAGAGCATTTCACCAAAGAGATTAGTGATGTGATGAATCTCCAATACGGTATATTTTTTTTTTTAATTATTTCAATAGAATTTCGATCTCAAAGCTCATTATAATATCAAAGCCAATCTACTTTATTTTTTAATATAAATTATATTGAGTTATTATTAAATTTAAATAAAATGCAATTCATAAATATTTTTATGCCGACAATTCTCTAATCATATTTAGAAACAATTCCATTAATGAAGCTCATGTGATTAAATTTAATATAATATTTATATCTCTGCAAAGAAAGTGGATATAAGAAGAATGAGAAGTCTCAGAAAAATGTGATGCTGCATTCCAAATTTACAAAGACTCCTTGGCCTTTTGACTTTTAAGAATGCATGGCTATCATATTTCTCCAAGTAAGCAGATGACTATATGATTATTTGAATATTTATAAATCACTAAAATATAAATATTACTTAATTTATAATTAATTATACTATATAATTGTTTTCCAAGTAAGCATATTTAATTGTTTAAGCAACTAATCTATAGGGATTTTTGCAGGGAGGTTTTGTTGGTTCTTGGATGATGAGGAAATGATAGCACATATGAAAAATAATTATAAAATTTTTTTGGGCCTATGCTTAGTATTTACAAAGCATCACATATAGCATTTTCAGAAGATCATGAACTTGAGAAGGCTGGAGTATTCGCTCATCACATCTTGCAAATGAGAATCTTGAGCATGAAATCCCAAAATGAAACAAATATTTCAATTGCATCAACTAAATTTGAACAAGAGGTGAATCAATATAGGAGGAAAATCAATTTATATATCTGTATGATTTGATTCCTTTGTTTAAAATCTATCTATTTTTACTAGATTGAGCATGAGCTGGGACTTAAAATGGCTGGCTAGAATGGATCCTTTGGAGCATCAGTTATACATTGAAAGGGGAGGGATCTATCACTTTTGGATTGGAAAGAAAGTTCCTTGCAGGTAAATGCTCTAGGAACTTAAAATAAATATCTAGATAATATGAATAATTAATTTTTAATAACTAAATGAAATGCAAGATCTTAAAAATGATGACCTCCTTCAATTTTAATTAATTTTATGATGAGACAATCAGTATATAAGAGGGAGCTTAATGAACTATGAAGATAGTTTATTGTACTTTATAAAGGATAAATATCCTCCTAATTTTATTATTATCTTTCAACAACTATTTCATATATAATTAAATTTCCAACACAACTTGCATACAATGGTGGACCAAGGATACTGGCCTCTCCATGATGGGATTTGATAGAGAGAAGACAACATATTGCTATTTTACTATTGCTTCTGCAATTTACCTTCCTCTTGGCACAGATTAAAGACTGGAAGCAGCAAAATGTGCAATTTTTTTACAATCGCAGATGATTTCTTTGATGAGAAAGGCTCATTACATGATTTATCCATCTTGACAGATGCATTACAAAGGTAAGAAATTATTATTTTATAAATTAAATAATTAATCTTTATCTTATTTCCAATATTTTTAGGAATTCTTTAGAAAGATGCTTGATAGTTTGTACAATTACTAAGCAATCGATTGACTATATGTTTTCCACCATAGATGGGAAGGAGAAGGTCCAACAAGCCATAGCCTAGTTATTTTCACCATCCTCAATAATCCAGTCTATGATTGTTGACCTCCACATATGTGTCATAAATCAAGACAAGCCCACAAGTCAAATTCGAGGGACTTCGGAGGTGACAATGCGCAAATTGAGGCTCAAAAGGCACAGGATGTCACCAAAAATGATCGAAACAACCTCCGATCTATGAACAGATTTCTCCATCACGTTCAGAACATCAAAATTGGTTAAAATATAAATATTGCAAAATCTAATGATCAATCGATTAAGCGCTTGAGCTATCAATGAGTCGACACGCATATCGGAGTCGAGAAGCTGTGACGATGTCCGAACGACCTCCATTCATGAAATTGATTATGCAATTAGCTTCAAAACATCAAAATCTATCAAATAAGACTATTCGCGCTCAATTCGGACAAGCCTGTGCAAATGTCGAGTGATTTGAAGTGGCAGCACGCAAATCGAGGCTGAAATGCACTAGATGTCACTGAAATCAACTCAAATGACCTCCGATCGACAAACGAACTTCTCCATCATGTTTAGAATGTCAAATTGGTCAGGATATGAATATTGTATGACTTGATGATCAACCGATCAAGCGAACGAGTTGTCAATGCGCTTACACATATATGAGGTCAGGAGGCGCCGACACAAGTCAAATGACCTCCGTTCATGAAATTAATTGTGCCATTGGCTTTGAAATGCTGAAATCTATCAAATGAGACTGTTTACACTCGATTCGGATGAGTCTGCGCAAAAATTGAGCGGTCGAAAGCGGCGACGTGCATTTTGAGCTAAAGTGGACCCAATTTGACGTCGACTTGAACCAAATTGCCTTCGATCGCGAAACGGACTGCGCTGTTGGGTTCATAACATCAGAATTACCCTAAATTAATATATATTGCTTATGTGTGTTTACCGGCATGAAATCCACGTTAAAGCCGTTTAGTCAATTTAAAATTAATTTTAAAAATCTCTAAATTACCCCCACTCAATAATCATTTCCTCTTATTTTCAGTTTATCTAATTCAAAAAAAAACTGAAAAATTCCCTCTCACTCTCTCCCACGCTACTCTCTCTCCTCCATCCCTCTCTCTTCCGTCAGAAGAACAAGAAAAGAAAAAATCCCAAGGTAAAAATTCTAGAGGTTCCCTCGCTGCGGCTCCCGCTAATCCCGCCGGCCAAATCCATGATGACGCTGCAAGGTTGCCGGCACCATGCGCCTGCAAGCCAGAATCGCTGAACTGCTCAGCCTGCCCTCTCCAACCTGCTGCATCTCGGACCGCTATCTCGCATCCATTGCAGCCTTTCAGCTCTCCAGACTGACAACCAGCTGCCAGCTCGACCAGTTCGATCCGGCTCCGTAGATCGACATCCCTGCCACACTGCTTTTGCCAGCCGCAGTTTTAGCCTACCGCCACAATCCTCGTCAGAGCCCCTGAAACTATCAGGCTCAGCCAGAACTGTCCTGCTGAATTTCCAAACCCAAACCCACACGAGACTTCAAGCTCAGATCGGCGCGCTTTCCTTCAAACCCGCGCCACATCCTTTCAAACCCAAACTCGGCCCGTTATATGCAATCTTTCTGACAAGATGCCACTCAGTATGCTCATCAGGGCATACTAAGTCAATCTACCATTTCATAAAGATGTATGCTGAAAACGGTACTATAGAAGAGAAAGAAGGTATTTGGTGAAATGTCTGAAAAAAAAAATTATATATGCATATGCTTGTTTTTATGCAGGTCTGAAGGCCTCATCGTGCTCAAAAGCGGACGAGATGAACCGACATGGTCGCACACCGTCATGCTCATATGACGGTAGTAAAAATACCCCTGATCTCTACACGGGATGACAGGAGGCTAAATTATGTCAAATCTTTTGACTTAGAAAAAAAGAGAGAGTGAAATGAGCTAATTTAAGAACGCTAAGTAGGAAAATCGGCAGCTAATTTTAAACTAAAAGCGTCAAATAAAAAAGGAGGAGAGCCTTTAAAGAAAATTTTGGAACACATTCATTTAAAATCTAAATGAAATTTGGGGGAGGCTGATATTAAACTCACAAATTCTAATAGCTATTCTCTATGGATTAAATTGAAGTAATGAGTGAGTTCTCTTTTTTTGTAAATTGTTCAAAATTAGACAGGCTTTAATTGGAATTTAGGAGGGACTAATGCTAAACTCATAATAAACTTGCATTAAACTCAAGATCTAAGGATAAATCCAAATTGAGTTTAATAACTCTTATATAAATATGGAGGTGATTACTATACTAGCTAATAAGCATAAGTGAGGTTAAATCAATAAAAAGTGAAATCGACATAATTTATTAAAAGTGATGTAAATTGAGCATAATCAAATTGGGAAAATTACAAAACCTCAACAAGTAAACTAAGTGCCAGTAATATTTTAAACTGTAATCTAAATCAAAATGCCTTCTTTGCCACCAGATTCGCAATACATTGTACAAGCGAACAGAAGGCGTTTATTAAGGCATTTTTAAATACATCCGCATGGGCCCCGCCACTATGCTGAATGCTTAAATTCAAGTGTCTGAGGATGCTACTCCGGTTGCTTCCTAGTTTAGTCTTAGGACTGGATCCGGGTTAACAAAATCTAAAACCTATAATAAGAGTTTGAAATCAGTGAAATATCTAAAAAACTGATTTTATCAAGTGACAATAGATCTAATCCTCTGTTAGTAGCTAAACAGAGTTGATAGAATCTAAAGCTTTTAAACATATTCAAATTAATTAATTTTTCAAATCAAATTAAGTAGCAATCTGAAACTGCTTAAATTGAATTGTATCATAAAAACTTAAACCAAACTCAATCTATCCACCTTCCACAACTATTTGTCGGGGGTGAAAAACTAAGAAAACTCTAGCTCACAAAGATGCCAATGTCAAATCAAGTATTCTACTATGTTCACTCTCAATCATCTCATAATCACATGTCCTCTGTGGCCAAGAGTCCATGAAGAAAGCACACTAGAGTCCTTTGACGGGTGGTTTGGCGGCCATTATATTATATCATGCACCATACTTATGCTTTCCAATGGCTCGCCCTTTGAGTTGTGAATCATAGGTATACTTAGGCAAACAACCCTCTCTGCCTAAGGTAGACTTAAGTTGTCTCTTAGAAAACATCACCCCGTCAAGATTTCTTGACGACGAACCCATGTGTTTGATGAGAATCCTTCTGTCAGGTTGGGTTGACTACCTCCTCTGACTAAGTAGACTAGGGACCGCGACTGCCTGGGATGACGGAACCATGAGATCCAGATCAGGCATGTCATCATTCTTCCAACCATCCGGTTTAAGCTGAAATGATAAATTTCATAATCTAAAATTTGAAACTCTATATGCTGCTACTATACGCTACGCATTAAGCAACCTAATGACTAGCCTTAATCGAAAGTCCTCTCTCACTTATTGAGAGGGGTAATTAACTATAGGGGCTTGTGCCTATAGGAAACCTGGAACCAGATCTAAAGTTCTCACCAAATGAGGATGAAATCTCTGGGTAGTATCTTATCTACTATCTCATCTCTTAAAATTACTCACACTTTAAAACACTCTTTTGAGCTCACCTAGTCCACTTAGTCGGGAGGTGGTACCCAACCGACCAAAGATCTTGAAGAACCATGGGTTGCATCGCCGAGGGAAACCTTTATGGTGGTTGATATTTGTCAAAGGGGACAATCTTAAGTCCACCCTAGCTAACAGCAGGCTTTATGCCCTATTAGGTATACCCTATGATCCACAACTCAAAGGGGTAGAAAACCATTGGGGAACATATGAGCTATAGTCGTGATCGTAATTTACTGGAGCCAATTGGCCAAACCACCCGGTCAGAGGGCTCTGATCATAACCGTTTTATATGTGGAGCCTACTGGCCAAACCACGAGGACAAATGACACGGGTCATGTCCTTACTGAGATAGAAAATTTTGGGTGTGAATATAGTTGTATACATAATATGACATTGGCTCCTTTGCTAGCTTAGGTTAACATTCATCCTAGAAAAATAATTATGAAAGGTAGATGGATAAATTTATTATTATTTTTTATGATGAATTTTCATTTAATCAATTGTCTTATTTTAAAATTTTCTTGAATATTTATAGTTGATAAAGATTTCACTTAACATCAAAAATTTTCAGAAATTTTGGTAATAGTAAACCCCTCTGATTGATATTCTCAATCAACATAGTCATCATCGGGGTAGACCTTGTCAACTCTACTCTATTGTTAGCAAAAGATTGAGTCTACAACTTTGAAATCTCATTATATCACATTAGATTTTGTCAACTCTACTTTTATATGAGGAAGATTGGATCTATGGATTGAAGCCTGTAATTGTATTTTAAGATTTTTTTGAAATTAAATATTTGAATTTCTAAACATGAAATAACCATATTAAAATTATTAAAGGGTTTATGAAAGTAGTAAAAGTAGGATTAATGTGATCAACTTGAAGGTATCATTTTATATTAGTTGAGATTAATTATTTAATTTTCAAATGAAATAATCAGTTTAATCAACTCGAGTCTCTATGGAGAGAAGGATTTGACTGCTCAAAATAGGACTCAACTTTCGTCATATGAATGTGTTGACTTATTAAAATACATACAAAAGTATATATTTAGAATATTAAATTTTAAAACTATGCTCAAGCTTTCATAATGATTGTCTTCCTCTCAAACTATTTGCATAATTCACAGTATAAGACATTTAAGTCAACCTAGTTTTAACCTGCGTAACATCTCAAACACCTGAATTTAAACATTCAACACTGTGTTGGGGCCCACGTGGATAATTTTATTTTTAAATTATGAGATTAATTTTATATTTTATTTATTTAAACTTAGCTCGAGCCTTTTCGTGATATTAAAATTTGCACTCTAGATCCTTATGTTCGAGCACATGCAGGTATTTTTAGCTTAGATAATTTCATCTAATTAATGAAAATATTGATTTTGAAAATCATAATTAGAATGAAATTTTTTATTTTTGGATTGAAGGAAGCTCCATAATTCATATTTTAATTTAGTATCGTCTTCTGTCTGCTTGTACGAAGAATTGTAGATTCAGTGGTGATGATTTCAACTTTATATTTTCAATTATAAAATTTATATTTTTGCTATCCCTTGGCTTATTTATTGAATTTGCCAATTCTTACTATTTATTTGACTACATCTTTCTTCATTCATCATATTCAACTGTTATTCCATTTCGACAAGATATTATATCTGCTTATTGAATATAAGCATTGTTGCTTAAGCTATGCTTGAATTGCATTTGTACTTAAAGCTAGATTTCAAACTTGTTGCAAGTCTCATGTGATCTGATCGTTTGTATTTGAGTGTTGCGAACTTGGAGACAAATGTGGATGCGACATGTTTTACATATGTCATACTATTTAAATATTTTATAAATATTTCAATTAAATGTGGGACTCTCATCAATTTCTATAAATTAAAGGCAATGATAGCTCATTTCCACCACATCACTTGCTCCTGAGACTTTGATGGTCCAACAAAAAGGGATAAGAAGTGCTGCTCAAATTTCAAGTGAATCTTCCAAGTCTTTTGATATTCTTGTAAGCTATCATCATTCATTTTTATTTCATTTTATTAGAGATTTTTTCTATCAGAGTTATTTTAATTCTTTTTTTTAGGTTTATATTTGTGCTTTTGCTTTTTTTTTTAAAGTCATGAATTTCAATCAAAAATCCGGCAGCATTCCGCCAATATTCCGACGTTGTCCCCGCGTAAGGGGCTACATCAAAACTACTTTGGCTTTGCAGTGGTATGAGCATGGTGATTGTCTTGTATCACGACAGTATGTCTTTTCTATTATGCGTGTAGGTATTTAAAAAAAAATGAAACCACCATATATATATATATATATATTTCACATATTCAAGCTCATTTTATTACACATTCAAGAATACCCATGATTTGGAGCAATAATAATTCTAATTGATTTTCTATTTTCTAAAGAATAAAAGAGATATAGTGAGTGGTTCAGATTTCTGTCCAAACACAAAACGAAGGAAGTGAGGTTAGGTGATGGTTGAAACTCGGGTTAGAAGAGAGAAGAGTTAAGCTCAAGTAGTTAACTATCAATAAAATAAAATCTGGAGTGAGGATGCAGATCAAAAGAGAATATGGAAGACCGACTGATGCTTGGTGCTCTCAGATTAAGATTGGAAAACTTGGAAAACTAGAGCAAAATCTGTTTGCCGTGACATTCATGTGAGAGAGAGGTACAAACTCGGCTTTTAGTGTATAGCAGAAGAGAACAGGAAGGTCGATGGACTATGAAATGAGAATAAGAAGGGTGGAGGATGGGTGGCTTAGTGGGTTCCTATGGTGTCTAGCTTCTTCTGCTGTGGGATATGTGGCTAGTGTTCCCTTAGTGGAGGATTATAGCTATGATTATCGGTGACGGAGAGGCTGCGGCTCTTGTATAGGAGAGAGGAAAATAGGTTTTGTGTAGCTTGAAATAGAGAGTCTCATGAAAGGAAGATGGAGATTTGGGCTTGGCTTTCGATGAGGATAGGAGATGGTGTGGATAGGAAGGGATCGATCTTAAGCTAGGTTGGAACATCTTTGAAATGTTATGCGACTCCTTTTAATGGGAAGAGCTCTTTAGCGTCCTAGTCGCCCTTTGTGAATAGCAAAGGAGGAACCAGAGGAGAGAGAGTGTGTATGAAGGAGATCATGCGAGAGAAGAAAAGATGAAGAAAATGAAGTATGAATCGAAGGGAGGTGATATGATCAAATACACAAATACAGATAACATTAAGCACAAGGCAATTTCATTCGAATAATTTTACGGTAAGAAAATAAGAAATTACAAGACTAGTAAAACATTACAGAACAAATTTCAACAAAACAACATTACATATTGCTAGAATAACAAAAGTAATTGCAATTCCAAAGTAGATCTTGCAATAATATTCAGACGAGCTATTAGATTCTTAACAGATACTAGAGCCGATCGGACTACAACAAACAACAGATAACTAAAAACAAGAAAGGTAAGACAAGGATTTTGACAAATCCTGTGAACAAACTAACTGAAAAGCCAAGAAGTACTTCCAACTGTAAACAGAAGAGATCGGGCTCTTGTAACAAAAAGTATCCATAAAAATAGAAAAAAACTTCTTGAAAACTGTAAAGAAGTAGTAGATCTAGTAGGAAAGTAGAAGAAGATAGTATAAATAGAGTGAAAGAGAGACAAACAAAATGTAATCAATATTTCTGAAAAGAAAACTTCTCTTCCTCTGCTCTTTCTTCTTCTCCTTCTTTCTCTTGCATTTTCTTCTAGTTTAATCACCGGAAACACCATCTTCCCCAGAAGGAACCCTAAGAGTGACCTTCCTTCTCTCTAGAGTCGAAGGAAATATAACCCCATTTCGCCTTTCTCCGAGAAGCTAAATCCAACGGCCGGAAAAAGAAGATCACATGTTAGACAGCTCAGATCCAATCTCATAGGTTAAGGTCCCAAAGACATCAGAGGGTCTTTTTTAAACCACTACAATAGCCAAGATAGAATCCAGTTCATTGATTGCTCTTATTGACTCACCAAACATCAATGGGTGCATACATCAAAAACATTAGAAGAATGTGTTGGAAGACTAAACAAGAATGATGAACAAATGTCTTCAACACTATCATATTAAATGAAGTATCAAGAAGGCTATTTCGAGGATAAATCATGGATAAACGAAATCCGGAACATGTAATTCATCTCCTACATTTACTCCTCCAAAGTAACACACACACAAACACTAGACTCAAGTTAAGGTAGACATGCCCCATAATGGAGAAAATCCAAGGGATGGCTATTCAAAGTGCACCGAGCTTCTTCCAATATTACAATCTATCGAAGATCAAAAAATTCATAATAGCTTTCAAGATATATGTGGATGGACCTAAGTTGGTATCAATGGATGCATTTAAACAATAAACAATTGATTCATGGCAGCAATTCAAAGTTCATTTGGTCATTCAGAGAGATTTGGACCCTCTCTATAGATTTAAGAGGAGAGTTAGCCAACCGAGAAAATAATAGTCCAAGAATTCTATAATGAGTTTGAAGAGTTTGCTAATCAAATTTCGGGCATTCCCCATGAATTTTTACAAAGCTGCTTTGAATTTGGGCTAAGACAAGATATAAGAGAGATTCTGACTACAAACTCTTTCAACAAGCCTTCCAAGCTAAACTAATGGAGAGTTAGCGATGAAGTATCTATGCCAAGACTAGATTTCATCAATTTCCGGAAACAAGAATGCCATATCAACAACCCCTACTACCTACTCCAACAATGCCCATTCACTACAACAATAGTCAAAACATTACCCAGATTACACAGCATGGTTGGAAGGAAGAAGAAATGACTTTGCTTCAACCGTGATGAAAAATATCGGAGGACATACCGCAAATCAAAATTATTTGCTCTAATAGTGGTCGATGATGACCAAGAGTACCACCTGCACCAAGAAATTGAGATAGACAATCAATTATTACAGGAAGAAATTCTAGAAATAAGTTTTAATGCCTTTACAGGTCAATCCAACCCCAAAACACTAAGATTGCAAGGAATGATTGGCAACAAAATAGTACAGGTATTGATTGACAGTGGGTCAACCCATAATTTTATTCAATCTAAATTAGCCAATTACACATGATCTATCTTTAAAGTATTGGTTGGAAATAGTGAAACATTGAAATGTCACATTCCAAAGATACCATACAAACCTTCCAAGGTCTTTATAACTGGCTACCAATGTAAGGAGCAAATGTTGTGCTTTGAGTACAATGGTTAGAATAGTTAAAGAATACAGACTACAAAGGGTATAATGATACATTGGTGCAATAAGGAGACACAACATCCCTAATGTTCAAAGCATTACCCACCAATTCACAAAATTATAAAGCAAAGATGAAATAGCTCCCCATACCTGGATGGGTTTCAAGATCTACGGCTACAAAGAATGAGTTCCAAAAATATTTCCAAACAAATACTACATCAGTATCAAGAAATATTTCAAGCTCCAAATAATTTACCTCAACAAAGGAACATTGATCATCATATCAACTTGACACCTGGATGGGATTACGTATTCTAGAAAGTGAAAGTTAATCAAGGAAATCTTTGGGACACTAGGATAATGGAAAAGCACCAACCCTTTCATCTCCAAAGACTACTAATAAAGAAAAATGATGGAACTTGGAGATTCTGATTCATGAGCTTTAAAATAAAATCACTATCCCCATTGCATTTCCAATTCTAACTCTAAATGGATGAACTACATGGAGCAATCTTTCATCTTTTCAAACCGGTTATCATCAAAATGGAGGCCGAAGAAGACATATACAAAATAGCCTTCAGAACACATGAGGGACACCATGAGTTTATTGCAATGCCATTTGGATTAACAAATGCACCCTCCACATTCCAAGCCATGATGAACATAATTCTGAAACCTTTTCTAAGAAAATTTGTCTTAGTATTCTTTAATGACATACTAATATACAGCCCTACATTGGAGCAATATCAAAATCACTTGCAAGCAGTGTTATAAAAGATGAAACACCACAGCTTGTTTATTAAATCATCAAAATATTCTTTTATTCAAGAAAAGATAGAATATTTAGGCCATATTTTATCAACCAAAGGCATAGAAGTGGACTAGAAAAAATAGCGACAATTCATGGCCAATTTGACGATTCAGGATTCTAAGTTTAATGAGCTCTTAAAGTTTGTTAAACAATATGCGCAATTGTCGGCTCCCCTCATTACTAGCTAAACAAAAGTTCCAATGGGATCAAGAAGCTCAAAAGCATTTGTATAGTTGAAACAAGCAATGACATCTTTGACATCTTTAGATTATCCCAATTTTCTCAATATAATAGAAATAGATGCATCGGCAGGAACAATCTTAATGCAAAATAGTCACTTTGCTTACTTTAGTAAGAAATTATCTCCAAAAATCCTTTACTGAGCATCTACTTATGCAGAAGAGAGACATACCGTAACAAGATGGGTGTAGTGGAGCCATAAGTTCACCATCAGAAATGATCAAAAAAGTATAAGAGAACTAATGCAAATGCATAATTTGAGACTTCAGGGTTCCTTATTAAACTCCTTGGCTTTGATTACACAATAGAATATAAATCGTGGATCACAAACAAGGTAGATGCCTTTATCTAGAAAATATATAATACGTAAGAGCAAACCGACAAAGGCTTTACACAAAAGTATATATGATTCACTTCTTTTAAGATGTGGATCAAAGAGAAAACAGTCTACTCAAGCCTTTTAACGGTAGTATATGATATCGAAAGCCTAGGTTTATTTCCAAAGTATAGATTGCTAATGGACTCATAAAGATAAAGGATTGTCATATCTAAAGAATCAGAAATAAGAAATATTATTATGAGAGAACTACACTCAACTCAAGTAGGAGGATACTGTGGAATTAAAAGGACTTTAGCAAGAATTACTCAACAGTTTTATTAGAAAAATATGAAACAAGATATACAACATTTTATCTCCACATGCCCTATATGTCAACAAGTTAAATATGGCTCCAAGCCTGCAGGTTTACATGACCTACCTTGGGAGAAAGTATCAATGGATTTTATCACAGGACTACCAAGGTCTCACAACAAAATAACTATACTAATGGTGGTAGACAGACTATCCAAGTATGCATATTTCTCAGCCCTTCCAGCTAGTTTTACAGCTACCTATATAGTTTAGATTTTTATTTCAGACATAGCCAAACTACATGGAATACCAAAGGGCATAGTTTCAGATAGAGACCCAATCTTTATGAGTAATTTTTGGCAGAAACTATTCAAATTAAAACAGATTTTACAGCCAAATAGTGTTTATCATCCCTCACAATGATGGCCAAACAGAGGTCACAAATAGGAATACTAGTTATCTAAGGAGCATTATATTAGAGACACCAAGAAATTGGTTACAATTTCTTCCATGGCATTCTCTATACATCCATCAATGCTTTCACAAAATGACTCCTTTTCAAATGGTGTATGTGGACATCCACCTACAATTATACCTTATAATGGTAACACGTACCAACACGAGGTAGAAATAGTAATAATGGAGGGACAAGATCCTACATCAACTTACAAAAACTCAAACTAACTAGAATCTAGTAAATGACTGACTAAGGAGCTTGGGTTCAAGGTAAATGATCTAGTGTTAGTAAACCACATACAGAGACTTAGGTCTCAAGGAATCCTGCAAAGCTACAAAGAAGGTATTATGGTCCCTTTAAAATTTTACGTAAAATAGGGACAAGAGATATGTAGTAGAACTTCGTGAAGCAAGGATCCACAATGTCTTTCATGTATCTAAATTAAAGCAATTGAAGCTACATCCGCAATCTTACCAACTCTTAGTAGGTGATCGAACCTATCAAAATTCTAGAAGAAAGGACAAGAATGCAAGAAGATAAAATTATGAAGGAAATTTTGGTCCAATGGGATAGGATGCTAACTAAAGAGGCATCTTGGGTATCAATTGAAGAATTCCAGAAAGTGTTTTCTGAGACAAGGTCAATGTTTAAGAAGGGGGTAATGATGTGAACCCAAATAATAACAAACACAAGCACAAAAGCCCCAAAAAAACTATTGAAGGATTTTTACTCAAGAAATAAAAAAATTACAAGACTAGTAAAATATTTCAACAAAACAATATTACATTTGCTAGAATAATAAAGTAATAGAGCAGATCCGTGAGGGCAGGACTTCAACAACAACAATAATTCTAAGGCAGGATCGGACTACAACAAATAACTAACCTAAAAATAAGCAAGAAAGGATCTTGACAACTCGACTACAAATACAACAACAAATAAAAGCCCAAAAGCCCAAGTACTTCAACCCTAGCCCAACGGAAGAGATCGGGCTCTTGTAACAAAAGTAACCATAAAAATAGAAAAGAACTTCTTGAAAATTGTAAAGAAGTAGTAGATCTAGTAGGATATTAGAAGAAGATAGTATAAATAGAGTGAAAGAGAGACAAACATAATGTAATCAATATTTCTGAAAAGAAAACTTCTCTTCCTCTGCTCCATCTTCTTTTCCTTCTTTCTTTTGCATTTTCTTCTAGTTTAATCGCCGGAAACACCATCTTCCCGTCGGGGAACCCTAGAGTTTCCCCTCTGCACCCTCAGCCTTCCCTTCTCTCTGGAGCCATTTTTCGAGGACTAACCCCATTTCAATTGCTTCTCCAGAAGCTAAATCCAAGAGGCGTTAGAAGATGACTCGGGATCCAATCTCATAGGTTAAGGTTCCAAGCAGGTCCGAAGGGTCTATTTTAAAACCAGTCAGCCAAGATAGAATGGTCGGCTTCATGGAGAATACAGTTGGAGGAGTTGAAAATTGCTTAATGAGAGGAGTGAAGTTGATCAATCACGAGGGGAAATATTTCTTGAATGGAATAAAGTCGAATAGCTATTAAATATATGTCTTTTATCAAAACCATCAAGAACATAACATAACATACGGCTTAATATGTAGTGAAAAGATGAATTATTCCCTCAAACAATGATACCTTACAAGAAAATTCTCCTTTGAATTGATATATCAAGAACATCGAATCAAAAACAAGATGTGAAAGATGTTAGGAAAAAAAAAGAGAAATAAGAGAATGCAAAACTAAAGATGGATGATCTCGCATATTGTTCCCTCTAATCATGTCAAAGAATATTCATAACCTAATAGATGTGCACATCTACTCCTATCAAAATAGAAAAAAAAAGAAAATAGAAAAACTAACAAAGCTAAAAAGCTAATACCAAAGAATCAAGTAATTGGATCAATAACTAACAATCTCCTCCTTGATCCAGTTTCAAGTGATAAAATTCAATTGAGAACAGCGCACCAAATCAAAATGAAATTTTGATTTCGATATAATCTTCAATATTGCATCATGGATTAAAACTGAATCAATCTTCTTAATGCTGATGATTCTACCTTCTATGATATCTCTGATGAAATGTAATTTAATATCGACATGCTTTGAAAATTCATGAAAATTTGAGATTTTCATCAAATGTATAGCACTTTGATTTTCATAGAAAATGGTAACAGCTTTCTATTTGAAACCAAATTCATCCATAAAATTTTGCAACCAAATACCCTCTTTAATAGCTTCGGTTGAAGCAATGAATACTTCCATCTCCCTCCCACCATTTCCTTCTCTCTATTTCCTTCTCCCTCTTACAAAAATGAAAATGATCTTTCCCTTTCTTTTTCCTCCTTTCTTTTTCTTTCTTCTCTTTCTTCTTCTTCCTTCTCCATTTCATTACTTCCCTCATTTACACAAAATTGAATTTTTTTCCTTTTTCCCCTCATTGCTCCAATCCAAAAATCATTCTCTCTCTCCCTCACTTTCCATTAGCCTAATTCCCTCTTCCTCCTTCTTCTTCTTCTTTTTCTTCTCCCACCAAAACTCCTCTCAAACTAAAATTTCTTTCACAAAAAATCTAAAAATTCTACTTTGCCGAAATCTGAAAATTTCTTTTCACCGCAACCAGATAGGAACGCCATCATTAGGTAGGCTCCTTCTTGGTTTCCAGTTTCACTCATTTCATTAATCCAAATTTCCAAACCGACTTTGCCGCAATCAGAGAAGAACACCATCATTAGGAGAGTTCTTCTTTCTATTTTTGGCATCGCTCCTTTCCAATCTTTCCCTTTGCTACAACTAGAGAGGAACATCGTCATTAGGAGGGCTCTTCTCTTGGTTTTTAGTTGCCTTTCCAATTCCATTTTTCATCGGAGGGCTCCTCTCTTGGTTTTCGGAATTACCCTACTTTCCCTTTTTCGACCTTTCATTGAGGCGGGTTCTTCTTTTGGTTTCTGGAATTTCCCTTTCTACCTCCAACTCCGTCTCTTTGTCGATCATTGCAAGCATGCATAAAAGAAATAAGTCAAAACATGTGTGAATGTGGATACATATATATGCATTCTGAGATACTTGACTGCAGTGTTATCTTAAAGTATCGACTCATTTATGTATTTCGGCGAACATACCTCTCATTCCATCTGTACACACAACATAGTTTAAACACATGTATAAGCTAAAAATTTGAAAGTACATTTAACAAAATATACCTCAAGCCAATGCTGAGATCGTCAAGCTCAGTAGGCTATGACACATGTAGAGTCGGCCTCCCCCCATGAATATGCTCCTAAGATCATATCTAAAGAAGGTGAAGGTAGCCAGCCATGTTGGCCCTGGTAGGCCTAGTCGACTGCATACTCGACATACGTGTGGGCTAACTGCACCCATAGCCATCGTATCAATGTATATTCAGTCCTCTAGTAGTGATAGATCCGCAGGACCTCTAAACCCGATGTGTCCCTAGTAAGAAACACCAATAAGAAATAGAATGCACGGTGCCAAAAAAAACTCCTCAAGACTAAGTACACTGTAAAAGTCCACCTCACCACCTGGGCATGCATGTCTCATGTTCCACCCATCTCGAATGTCTAATGTGTGGACTAATCGGTCATGATACATCACGCCTGCATGGTGTCATCCCAACAGATCATCACAACAATCGCCAAGTGTCCCATCTCTCGCCAATCACAATTGGGCCTATGATAGGTGGCCCATCAACTTGTAGTCCCAAGATCATCGCCACATCTTGGAGCGCACGCCATCTCATCGAAAGCAAGGTGGTTGTTGGTTCATGGAGACCATCTAGTAGACACAATGTGCATGAAATACTTCTTTACATCCATGTAATAAACCAACAGATGTTTATTAGATATTATACGATCACGCCTAGCGTATACAACAGTAAACATATCATGCAAGCATATCAAGAACCACAACCAGGCATCAATCGACTCAGACTCCATAATAGCAAAGGCTAGTAGAAACAACCCATTATTTCCATCGATTCTAACATAATTAATAATGTACCATGATACTTGCCTAACAAAAAAGTACCATCTAAGCTTAGCACTGGTCTACAGATACTCCATCCCATGATTGATGGACCAAATGCCCAAAAGTCTCCGAAGTACGTACGCTAGATCAATTTTGTACATTGTCAGGTAAAGTATTGCAAATTGATTCCATATAAAGACTTAGAGTCCTGTAAGACTCTTCCCAACTGCCAAATATAGCTTTTATTGCCTTACACCTTGCATCTCAAGCCTTCATGTACGAAACTTTAACATTGAATTTTGACTCCATTCTACCTATAATCTCTCTAGGTTTCAGATCTATCTGGTGCCTGATCACATGTATAATGAAGTAAGCTATGAATTTTGAACTACACTGCCGATGACCGGCTACACTTACTGCATTGATACATCTATGGTTTTCACCAACTCTTGATATTCTCCAAGCACCCCTCCTCTTGTTACAATGAAAATGCCACTTACATGGTCTTGTAGACTATCATGTTATGATACAACCGTAGTTCTTTTGTTAGAGGTAACTATTTGGAATTAAACATTGTTTACTATGCACCACCCAACAATAGCAAATTGTAGACTCCATTTACTTGCGAAACACATACCTTCGACAAGGTCACCTGGGATTTCAATATCATCCGTTAGGATAGTTTCGTCAGATGGGTCATCAAAGTAAACATCGTTGTCCCACTCTCTCATAGTTTGACACATCCGGACATACTTATTTGTGGAAAACAAATGACTCTCACTGTCAATATTTCAAAGTGAGTGATTTTTTAGAAGATTATTACTGTCTAGATTCCCAAGTACAGTGGCTTCTACCCCAAGTGAACAATCATCATCACTAATATCCTGCTCAGACTCACTATTTGAACCACTGCCATAGTCTGATACTCATCTTCGCGACTCGAGGCATATACTCTTTTCGAACGATAGACAATATCATCGCTTCCATAAAACTCATAAGTTGGACAACAACCTATCATATTAATTAGTATAAGAGAAAACAGATAAAGGTTGACCATATATTACCTGGGAATCAACTCATCAAAGCTACGTTGTGTCCCCAGAGGTGCATGTGCGATGAAATCCTATGTATGCATCAATGATATATCTACTGACCTTATTACCGGATCAGCTGATGTGGATGCAACATTAACATCCTTCACTTCGACATACAACACCAACATCTGACGGGAAGCTTCATCCAGTGTAACTTCACAAACGCCATCGTCAGATATTAAAAATGCTATAAATCCGCCACCCACCGGATAATGACATGTAAGAGTGATTGTGTGACGCCTGATCAATGTGCAAGGTTCCATTGCTTCAAATCTAGTAAGGTTCTTTGATGTAGAACCTTAACTGGATGATTTCGACCTCCCACATAACTTGGACTAAATTGCTCATCATACTTAGTTCCATAGAAAAGGATCAAATAAATTCTCTATTCTTTCTTGGAAAATAAACTATATGAATAAAAAATTCATATCAATCAACACCCTAAATAATACTACCCTTGTCTACTTAACACCTGAAGCGCAACGCCAACAAAAACCTACAAATCAAATCCCAAACAAAAGTCTATCCATACAACTCCCTATCCCTAGCACACATACTCTATTAATTTATAAATTGATAGAAATAGGGATATACCATGTCTTTACGAAGAATGACGGGGATGTGCGCAAAAAAAGGTAGAATCCTCCACAGGAAACTTCCCTGAACAAAATGGAGCCACCGGAATCATCGCTGGAAGCTAATGTTGGCTTCCAATGGCTGCTAGATGGGAGAAGGAAGTCGTTCGATGGTGTGAACGCAATTGCTGAGAAGAAAGGGAGTTTATTTTGCATACCCAGAGAAGACAGCACAATGTAGGTGGTTGGAGCGACGTCGACGGTCGTCGGGAAGTTTCGAGATGGAGAGAACCTTGCTCGGATGGAGAAATCGGGCAAAACGGAGCTCAATAATGGTTGAGCAAATCGAGAAACCAAGAGTATTAGGGGTCAATCGCCCCAGGAATCGCGGCCACCAACTTAGTGGGCAAGCCAAGTCACTCATATATGAGAGCCACCACGCCTAATCGACATATGCCGCCGCCAATTAATTGAATTATACCTATTCTTAATTTTTTTTAACAATACTTAATTACCTAATTAACATTCTAATGATACTTAATTTAAAAAAATTTCCAAAACAAAAGCAAGCAGGCATTCTTCTTGACAAATAATATATGCTTATCTGTGGACTATGGTATACTAATGGAGCAATCATTGTGGATTATCGATGCCGAGAGGATGAAGAAGGAGCACTTCCTCCATCCCAACCTCTTTTCCTTCCTACTGATCTCTACATATGAGATAGCTTGGGTCGCAATGGTGCCTCACCCAGATGACCCAACATGCCCGATGTTCCAGTATTTGGACTGGATTTTGTGCAACCAAAATGCCTTAGGCTTTTGGTTTGAAGATCATGTGCATTAGAAACAACTTGATTTTGATATTGGTCATCATGAGCTTATAAATTATAAGCATCAATGGAGCGATGCTGATCTTATGGCCACTCTCACCTGTCAAATTGCTCTCAAGACTTGGGAGACCATCGATTTCTCTCACAAAATAAACAAAGGTAAAAGAAATTATATCATATTTTCTATATTTCTGTAGACATACGAAGGAATAAATTAATTCATATTTGCTTATGCCATGTGCTTAGGACTAAAATTTTTGAGAGACAACATGGAGGAGTTGATGAGGATGAGAAAGAGTAGAGAGGGTGGTGATGAGTTGGGCTTCATATGTGGTTTTTAATGGTTGAGCTTGCAAAGGCCAAAGGCTTGAAAGTATTTCATGCTCAACATATCAAAATGGGGCTTTTTAATGAATTTAAATTAAATGGAACACAACTTGGAAGAGAAGGGGAAGGAGCAATGGAGAGAGTTGTCATGAGGAAGATTGCAATTGAAAACAGCATCTTAGAACTCTTCCGATCACCATCGGTGACTGCATGCGCTTTTATCGCATGTGAATGAACGTAACTTACTTACATGCTCATGGCTCGACGGTGAGGCTATCCATGGTCATCCAATGTGGTTTGAGGAGACACCAATGTTACTATTTAGGAGGGGGTTGGAATCTTATTGAAGAGTGGATGCGATCTGATCACTCGGGAGCCTTTCATCTGTAAGGAATCTCAATCAATAATGCCATGTGATATCTAGATAATACACAGCTATTGTGTATTAGCTATGAAATACTATGTCTTTTTATGTACTAATATAATATTTACTGCACGATAATACACAACATCTTTATACACAATAATACATAGTAATTTACAGCCAATACACAATATTTCATAGCCAATACACAACATATGTGTATTAATTGGGCACCACATGGTACGATGTTATTGAAGGCCAGATATAAAGAGCTACATCTGAACTCTACACGTAATAATTTTTTTATCCTTAGGAGAAGTTGTCGACAAATTTTGAGTAGTTGACTATTGTTTTTATCTTTAAAAAAAAATCAAACACAAAGAACTTAATAAAATCCTATGGGTTCAATTTTAAAAGTAGAGATTTTTGTATTTCTAATGTCGCCCTATTTTTGAAAATCATTATTAAATTTTCATCCTTATCTATTTTTAATAATATATTAAAGATACCTCTTAAATTATATAATAATTTTTTTATACTTATTTTTCTCTAGAATTAATGTTTTAGGTATTTCTTCAATTATCAAAAAGATATATTTGTGATTTAGTGGTTGGAAGAAAATTTTTTTTGTCAATTGTAAGTAGATACAATTTAATAAAATCTACTCTTTAAAATTTTGAGTTATTAATTTAGATGTGGATGCTACTTTTAGGAAAACACATTTTCAAGTCTCCAACATGATCGTGAAAGCAATAATTATATGCCTTAATTGGCTACTTACGAAAAGATTGATTTTGGCACTCTTTATTTAGTATTTTGAATTAAGAGTTTGTTTTGCAACTTCATGAAAAGATGCGTTGTAGAAAAAGTGGTTGTTTGAAGAAGCTATGGTGGGTAAATTTTTTTTATTTTATAAAATTCAAATCATAGCTTTCTAATTGCCACCGCAGGTAACCAGGTTAGGTTGAAAAATATAGCTTTTTTATCACAAATTTCTCAAAACGCTAAAATAGCTCAATGAGTACCAAAATGGTAATCACAATGCACCACAGACCACCACTACCTCAAATGGCTCTAAATTTTAAGTTTACAAATTGGTATGGAAACTAATAATTATGATTCTTATTTTACTAGATGATGTCTTTGACATAATATACTCATTTGAAATAATAATAATTGATATATCCCTCTAATATTTATAAGTCAAGCATGGATTCAAGTTAAAATATGTATTCAGTCAAATTAAATGACTCAGTGAGATGAGTCCAATAATGCTAAAATCAAGTCAAATTGAGTTCAAATGAGCTCAAATCGAGCCCAAAAGCTACATAAAAAAAAACTTTAAAATACTGACTGGATGATCAAATGACTTCTAAATTTGATGTGCTTTTAGTCGAATCCAACGAGTCTAAGATCGCTCAAATCGAAGATCATTTGAATGGTCAAATCATCAAAAAACTATCTATGATCAAATGAATCGATATAAATTGTCCGATTGAGTGTTTTGAGATTTGGCTACAATGACCAAAATGCCCCTCTCAAAATCCTATAAATATGACTCCATTCTTGTCATGAGGGGAGGAAAGAGTTAGAAGTGAACTTGTGAGAAAATTGAGAGAGAGCTAGAAGTTTGAAGTTCATCATTACCACTTGTCCAATCACCACCTATTATTATCGCGCCACCAATTTATAGCCAAACATCGCTACATAGTTTGTTGTCGATTTAGAAATTCTCATTATCATGATTTCCTACATACAATCTTGTAATCCTATTGTTGGAAAGATTTAAACTTTGTATTCCAAAGTGGATATCTAGTAGAGCATTTTTACTAGGCTAGGCCACGTGATTTTCCCCCTCTTTCTAGGATTTTTCACGTAAAAATTATGGAGTTTCTTATTCTTTTTTCAACTATGTGTGTATGTGTTGGATTTCTCAACAAAGCTATGATGCGAAGTTTTATTCTATCGCAACTGATTTTCTAGTGCACAATAATTTGGTGCCATATATGGGAAACATTCCCTTTATATCTTCAAAATGGTTGACAACCCGACTTCAAGTTAAGAGCAGCACCATCTATATAATTAAAAAAAATCCTACTTGGGAATAACACATATGAAGAATGAAGAAACATCAAATGTTGATCCTTGAGTCTTATCAGAAGCTGGGGGCAACCTTTAATCTCAAAAGATCATTCAAATCAATATTTTGGATATCTAATTGATTACGAGTTTGAAAAGCAAGTCAATGATGTAGAGTAATTTTGACATTAAAAAAAAGATAGATGTGCAAATTATAATTCTTCAATCATACTCATCAAAAAGAAAGGAAAAGATTAAGGAGCAACTTTGGCTACTTTCAAACAGGTATTTTGATTTGACTTCTTCTACACAAGTTAAATTGAGTAATACTATCACAAATAATCTTGGAAGAATCAAAATATTTAACTTCTTCGACACAGGTTAATGTCATCGAGAACACTTTGATAAAACAACCTCGGATGAAAGTTAAAACCATTGACTTCTTCCATACAGGTTAAATGTCATCGAGTAACACTCTGACAAACAACCTCAGATAGGGCAAAAATCCTTTATGAATTTCTCCCCTAGAAGGCACGCCCCTGAGGAAGCCTCGATAGGAAGCTAATAATGGATAGGGTCCTCACTAGAAGGACTCTAAGAGAGCAAGTATTGACAGGGTCTCCACTCATCAAAAATCTCAGAAGGTAAAAGCATCAGAAGGTATAGGTACATCAGAAACCTCTGAAGGAAAAAGCTTGAGAAAATACAGGTATATCAAAAATCTGAGAAGGTAAAACCTGGCACAGATATCAAAATCTGCAAAAGCTCAAAAGGCATAGATACATCAAAAATCTCAGAAGGCAAAAGCCTTAGAAGGTATAAGTACATCAAAAATCTCAGAAAACAAAAGTCTCAAAAGGTACAGGTACATTAGAAACATTAAAAGGCAAAATCTTTAGAGGTACAGATCAAAAAATCTAAGGTATAGGTACATCAAAATCCTCAGAAGGCAAAAGCCTTAGAAGGTATAGATACATTAAAAATCTTAGAAGACAAAAGCCTCAGAAGGTACAGATATACCAAAAATCTTAGGAGATATATATAAATCATAATCCTTTCAAAATTAAAGTCTAAAAAAGATATATGATTACCCTCATCATTGGGGGCAAAAACTTTACAATACAAAAATATATACTTCTTATGTTGGGGGCAAAGGCCTTAACAGCCATAAGAGATAATCTCGAGCCTGAATTCGGGATGCATGCCTCCTAAATAGGTCAATTGAAAACCCCAAGATTAGGGAGAATTGGAGCCTATGAGGGGGGTCAGTACCGTTATACAGATCAATGGAGGCTACTAAAGAGAAGAAAGTGGAAGCACACAAGAGCCTAAATTCGGAATGGGCATCGCCTAACCAGGTTAGTTGGAAACCCCAAGATCGAGGAGAACTAGATCCTGCGAGGGGGTTGGCATCATTATACAGGTCATTGGAGGCTACCAAAGAGAAGAAAATGGAAGCACACTGGATCTTGAATTCAGGATGTGCCTAACGGGGAGAACTAGAGCCTGCGAGGGGAGTCGGCATTGTTATACAGGTCAGTGGAGGCTACCAAAGAGAACAAAGTGGAAGCACACTAGAGCCTGAATTTGGGATGCGCACCGCCTAACCAAGTCAGTTGGAAACCCTGAGATCAGGGAGAACTGGAGCTTGCGAGGGGGGTTGGCACCATTATATAGGTCAGTGGAGGATACCAAAGAGAAGAAAATAAGGTGCGAGTTTTCCTTTAACCTTTGGGGGTATTTATACTTTAAAAAAGACTTTTCAAATTCTTTAAAAAAATTTATTTAACACACTTACATTTTTCAAATAGAATTCCACTTTTCCAAAGTCTTGAACATCAAAACACATTTGGACTCCATTTGACATACCCAAATTTGTCAAATGAGAGTCCCATTTTCAAAAATCACAAAAATAAATGGAACTCTATTTAACATACCTAAATTTGTTAAATAGATTACCCTCTTTCAAAACCACAACATATTTGAACTCTATTTGGCATACCATATTTGTCAAACAAAGAGTTTTCCTCTTTTTCCAAAAAGAGAGAGCAAATCATAATACACTTGACTCCTACTTAACATACCAAATTTGTTAAGTAAGAGTCTCATTTTTAAAAATCATAATACACTTAACTCTTACTTAACATACCATATTTGTTAAGTAAGAGCCCCATTTTCAAAACAAATCAACACATATTCAACACTTGACTCCTACTTAACATACCAGATTTGTTAAGTAAGAGCCTCATTTTTAAAAAATCATTTGGCCTCTACTTAACATACCAAATTTGTTAAGTAAAAGCCCCACTTTCAAATCAAATTAACATATATCACACACATAACCAATCATCGTAAACAAAGATGTTTTCATAAAATTTTCAAACACATAATTGAAAACCTTTTTAGCATACCCAAATTTCCTAAGTAAAGGTTTTCCAAATAAAATTTCCAAATAAGACATACAACATATATATTTCCAAAGTCTCTCCAAAAATTTGAACCCTGCCCAACATACTTAAATTTGTTGAGTATGGGTTCTAAATCAAAATGATATGGCCAAGTCTCTCCTCCAATTGTCAAAAATCTCTCCAAAAATTCAATGAACCCCACTTAGCATACCAAAATTTATTAAGTGTGGGTTCAAATTCCAAATCAAGTTTAGAAGTCAATGATTGAGGACAAGTATTAAAGCAAGAATCTAAATCAGTTACATTTCAAATAAATGCAATGATTTTAGTGCCTTTTTCATCCTTTTAGTCAAGATCATGGCTCCACAAGTTTGTTTTCTCTTTGTCCTATGGTGTAGATCTAGCATTGGATCAGACCAATCTCACCATGAATTATGCCACATATCTGATCTACTTTGGTCATGGTTTTGAGGGAGTCTGGATTACTTATGAGGGGACAGCCCTCACAACTATTAGAGAGAGGTGGGGACACCACTCTCTTTGACATGTCATCTGACTTTGAGTTCCCCTCATTGAAGAGGAAGGCTATCATGGTTCCCACACCCCATTCAATGTCAAGATCAAGACTACTTCAAAGATGGGTTGAGTTCTGCCATAGCTCTAATGAGAGCTGTTACCTCCTCTTTGGTCACCCCAAAAGGGAAGCCAATCTTGGCCTCCGAGATAGTCTCCCCTACCTTTGAGGTAGGGTCTAGTTCCTGCTTTTCTTTGCTCGCCCGCACCCAACATCACAATAAAAATAGGAAGGTCAAACGGGACCATGAGTGAGCAGCCAGGGAGCTCGATGTTGCTTACCACATAGTTGAGGAGGGTTCTCCCCTTGAGACCTCTCCACTTTTGAGTGGTTGTAGGTTTCACCCCCTCTTGGCCTTAGATGGAGAGGAGGATTGCTATATTGCCTCCACCACTGGCATACTTTGAGACATCGACTAGGGAGCATAGGAGGCCCTATGTTGGACTTAGGATCGCTTCTTTACCAGGTTGTGAGCTAGAGCTTATGCACCTTGTTTGATCTAGATCCATGATCCCAGAGCTGGGGACATATCCATAGAGAGAGAGAGAGAGAGAGAGAGAGAGAGAGAGAGCTATGGAGGCTCAAGTATCTGCCCAGGCAGGCAAGAGAGAGTGACGAAGGTATGCCAGGTAGTCGGAAGCCTCCACCCTGATGGATTTCTTTGATAGATGCCCTATCAGGGCCGATCGTTCAGACATTATTGTTCTTACTGGTGCACCGACATAGAGGAGATCTCCGCCAGAGGTAGTCGGTTTCCATTACATTGCTCCCCTTGCTATCCACCATCATCGATTCAGCTTACAACATCTACTACTCCCGCCAAGCTTCAGTAGCCCCCATCCGGGGAAAGACCATCTCCACTGGTGATCCAGCTACGGCCCAAGGATCCCACTCCATCCACTCCACCTGTTCAGATGAGATTGAGCTCCCCTGCTCGACCCTCTACCTCAGTTGTGGTGGAAGAGTGGCGACCCAAGAGCATCGTCGTCGCATCACCACCACCGCAGATAGAAGGAGGGAGGGGAGGACATAGACATAGTCCCCATGATGGTTGATCCTCCCAATGAGGAAGTCTTGACAGTATGCAACATCGGTGCATAGAGACAAATGAGCACAGTCCTGCGGACAGTCGTTAGCGAGTGTTCGTGACGGTCCAGCTAAGTATAGTAGACTGATCGATAGATGATATATTAGCCAACTACTTTATCAAGAAAAGATGAATTCTCAGGAGTGAACATTCAAATTAGGAGGAGGATAGAGTTTGCTTTGATCTTGATGACGATGACATGTTGGACAAATGAGGTCCACATGGTTGATACATGGGGTCCTTACGGATCGCCTAGCTAGAAGGTGTCGTGCTCGAGGAAGGTGACACTTCTCACTCAACTTAGCACCTCCTCCACTAGCACCGTGAAGAGGGTGATCACATTGACAAGATGGAGAAGAAAGTAAAGGAGTTGATGGTAGTGGTTTTAGCATTGCACCATTTCAATTTCACTTTTCTCCCATGATAGACAAACTAGAGTTGCATACTTTAGATTGTCCTAAGTCTACTCCCGTAGAGGACGATGTTGGTAGCTTGCATAAGAAGGTTACAGATGGAACCTCCATGCATGAAAAGGATATCAAGCATATGGTAGTGCAGAAGGTGAGTCAAGGAACCTCCATGCTGGTAGCTTGCATAAGCCAGGGGGAGCTCATCTATTCCAAAGAGTAGACCATTACCCAGTGAATTCAATGTAGTACAAGACATCAAAGGTTTTGTGCTACCTTCCTTCAAGATCTTTGATGATAGTGAGAACCCGTGTCGATATCACACATTTTAAAGCCATAGCAATGGGGTGATAGTGATGCACTCTTGTTCGAGACTCTTGTCGAGCCTAACAGGGGTTGCATTTGATTGGTATGTTGAACTGCCCAATAGTTCGGTTAGGAGTTTTGCTAAGTTGGAACACCTCTTCATCAAGAGGTCTGGAGCTCAAGAAAGAGTGACTATATGACCTCGTAGTGAAGCAAGTTTCCAATGAGTCCCTTGTTGATTATATTCTGGTGGTGCAACTTGAGCATGAAATGTGAAATGTCCAACAACATGCCATTGAGATTCTTCTCAAGAATATTCATGGCCTAGTCGCCTTCATGCTTAAGGGCTTTACCATCAAGACATTTGAGAAACTAATCAACAAGGAGACTAGCCTGCAAGAGGAAGCCAAATAGTTGCCCTTTCCCGACCAATCATCTTGGCCCAAATCGCAGAAGGTGTTCGAGAAAAAGCTAGGGATAGTTGTGTTAGTGGATATAGGGAAGCAGCTAGCTAGTGTCCAGTATGACAAACCTCGAGCTCAGCAGCCTCCTTTGCCACCTCCTCTGCCACCACCTCAGCCGTCATATCAACCACCATAACCGCCGTAATGGCAATTCCCACTATCTCAGCAACATACCTAGCAACAATACTCCTATCCACCGCTAAGTAGCTATTACCCACCTACTCTTCCTAATAGATTGAATAAGCCATATTCATTCAAGAGGGAGGTAGTTAGAAAATCATTAAGAATCTCTTAAAAAACCCGACTTTTAGCAACCGGAGCTTAAGAGGCCAGAGGAAGTGGCAAGAGTAATGATCCTAACTATTGCTCCTACCACCGCATGATTAGTCATGTCTTAGAGGATTGTATTACTTTTAAGGACTGGCTTGAGCGTAGCTACAAGTCAGGAGCTGTAGTTATCCATAAGGAATATTTGTTAGAAAACCATCTAGTTCTATTAGAGTAATTCTTGGGGATACTTACGATCCTCTTAAGACAAAAGAAGGTTAGGATATTGCCATATCCCGAACCTCTAAAAAAGTAGTTTCTAAAATCATTAAACTCTCTTTACAGGTGCCTAAGGTAGCTTAAACCTCCAACATCAATGAAGGTTTGCAAGTTCCCGAAGACAACTTGAAGAAGGTGATAGCCCAGCAGTAGCAGCTCACCCTACTTGCCCGTGATAGTTCAATAGCACAACCACTGTCCGAGTCCAGCACTCCATCTATAGTTGCAGCTACTACTTCCTCCTCTACTTGCTCCACTTCTACTAGCAAGAGCATTGTATCAGCAAAAAAGGGCATTAAATCCATTAATCAGGTTACTTTATTAGATTTCTATCATGTACCTCCACCCAAAAAGAAATCAATGAAGAAAGCTTTTACTTACATCTTGTCCACTTCAAGTACTCTAGATTTTATTCTCTTGAAAACTCTCCAAGTCTAGAAATTAATAATAGCTCTAGTCATTCCAATCCCTCTTCAAATTCGTAATCGACTTTCCTTTTTTTGAATCAATTGGGTTCATCTCTTGAGATTGATTTAGAGTCAACTGACTCTGTGGATCCCATAGGAGAAGTTGTAGGTATATCTGATGACAAGGTAGAACTTTCCACAAGTTCATCATTCCAAGAAGTCACTGAAGTCAACCCGTGCAATGGAAAAGTTCTACCTCCTAGGGTATCTCCTCAGAATAAGGGTAAACAAGTCATTGGTTCCGTGAGTAGATAACCCCTCCATAGGATGCTCCACCCATGGATATGCTTGTGGAGGACCAAGTCAAAGTTGATTACAATGTCCTAGCGCATCTTAGAAAGTTGTCAGCTAAGTTAAGCATATATGACGCCCTTGTCTTATCCAAAGAGATGACAAAATCTTTAATCAAAGCTCTTCTTAATCTAGAGATATGCTTAGCTCAGCTAATCGCTATTGAAGAGGAGGCCCATAGATCAAAGAACATCTTAAGAGTTGCATTTAGTGATGAAGACTTACTTCTAGGAATGACCAAGCACAACTGCCCTTTTTATATTACAGTGGACATTGGCAGATATATGTTATCTAGAGTTTTAGTTGATCAAGGTGCATTAGTCAATATTATGAGTCTGAGAACCCTTGCTTGCTTGAGGATTGACATCTCCAAACTCCAAAAGAGAGGATGATGTTGAGAGGATTCAATGAACAAGGCAAGAGGGCCTATAGTGTTGCCATTGGAGATAGATGATTGGAAGACTGAAGCCAAGTTTCATATCATAGTGTTGACCTCATTTTTAGAATGAGCTCTCAACCGCTCCATCTTAAACATTCTCTTAGATACTATGAGTTTCTTAGTCTTAAGACACTTCTAGTGATTAGGTTAACACTCAACCTAACTCTCGATACTTAGAAGAGTTAGCCATATGAATATGTCATGCCTTAGGGATGTTAGAAAAATTTTCCTACCCTATAGCTTGAACCAAACCCTCCCTTCCTTCTTTCAAGTCAAACTCCAAATTCAAATCTACCTCAAACTCAAATCAACTTCAATTCCAAAAAACAAACCTTAAATCAATTCCAATGGATTTTCTCAAATCATGAATCAATTCTAAATAATTGGTACTCATGATTGAATTTCAAACCTAAAATCTTTCCTAAGACACTTTGATTCCATCTTATGGACTTAGCTCAAATCAAATCCAAATCAATTCAAATTCAAGAAATTTTCTCATAACCCATTTATATTCTCATTTATATTCACATATATAAATGAGATATAAATTCAAATAATCAAAAGTAAATCCAAATTCAATCTAAGCTTTTCAAGTCAAATTCTTGAACTTAGCCAAATCAATTTCAAATCAAGCCAAACCCTTGATATTTATTCATGTTTCAATCAATCCTTCAATCATGAATCCAAATATAAACACAAACTTCAATCATGAAATCAAAACCAACTTCAAAATTCAAACCCAAATCTAATCAAAATTCAACCTAAGCCTTTTAAGTCAAATTCTTGAACTTAGCCAAATCAACTTTAAATCAAGCCAAACCCTTGATTATTCTTCATGATTCAATCAATCCTTCAATCATGAATCCAAATATAAACATCTACTTCAATCATCAAACCAAAACTAAATTCAAAAATCAAACCCAAGTCAAACTCATGTTCACCCTTTGAACTTGAAATTGTCAAATGAATCAAAAACCCATTTGACTTTAAATTACTTGCAAATGGATTTATATTTCAATCATAAGTCCATATGTGAGTTCAATCAAACTTGATTCAAGCCTTGATCAAGTCAATTGACTCACTTAGGTTCACTTGACCCAAAGTGATCTAGAGTACCCCTTTTGAGCCAAATTCTAATCCTACCCAAATTAGATTGAACTAAGACCACCTAATTCTCACATTGTGAGCAACAATCATCATAAGATGATCAATCACTCAAATTTGGTCAAACCAAGTCAAACCTAAGGGTTGACCAAGTCAACACTTAGCCAAAATGAAACCTAAACTAGCCAAAATTCACCATAGGCCAAATTGATTGAAACCATTGATCAAAACCAATTCATGATCAATGTTTGAGCTTGACCAAGCCATCATTTGAGCCTAACCTAGCCCAATTGGCCACTTGACCCAAGTTGACCCAACTTGACCTAAAAAGTCAAAATATGTCAAATCTTGATCTAAGCCAAATTGATTGCAACCAATGGGTCAAATTCATTCTAAACCACTTGTTGAACTTGACCAAAGCCTTAATTGGCCAACTAGACCCAACCTAGCCCAATTGACCATGAACCCAACTTGACCTAAAATGTTAAATTGAGCTAAAATCAAACCAAACCAAAATTGATTGAAACCAAAGCTTGCAAAATATTTCAAATGACCAACCAAACCTAAAGCAACCCATGACCTAACCCAATTAGTTCAAATGGGTCAAATTGGTCAACTTGACCCATTTGACCTAAATGAAATCAAATGAACCAAAACCAAATATAAACCAAATTGAACCAAACCAATGATGCCAACACATTTCAAATTGTCATATGAACTTGACCCAACCCTTGGTTTGACACACTTTGACCAATTGGTCAACTTGACCCAAGTTGACCCATTTTGACCTAAATGGGTCAACATGAGCCAAATGACATCAAATCAACTCCAAATTCTTTGAAATTTGGACCAACCTAATTTCAAACTATTCCAAATCTGCCTAAACTAAAATCAAATCCAAATGACTATTTTACCACTTGGTCAAGGGGTAACCTATGGCCAATTCCACTTGAAATTTGGTCAAATCCTTTTTCATGGCCACTTGGCACCCATTGTACACTTGTGGGTGTGGTGCACATGACCCAATGGGTTTGGGTGAGCCAAACCCAACCCAAGGCCAAAACTGACCACCCCACTCAAAATGTGCACATGGGAATCACTCCTCCACCTCATTTAGCACATGGGAGCTTCTCCACTACCTCCCTCTAGCCAAAATGAACCACATGGTATCCAAAACGGCTTAACCAACTCACCCCATAGATCAATTTGATCAAAAAAGCCATGCTTGGTCATCCGATCCTTCTAGGGGGAGATATACTTCCCCTAATTTCACTTGAATTGCATTCACTCACATTCGATTAAAGCACAGGAACTCAGAGGAAGCAATTGCAAGCTCCCCCAAGGTCTACTAAGCTACTTTGATTTTCTCCATTCTCGATTTCTTCAAGACAAAAATAAGGGCGCTCAAGCAATTTTCCATCTCATCCAATTCTTCTCCAGAGCTAAATTCCTCCTTCAAGCACCTTGAGGGGACCTAATCGAGCTCACCCAAGTCTTCATCCAAGCTTCCAAGGCACGAGAGGGAGGAGCTAGACCAATGCTGCAAGCCTAGGAGGAGGAGTTTGGTCAATTGAGCAATCCACTTCATCCCAAAGCTTGAAACCTTAAACAGGGTTTCGTCTCTACTAGACGAAGCTACCTCGACGGTTGGGACCGCCAGTGATAGCCTCTGGGTAGGTATGGATCAAAACTGAGCTTAGGATTTCTTGGTCTTTGTGAAACAAAGTTTCATCTTATTGTAAATTGGTTCTTCTTGTGCTTATTCTTAGATGGAGTGTGATCAATCTTAGCTCAATCCAAACTTGATTGAGCTCAGATCAAGCCCTAAGGGATGGACAGTTTCCCTCTCTCGCAAGCGAGCTTAGGGATGAGTCATGGATCATCCATCCCATGTGTTCTGGATGGACGATCATGATTAATCCATGTTAGATCCGCATTTTAATCCTTTTAATACCATGAGCTTAATCTGACGATGATTTTGATCGCGTCCAAGGGAAAGCTGCAATCAGGTTGACTATGTAGCTGATGTGACTACTTAAATAGTGAATCCCATTGCGCCACAAGGAAAGCGCGTGCCGCATCAGCAGTCTAAGTGGCACCGATGGGATTAACTATATAATTAGGCTATTTTATTAATTTTTAATCATAGAATCTTAAAAAATACATAGCTAAATGTAGAAAAAAAAAATACAAACTTAAATGCGTATTGAAGATATTTCAAAGGGAAATAATATAAAATTAAGTTTAGCTGATTTTGAGTAGTAAATTTTCTGTAATTAAGGTTTTATTGGGAATGTAATTATGTTAATTACTCCCTAATTATTTAATTGATTAATTTCAAACTTCTCAGGTATGTTTAGGGGGATGACTTTTGCCTCTCCTAATTTTCTTGGGATTTATTAATGATTTAATTAAGGTAATTGCTTATTTCACTCCTAATCACTCTCTTAATTAATTAAATGACTAATTAACCTATTAAATAGTGCTAAATTTTTTAATTAATTTTGCTAATTACTTTAGAATAGTGAATGGACTTAGGGAATGAGATTAAGAGCCCTCTCCAAATCTTTTCCCCTAAGTTTACTTCATTTGGGATAAAAATCTAATTAAGGTGCAAATTAATTAAATAAGTTTAATCACTTTACCAAATGGTTTAATTAATCCAAATTTTAAAATCAAATCAATCTGAACTTAATCAATTCCTTCTTGGGTAGATACTTAGGTGTTCAATAACCTAAGTAACTTAAGGAAATCATATCTAACCTATATGTGGGAAGGTTTATGAAAGTAAATTAAACCCTTTAGCTTAATTAATCATTAATTACGAGCCAAATGCATTAGGCCCCTTTCTTCCAGGTGCATTGTTGATTTAAATTCCTTGATTTTATGTCACACATTGGCTCATAATTGTTTGGTTAAATATGTTAAAGTGGTGTAAGGGTAATTAATGGACTTAATGTACACCTCAACCTAAACAAAATATAAAAATTAATCTAATGGTTCTAAAATTAAACTAAAACAACATACACATATGGGAGATGGGTTAGGACAAGAAACCTTTTCACATTTCCTAAATTCAAATCAAACTCAAAAAAAAAATTAAAATTTCTTTAAATAATTTTGATTCACTTTAAATAATCTTATTCCATAGATTATCTTTAAGAATTAATTAGGGTGAATGAATTTACATACTTTCATCACTTTATTTCTTTCCTAGCATGTTAAATGTGTATGTCATATGAAGATCATGCATTCATATCTTTTGAAAAATAAATTAAAATGAAATGTTTCCTTTTTTATGTCAAATTGCATGTGTTGGCTAAAGTAAGAATATGAATGGCTATTATCACTACTAAATCCAAAACTATTTTCAAAACATATAAATCAAACATTACAAATGAAAAGTATGTTATTTATAAGTACTTCTAAACTTGCATGTGAATATCATAAAATGTGTTATGATTATCCTTCTCTTTCTTAACATAGGTTTGTATAGGATTTGCAATGTGTATAGTCCATTTGAAAAGGACATAACACTTGCTTAGATCCATTCTTATGCACTCTTATGTCATGACTTAAGAAGTAACTCCACATCACATGTAAACTAAATAATCAAATCAAAACAAATTAACAAAAACTTTTTGCATGATTCTCTTTCCATGCATTTCTTTTTGTACATGCACATGTATTTAAGAAAAGTGGTATATTAGTCCGGACATCCCGGTTATGAGATTTAAGTAGTCCCAAGTAAGTCTTGTACCTTACACCGGTGTAAAAAAAATAAGGTGTCACTCACTTATGTTCATACTTGTAAATGTGCATATGAAAATGGATAAGAGAATCTCTTTTTTCTAATTAACAAAATCATGCATCATGAAACATCCAAATTTTCTTAAGTAATATCCCTTAGCATTCATCATTAAGGTGTGCTAAACATTTCCATTTACATGTATAGATATGCTTAGGATTCATCCATATGCATGTTACACATTTTGGAAAGAAATAAAGTGTTGTGTGTTTTGTAATAGTAATTCACTTAATCTTAAAATGCCTTTCTTTTTGAATAGGTTTATTTAGGAAAAATCTAAACATAGGATTAATTAAAACACACAATAAAACATTCACTAAAGAAAAATCTTTAATGAATCCACCTTAGAAATTATTTAAGGTAGGGAGGAAAGCGAAGTTCTATTCTCTTTTTCTCTCTTTATAACACTTAGTAATTAATTGTAGGTTCACTCAAACCAAATCAAATCATGAAATAAACTTAACTAAATCAACTAAACCACCTAAATGAAACCACCCTCTTAGTTGAACATTTTCATACTTAGGAAACCTAAACCTTAAAGCCTAACTAAGCATACCACATAAACCTTATAAGGCACACACATTAGACTAAGTCACCACTTCTAGTCCTATGTTAGGGCAATGCATGGTTTGATGATTGCTCTTATTTTGTGATGTAATATTTTAGTCTAGATGTTAGGGTATATGTTTGTAGACTGAATGGTAGGATGGCCTTAGTCTAATCATTATCTTCTGCAGGGGATTGTGCTTAAGGGGTGTTGTAATAAAATTATAAATGCTTTTGTTATGCAGGTTGCTTATACCCCTAAGCATAATCCAAAATAGGCCAGGTGGACTTGGTTACCCATGTGTGACTTGCTAAGTCCAATTTTTTCATATACATGCTTGGGATTATGTGGTTTGTTTAGCTAATCTCTATTTTGCAGGTTTTAGTTAGAATTTTTCCTTTCCCTTTTTCATGTAATTTTGCAAATAAGAATTTAGAATGATTGTTATGGGGGATTAGGATGAACATTGGTTATAAGACTATGTCTTATGTACATTATGAAGCCTTTGGAGCAACCACATTCCAACCAACCAAAGAATAAAGAAGAAAGAAGGAAGAAGGAACAAAGAAGGAAGAAGGAATGAAGAATGAAGACCCCCATAACATGAATTTCTTCTTTATTGTAATTAATTCATTTGTAATTCGGGTTGTATAAAGGTAGAGCTCGGCCACCTAATTTATTTTTTTTGGGTTTATGTGGTGGAGCCCAACCAAAAGGCCTCTTATTCTTTTGTGCTAGCTTTAGAAATTGATTGATATTTGTTTAGCTTGTGCATGAAGATGGCATATTTTTCTAGTTTCTTCCTGCTTTGATGTATGACCTGGATGATGATTAGGCTCTTAGGAAAAAATAAATTTTCTATCCAATTAATCAACTCAAAACTAAAAATAAATAACTCATAACCTCACTAAAAGCCTAAGTTATAAATCAAGATAAAAGAATCAGCAACCCTTTAGTTGGATGTTGTATTTTCTTTCTCATCACATAAAACATATTATTTCACTCTTGATTTGGAGGGCTTCCACCTTTGCTAGAGCCATGGAAACACACCTCCTTTTTGCGATTTTGGCCCATAATTCAATTTCTTATGCATTAGACATATGAATCCTATAAGCCTGTGTCAAATAAATTGTCCAAAAATAAAAATAAAATGTAACAAATTTATATTATATTTAAGTCATTAATCATAGAATACATGACCTAGTCTCTTAGGGAGTGTGTTTAAGGACTTAGCTTTTTTCTAAATAAACAACAGCTTAGCTATTTTGCCAAAGCATATGACTTACCTACTTTTATTTAAAATCGTAAGAGGAGTTAGTTGCCACCCATTGTAAGTCAAACAAATGTGTGGTTTATCTTCTCTTGTGGAGGTAAACCAAATACCCATTTTTTCCTTAGATTTAGGTCGTGCTTTGGCCCTCACCAAGGAGGTAAAACAAATACCTATTTTTTCCTTAAATTTAGGTCTTGTTTTGGCCCTCAACAAAGCTCCCTAGATTTAGGTTTAGAGATTGCTACTTTCCTTTGTGGGTTACGAGCATAAATCCTTGCCTCTTAGGAATTTCCATGACCTTGTGTTATGGAATTATAAGCCCTGGATTTCTAAATAAAAATTCAACTCAAACAAATAATTCCCCTTAATTTCAAAAACATAAAGCTCAACCAAAGGATAGTTTGGATGCTTGCTATGCTTCCTAGTATCATAAGCATCCCCTAGTTATCTTCCTTTGGCTTCGATAATAACACCCTCCTCTTGATCAATCCCATTTGTTCTTTTAAAAATAAATCAATTGGTTGATAGTCCTATCTTTGAAATATTTGGAGACAACGATCATTTACTTTATTGAGAGTATTCTTAAGGAATCTCATTCCTTATGATGTAATTAACTAAGGGGGCTTGCCCCTCTTGGAAACTTAACGAATTCAGTTTAATATAAACCATGCTTTACTTTTCCATGTGAAGCAGGGGAAAAATCTCTGGTCCTTAGGAATCCTTATTGAGGTGATTACGCCCACTGTAGGGTGGTGACTTCTATCTTTTGAAATAGTACACCTTCCTCAATATTATACTCGATCACCCTAATGAGAACATCTATCGATCTGCATAGTGTCCCAATAAGTGGTATATATATTTTTGTCTTCATTTATTCCTTCCAGAGATAGAATGAAGATAGAAATATATTTCCACCACACATAGACTCGGATACATCTTTCAATGCTTTTCTTGGGAGATTATTTCATGAAAATACACCATCCTCTCTACAGTGCATGAAGTTCATGAGAGGTGGAAGTAATGTATCAAAGGAGATCTCAAACCATTCACAATTCATGAGGTCGGGATATATGAGGATGCAACCTATTTTCTTCCCTAAAACCAAGTCCATTCTGCTTAATCAAGATCCCCATGATGGACAAAAAGAAGAAAAGAAAAAGAAAAAGAAATAGAAAAAGAAAAGTAAAAGGAGAAATAAAAGGAAAATAAAATAGAGAGAGACATGGACTCAGGGGAAGATATAGAGCGTGATATTAGATTCTACCCACAGTTCGTTACTCCATTCGAACATATAGGTAGGATGACCCAACCTCCACCAGTGAAGGTGAGGTCAGAGGAAGCCCTCAGGTGGAAAACCTCTTATTGGCCACCCAATGGAGGTATGACCACCAAGAGTACACCTACTATCCACATAGACTTATAATCTAGCTCAGAGGGTGAGTCTTATGTGGTTAGCACACACCCTTCTCTGAGAGATCCCTTTCAAGGTGACACTTGAGCAGGATAGTGATGAAGACCAAGCTATAGATCAAAACATAAATGAATCAAAGTCTGCATATGAGACAGTCAGACATCAGTTGGGAACCTTAGCTCTAACCCCACTTTTCTCATAAAAAGTTAAGGGTTTGGTAGTTCTGGAAGCCCTAAGTCATCCATAGATGGGAAGACTCAGAGATTCTTTTTGGGAGCATCATCTTGACTACTTTAGATGGGAAGACTCAAGTCAGAAAGTTGATAAATATTTAATATAATTACTTTTTGATTGGTATGCATCTTGTGTTCTTAATATAGCAAATATGGGATTAATCCCACATACTTGGTCTAAACACAAGTCAGACTATTTTGAAAGGTTATGGGACAACCAAAGCAAACATCCTCAATGAAGACTAGACTTGGATTCATAGGTCCAATCGATGATGACGATCATTGCCTCATCACCAATCATTTGGAATTGACAGTTCTTTTCAAATCATGCTAACTCATATAAGGAGTGTGCTTAGCAACTTTAGATTATCCAAATGACTTTGAAGTCAAGGATGCACTATCATAGTTAGAAGAGGAGATCAGATCAACCATCGATGAGCTCAAAGAAATTAACTTAAGAACTAAAGATAATCCACGTCCAACACACATCAGCTCTTTATTGAGTGAAACTGAAACCAATGACTTAGTTAGGCTATTGTCTGAGTTTAAGAACTATTTCACATGGAGTTATGAAGAAATGCTCAGTTTATCTCCTGACATAGCAGTCCACACACTAGCAATAGAGCTTAGTGCTAACTCTATCAAACAAGCTCCTAGACGTATGTGATTAGATATTGAACAACAGGTCATTTCTGAAGTTAAGAAACTGATCGATGTTGGCTTTATCAGGGAAAAAATACCATACTTGGTTGGCCAGTGTCATCCCAATTAAGAAAAAGAATGACCAAATTTGCATATGCATCAATTTTAGGGATCTAAATAAGGCATGTCTAAAAGAAGAATTTCCACCAATCTCAAGTTGATGGTGGACATTGCCTCATCTCATGCGCCTTCTTTTATGGATGGCTCATCCGGATATAACCAAATAAAGATAAAGATGAAAGAAACACTACATTTTAAACTCGAATCTTTTGCTATAGGTCATGCCTTTCGGCCTTAAAATGCTACCTACCAGCAGGCCATGACTCAGATCTTTGATGAACTAATTCATCATTAAGTTGAATGTTACGTCAATGATCTTGCAAAAATAATTAAAGAAAAGGAAGACCATCCCTTTGACTTGAGAGTAGTTTTTTAACGGTTAAGATAATTCAACCTTAAAATGAATCCTCAAGTGTACATTGTGATTTCGTGAAATTCCTTGGTTTTTCGAAACCATGGAATAGAAATTGATCCAGAGAAGTTCAAGGTGATATTGGAAATGCCAGCCCCTAAAAGTCTAACTCAATTCAAATCATTTCAAGGGCAGTTAGTGTATCTAAGATGCTTCATATCCAACCTATCAAGAAGATGCCAGCCATTTTTAGCACTTATCAAAAAGGATGCTAAGTTCAAGTGGGATGACAAATGTCAACATGCCTTCAAAGACATCAAGCACTACCTAATGACGCTACCAGCTCTAGCAACCCCTCTCCCGGGAAAGCCATTGATTTTATATACTAGATGACTCCTTGTTGGCCCAAACCAACAATGAAGGGAAAGAGAATGCACTATACTATCTTAATCATCATCTAATTTCTACTAAGATAAATTATCCACCTATTGAAAAGCACTGCCTAGCTTTAATCTTTGCATCCCAAAAGCTATGGCACTACATGCTTTCTCATAAGGTGAACTTAATCTCTAGGATCAATCCACTATAATATCTCATGACACCACGCTATCAGATGGTTACGATGGTACATTTTTTGTCATAGTTTGATATTACTTCATACCTCCCGGCGGTGAAAGGAGAAGCACTAGCATATTTCTAAAGACACCCATTTCGACTCTCTAGATGATGACCTCCCAATGAACAAATCATGAACCTGGGGACACACATTTACCATTGGGAGATGTATTTTGATGGTGCGGCTTCCTTTCAAATGGGAGATGAACCATGATCTACTCTTTAGAAAGGGTGGGAAGAGTTCTCCTAACTCTACATAATGTGAGATTCTCATATCATTTTGTACTTCGTTCCAGTTACGTATTGCTCCAATATATGAGGGTTTGATTGCTGGTCTTGGGTTATCCATTACACTATGCATCCAGTATTAACATCTTTGAGATTCTCAACCATCATCAACCAAATCATTGGGTCTTATAAAGTTCTAAAGCCTAAGCTTCATCATTACCACAAGTACACTATGGAGTTGTTGGCCCAAATCATAGAGGTTACCATTTACAAGATTTCTCAAGGAGAGAACACTGTAGAAAATGCTTTAGCCAAGCTTGCCAAAGAGTTGGCATGTCCAGAAGATGAGTCCATACCAATAAGGGTCCAAAATAGACAAGATTATCCCTTATTGATGTTAAACTCATTGAGAGACTCTCTCTTGAAGGGGAGGTTGTCATTGCTAAAAAGGATGATGATTCAGATTGGAGGCAACCATTCATGAATTATCTAAATATAGAAAAACTACATCAAGAGAAATCACTAGCACATCAAGTGAAGATGAGAGCCCTTTCCTATGCTCTCGTGGATGGCACTTGTACCGACGGTCCTTCAATCATATGTGGTAACGTTGTTTGGATAAACACAAAGCCCATAAGATCATGATCGAAGTACACTCAGGTTTATGTGGAGCGCATCAATCCAGTGTGAAGATGAAAGCCAAGATCAAGAGACTAGGATACTATTAGCCTTTGTTGATCATAGATTATATGGATGTAGCTAGGAGATGCCACCAGTGTTAGGTGCACGGTGTGGTCTTACACCAACCACCCAACATTCTACACCCTACCTTAGCCTCATGGTCATTCGAGTATTGGGGTACCGACATAGTGGGTCTGATCGATCCTCCTTCGCCAAGGTCATCGGTTCATTAAACCACCGTACTTTTCCGTGAGTAGAGGCAATCCCACTCGAGAGGTCACAACTCATGTGCTCTAGGTTTTCGAACCATATCATATATAGGTTTGGGGTGCCTCGATGAATTATATCTGATAATGGTACTACATTCAAGAACTCTAAAATCAATAGCTTTGCCCAGAGACACAACATAGATTAGAGATATTATACCATCCTACGAGGAAAATGGGCATAAGCCTTCAACAAAACTCTCTCATCCGGATATTAAAGAAGACACTCAAGGATAATAAGCAATAGTAATGTGCAATTGGTTTGAAGCCTTGTGGGCTTACCACACCACACAGAACTCAACTCAATCTACCCCTTTCTCCTTTGGGTATGGGCCCATTTTGCATTAGAAGTCCAACTCCGATCACTAAGGATAGGTGTGGGTGAGATCACAATGAAGCTGAATGCCAAGTTGCAGTTAGAAGAGCTCAAAGTTTAGAGGAGAGACGTGTCTGGGCATGCCAGAACCTCGAGTTGTATAAAGCCAAAATGATTCAATCTCATAATAAGTTGATTCGTCCTAGAGCTTTTCAAGTAAGAGAGCTTGTTTTAGTTCTAGCCAATTGGAGAAAGAGATGGGAGGCAAGTTTGAACCCCCTTGGGAAGACCCTTTTGCTAGAGAGAAAGCCTACCAAGGAGGATCTTATCAGCTTATAAATTGTTAGGGAGAGCACCCAATGCTTCCAATCAACGAGCTCTACCTAAAGAAATACTATCCATAAATCTTATTTTAAAATAATTATCAATAAAATTTCTTTTCATCTCTCCCTCTCTTCTATGTTGAGAAGCATCTTTGTTTACGAATCTGCCACGATGTATTTATGGTAGGTGTAAGGAACCCAAGTGACGTCTTATCCTTTATCAACACAACAACAACATAAACTACACACAATCACATAAAACAAACACATATCTTTTATCTCAGGCAACTTTGATGTGGGATAAAGCCCTCAACGACACTCACTCATTAGCTGCTCTAGGTTGGGCTGACATGCTACCCTGCTAGTGTGTCACCCCAGTGGTTCCTTATTTAGAGGATGTAAGTCTACAAGCTTTCTTCTTAACTTGACCATTACAAATAGATGAGCACCTTGTTAGTTTGGTAGGCCTTACTACACGGCCGGTAAACTACATAATGTTGACTTTGTTTAAGAGGATATAAGCCTACATGCTTTCTTCTTGAACTAGCCATCATGCACTGACTGGGTCGAGTATATTTGAGGCTTAGGATAATTCTCCTAGTAACTCCTTTTCTCCTGACTACTTTAAGTCTGGGTCTCATCCTTACATGGGACTTCCCGCTTAGTAGTCGCCCTAGGTTGGATAACATCTATTTTGTCGATGATGGACTATCTCAGCGGTCATTTTCATCTATGAAGATGTAATTCTATAAGCCATTTTCTTAGATTGATCATCACAAACCGACGAGCACCTTAGGTTGGTTGGTTATCGCTATGCTGACAGTGACCCACCCAGTGGATACACCACTCATGGCAGATGTAAGTCTACAAGATTTCTCCTGGAGTTGTCCACCGGACACCTATAGGCTTTCTTTAACATGGTTCAGGATAAAGCCCCTAACGGCACCTCCCCTATGGGCACTCTATTTGGATCACATCCTTAGTGACCCCATTTAGACACTACTCAGGTTACTCTTGGATTGGGCAATCTCCTTTTCCTAATAGCCACCCCTGTGGTTGGAGAATAAGTCTTTTAGATGTGTAGATTCTCCCTTGGTCCAGTAAGTTTGAGATAGGACTAGACTGATATAAGCCCCTTCTTAGTGTAGTCCCTTGCACACCAATAGGGTCCACGCAAATATATAAACAAAAAAATATATATATTTTTTCTATGGATTAGGAGGACACCCCCGATTCTTTTTCCAAGCAGGCATCCTATCTTTAGGGCAGTATCATCAAAACTCTCTATAGGAATCGTCTGACTACTCTTGAGTTGAGATAAGCCTCAAGAGGCACTCTCTTAATAGTTGCCCTTAGGTCAGGTTTGACTTGTTGTGTTACCAACAAGTCACCCTGATAATCATCCTTGCTTCGGAAGATGTAAGCCTATTACACATTCTTTCCAACATGACTATTGCACACCGACGGGCAGCCTTAGGTCAGGTTTAATTTATTGTACTACCAATCGATCACCCTAATGGTTGCTCCCCACTTTGAAAGATGTAAGTCTAGATGCTTTCTTCCTAGCATAGTCGTTGCACACCAAAAAGCACCCCTTAGGTTAGTTAGCTCTACCCCACGGCCGGTAGATTATCCCTTTGGATTTGCAAATCTAAGATAGGACAAGGCTGATATAGCCTCTTCTCAATAAATCCATCACACACTGATAGGGTCCATTTAATATTTTTTACTACTCTTCAGTTGAGATAAGTCCCAAGCGGCACTCTGTCAATAGTCATCCTTAGGTTGGATAGTCCTACCTGATGGCTGGTAGACATTCTCTTTGGATTTGTAAATTTGAGATAGGCTGAGGCTGATATATCCTCTTCTCAATAGATCCATCGCACATCGATAAGGTCCATATATTAAATCCACCCATATCCCTAGTGGATACTTCCCCAAGCAAACCAAAGAAATCCATGAAATTAAATCCACCTTATTCCCCCAGTGGATCTGAGCTCATATCTCTAGTAGATATACTCTTGACTTCTTTTAAACCAAATTATATCCTTCCCCAGTGGAGCCCCACATTAGATCAAATCAAATTTCTCCCCAATGAGGTGCAAATCGATTTAGTCCCCCTAGTGGAGCCTAGAATAAAATCTAAATTCATCAAACCAAATCAAATTCTTATCCCTAGCGGAGAATCCAAACCTGCTTCCCTGGTGGAAGGTTCATGCACCCATCCCAATGAATTATAAATCCTAATCCCCAGTGGATATTCTCTCCTTAAATCATATTTGTAATCAAACTCAAACCCTTATTCTCTATGGATAACCTGAACCTGCTTCCCTTATGGAAGGTTCACACACTCAACCCTATAAAAGGTTCTTCCTCCCTCTCTTATGCCCTTGGCATAAGTTGAGCTACATTGCACTAAGATCATGATTCTGACTACATCTTGGGTTTAAGGGTAGATCATTTCCATTAGTGCTTGCAATCCTTTGGACGTTGTTGATCATCTCAGTCAATGCCAATACGTGCGGTATGCCTTGTCAGTTACACCACACCTATTGGGGGTCTTTTGTTGACCTTACTTTTGGGGTGAGTTCTTAACTTACTCATCATAGATCTAAGACTCTTATAGAAACTAAGAGCTCCTTAGTCTTAAGACACTTCTAGTGATTATGTGGACACTTAACCTAAGCCTAGAGACTTAGAAAGGATAGACATAGGGATAGGTCATGCCTTATAGGCTTAGGGAAACTTATATGCCCTATAGCCTAAACCCAATCCATGCTTTCCTTCTCAAACCAAAAATCAAATTCATACCAAATTCAAACCAAAATTTTAAGACTCATAATCAATCTCATGATCAAATTCAAGCTCAAAATTCACCTTAACCCTTATGATTGAATTCAAAACCCTCTCTAAGCCGTTTGATTTCATCTTATGGACTTAGCCTTAACCAAATCCAATTCAGTGCCAAGACATTTGATTTTCTCAAATGCCAATTCAATCCTTCAATCAAACTATCAAATTCTAATTCAAATCCAAATTCAAATAAGTCAATCCCAAAATCAAATCCAAGTTTCAAAATTTCATCTTAATCCTTATGACCCACTCTCATAAGTTTAGCCAAATCCCCGCCTAAGTTATCCCAAACTTGATTGATTTCTTTATAAATCAATTATTCCTTCATTTATATTCACAAATATAAATGAAATCCATGCTCAGATAACCAAAACCAAATCAAACTATATCAAACCAAGCCAAGACCTTTCTTAAGCCATATGGACCTACTTCCATAAGCTTAACCAAATCATAACCCAAATCAACCCAAAATCAATTGGTTTCTTTGTAATTAGTTGTTCCTTCATTTATGTTCATAAATATAAATGAAACCCACCCTCTAATGACCAAAAATAATTCAAATTAAATTAATTTCTTTCTTAGCCCTTTTGACCTACATCCATAAACTTGGTCAATTTTGCTTCCAAATCAATCCAAACTCAAGTAATTTTCTCATAAATTATTTATATCTTCATTTATATTCATAAATATAAATAAAATATAAATTCAAATAGCCAAAACCAAATCCAAAACCAAACTAAAATCCAATTAGTACCCTTTAATCCATTTCCTTAGACTTGGCCAAATCCTATCCAAATCAAGCCAAAATCAATAGATTTTCTCTTGGATCAATCATTCCTTCAATCACCTATCCAAAAATAAATGAAACCTACAATTATCGAATCAAACTCAAGTCAACCCAAGTCAAGCCTAAGTTAGCCCTTTTAACTTAAAAACTTCAAATGAGCAAAAATCCATTAGACTCCAAATTGATTGCAGTTGAATTTATATTTTAATCCTAGGCTCATATACAAGTTCAACTAAGCTTGAATGAAGCCAAAACTAAACCAATTGACCCATTTAGGTCCACTTGACCCAAAGTGGCCTAAAGGACCTTTCTGAGCCAAGTTTTAATCCAACCCAAATTGGATTGAACCAAGCCCATCCAAGCCTCATATCATGATCAACAATCACCCTAGGATGATCAACCACCTTGAATTGGGTCAAACCAAGCCAACTGGTCCTTTGACCAAGTCAACCTTTAGCTTGAATCATTTTGGCCTTGTACAACTTAAGGTTCTGGCACGCCCGTAGGAAACTCTCCTCCAAACCTTTGAGCTCTTTTAACCACAACTTTGCATTCTTCTCTATATTGATCTTGCTACCCAATGCTCTTCTTAGTGACGGGAGTTGAACTTGTAAAGGTAGAACAGCTTTGGACCCAAACACTAAGGAAAATGGGTAGATTGAGTTAGAGTTCGGTATGTGGTACGATAGGCCCACAAGGCTAGAGTCTTCTTTAGTATTTGGATGAGAGTTTTGTTGAATGCTTCTACTAAGCCATTTGCTATGGGGTAGTAAATGGTGGAGTATCTCCAATCTATACTATGTCTTCTGGTGAAGCTATTGATCTTGGTGTTCTTGAATGCAGTACCATTATAGGATATAATTCATCGAGGCACCCCGAACATATATATGATATGGTTTCTAAAAAACTAAAGCACATGTTGAGTTATTACCTCTCTGAGTGGGATTGCCTCCATCCACTTGGAAAAGTAGTCAGTGGCAGCTAAGATGAATGGGTGACCCTTGGAAGAAGGAGGATCGATTGAACCCATGATGTCGGTACCCTAACACTCAAATGGCCATGAGGCCAATGTAGGGTGTAGAATGTTGGGTGGTTGGAGGAGGACCACACTGTGTACCTGACATTGATGGCATCTTCTAGCCACATCCATGCAGTCTATGATCATCGAAGGCCAGTAGTATCCAAGTTACTTGAACTTCATCTTCATCTTCAGACTAGATTGATGTGGTCTGCATAAACCTGAATGTAACTCGGTTACAATTCCATGGGCTTTATGTTTGTTTAAATAGCGTAACCACATTTGGTCAAAGGACCGATGGTACAGGGTGCCATCGACAAGAGCATAGAGAGAGCTCTCTATTTCCCGATGGGCTTATGACTTTTTGAGGTAGTTTGTCAGTGTTCAAGTAATCTATGAACGGTTACCTCCAATCTAGCTCCTTGTCCATTTTGGCAATGACAACCTCCCCTTCAAGAGAAATTCTCTCAATGAGTTCAGCATCAATAAGGGATATGACTTGTCTATTTTAGACCCTTATTAAAATGGACTCATCTTGTGGACATGTTAATTCTTTGACAAGTTTGGCCAAAGCATCTGCTGCTGTGTTCTCTGCTCGAGGAACCTTATAAATGGTGACTTCAGGGATTTGGGCCAACAGCTTCATGGTATACTCATGGTAATGATGAAGCTTGGGTTTGAGAACCTTGTAGGACGACACCGATTGATGACCAACTAAGAATCCCAAAGATGTTGATGCTCTTGACACACATGATAACGATTCTAACCGCAAACAAAGCCTCATACTCGGCTTCGTTGTTGGTGTGGGGTTGGAAAGATAGTATGAGAATCTCATCACATCGTAGTCTGCAGTTAGAGAACTATTCCTACCCCTACTTTTCCTGAAAGAGTAGATCATGGTGCTTCCCCTTTATGAAAAGAAGATGCACCATCAAAATACATCTCCCATCGGTGATTGTCAACCTCCCCTAAGTTCATGATTTGTTCATCAGGGAGATCATCACTAAGCGGGGAGTCAGCAGGAAGTGGGTGTGCTACTAAGAAATCTGCTAGTGCTTGTCCTTTCACCACATAGAGGGGTACGAATGTCATATCAAACTGTGAGAGAATCATGGACCATCATGCCAAACATCTGGATAGCATTGGTTGTGTCATGAGATACTACAGTGGATTGGTTCTGGAAATCAAGTTCACCTTATGAAAGCATATAGTGTCGTAGCTTTTGGGAAGCAAAGATTAAATCTAGGCAATGTTTCTCAATAGGTGGATAGTTCACTTCAACAAGAATCAGACGATGGCTGAGGTAGTAGAGAGCTCTCTCTTTCTCTTCGTCATTGGCTTGGGCCAATAGAGCACTAAAAGAGTCGTCTAATGTAGCAGTATAAAGAATGAGTGGCTTGCTCGCGATAGTCGCTAGAACTGGCAACTTCACCAAATATTGTTTAATATCTTCAAAGGCATGCTGACACTTATCATCCCACTTGAACTTGGCATTCTTTTTGATAACTACCAAAAATGGCTTGCACACCCCTTGATAGGTTGGAAATAAAGCGTCTTAGATACGCCAACTATCCTCAGAAAGATCTAAGTTGAGTTAAACTTTTAAGAGGCGATATTTCTAAGATAGCTTTGAATCATTTTTGGATCTATTTCTATTCCCCGTGTCGACAACAAACCCAAGGAATTTCTCAAGCTACTCCAATGCACACTGTGGATTCATTTTGAGGTTATATTATCTTAACCATTCAAAACTACTCTCAAGTCAAAGAGATGGTCTTCCTTTTCTTTGCTCTTGACTACTAGATCATCATCGTAGTACTCAACCTGATGATGGATGAGTTCATTGAAGATCTAAGTCATGGTTCATTGGTATGTAGCACCAGCATTTTTAAGGCTGAAAGGCATGGCACTATAATAATAGATTCTGATCGGGGTTCAAAAAGCAATGTTTCTTTCATCTTGGGGCCATCTTGATTTGGTTATAGCCAGATGACCCATCCATGAAAGAGAAAACTGCATGAGATGAGGCGATGTCCACCATTAATTCTGGTATAGGAAGAGGAAACTCATCCTTAGGACATGCCTTATTTAAATCTCAAATTGATGTATATGCAAATTTGGCCATTCTTCTTCTTAACTGGTATGACACTAGCTAACTTGGTAGGGTAATTTTCTTCCATGATGAAATCAGCATTGATCAATTTCTTGACTTCAGGAATGACCTGTTGTTTAATTTCTAATCGCATGCGTCTAGGAGCTTGCTTGATAGAGTTAGTGCTAGATCTCTAGCTTTGTGGACGCTATGGAGATAATCGATATCTCTTCATAACTCCATGTGAAGTATCTTTAAACTCCAATAGCCTAACTAAGTCATTAGTTTCTTCTTCATTCAATAATGAACGATGTATGTCGTGATTTTCTTCAATCCAGGTTGATTTCTTGTCAATTGTTGAATGGATTTCCTCTTCAAATTTTGGTGATGCATCTTTGATTTGGAGATCATCTAGATCATCTGAGGTTTCTAAACACACATTCTCATAAGAGTTGGTGTTGTGTGAAAAGAACCTATCAGACTCTAAATGATTGGTAACAACTAAACAGTAATCATCATCATCGACTAGACCCACTGTACTGAATCCTAGTCCTATTCTTGATTGTGCTTCCCTGCCTGTATTGTTCCACAGCTTTTCAAAATACTCTATCCTATATCTGGACCATGTATGAGGAACCAAACCTTTCTATATAAGATTATGAACACAAGGTAGTAAAAGTCAAATAGTAATTCCATTAAGTATTTGTATGAATTCTCCTCAAGTTCTACATCATCTTCAGGATTTGAGGAGGATGATCCTAAAAGAATCTCTTCGGCTTCGTATCAATGGAAGACTTAGGGGCTTCCTTAACTACTAAACCTTCAAATTTTTTGGGTGAAAGTGAGGTTAGAGCTAAGGTTCCTAGCTGTTGCCTGATAGTTTTACATACATCTAATTTGAATACTTTGCTTTATTTGGAGGCCCGGTCTTCGTCGCTTTCTAACTCGAGTATCACTCCCAATGAAACCCATTGATAGGGGTTGGCTAGTATGCTTATCACATTAGAATCGTCCTCCGAACTAGATTCCAAGTCTATGTGAATAGTAGGGGTACTCTTATGAACTGGAACCTTGTTGACTGATGGCCAACTAGGGGGACTTCCACCTCTGGAATAGCCTCTATTTCTACCTCTGCCTATGCCTGGTGGAGGTCAAGTTATTCTTCCCACGTGTCCATATGATTGAATGAATTGTGGGTGGCATGTGATATGCGGATCTATTTCTTCTTCAATTCCCCTTTCTTGTTCACTTGGATTTTTCTTTTTCTTTTCTTTTTTTCTTTTGTCCATTTTTTTTTTTTTCTTCATTTTATTTTGCTTTTGAATTTGAGTTTTGTCCAAGTTCATGAGAAAGGGTGTTTTGAGGAAGATAGTAGGTCGCATCCTCATATATCTCAACCTCTCTAACTAAAAATGGTTTTTCATCTCCTTTGACATAATACTCAATCCCATCTTTCCTGAACTTCATGAACTGATGGAGGGAGGATGGAATTATCTTGTTCTGATGTATCCAAGGCCTCAGAGCAAAGGAATGAAGTATTTGAATAAATTATGAAAAACTTGGCCTTCCATACCTATCTCCAAAGGTAACACTATGGAACCTAAAGCTCACTTGTTCATTGAATCCTCTCAACATCATCGATCTCCTCGAGTGGAGATGATCCCAAAGGGTCTTTAGACTCATAATGCTCACCAATGCACTTGGATCGATGAGAACTCTAGCAAGTCTGAATCTGCCCATGTCAACTGTAATATAGAGGGGATGGTTTTGCTCGAAGTCCCGCAAAAGAAGGTCTTCATCTATGAAAGTAATCCTGAGCTTTTGGAATAATGCCTCCTCACCAATAGACCGAAGCTAAGCATATCGTGATCAAAGAGAGCCTTGATTAGTGATTATCTCATGTCTTTGGATAAGACAAGGGCATCATATATGCTTAGCTTGGATGAAAACTTTCTTAGGTGAGAGTGGACATTAGTCCACCTTGGGCCGATCCTCCACAAGCATATCCAAGGGTGGAGCATCCCATGGAGGGGCCTCTCGATTCTCTGAACCAATGACTTGTTTTCCTCTATCTTGAGTTGCTGCCCTAGGAGGTAGAACCTTGCCACTATAGAGGTTGACTCTGGTGATCTCTTATGGCAAGGTAATGGAAGATTCAACCTGCACGCCAGGCTCACATATAGCTTCTCCTATGAGACCCTCAAAATCGAATGATTCCAAGTCTATCTCAAGAGGTGAACTGTAGTATTTAGAGTAGGAAAATCTAACTCTGAATCAGAAAGAGAAAGATCAAAATTATTATAATTATTTTTGACTTGAAGAGTTATCATTAGGAATATATTTAGATAACCCATCAGAAGTGACACAGATATAATTCAAGCTATCTTTATTCTTCAATTTCTTGGAATTATTTGGGGGTACAAAGTAGAAATCAAGTAAAGTGAGTGGGGTGAGGGATTTGATGCCCTTATCTATCGATACAAGAGTTTTACTAGTAGAAGAAGAAGAGCTAGCTCAAGTGGAAGAAGTCACCGGTGTGGAAGCTACAACTGTAGGCTGAATGCTGGACTCGATCGGTGGTTGCGCTAATGGGCTATCTCGGCCACATGTCGCCGCTGAGCTCCCCTTTCCTCAAGTTCCCGGAAAACTTGAAAACCTACCTTGATGTTGGAGATTTGAGACTCGCACCTCAAGGAAAGTTTCTTGATCTTCGAATATCTTTTAGAGGTCTTGGATAAGGAGATATCCAAACCTTCTTTGATTCTAGAAGGATCACGGTCATCCCTAAGGATTATCCTAATGGAATTGGATGGTTATTCCACAAGATATTCCTTTGGGATGACTATTGCACTGACCTTGAAGCTATATTCAAGCCAGTCCTTAAATGTGAAGCAATCCTCCAAAACATGGCCTAGCATGTGATGGTAGGGGCAAGAGTTTGGATCATGACTTTTGCCTACTTCCTCCGTCTCTAGTTCTAGTAAAATTAGGCATCTTTAAGAGATTCTTAAAGATTTTTCCGACCTTCCTCTAAAAGAATAAGGTTTGTTAAGCTTGTCTAAAAGAGTAGTGGACCATATACCGGGTATGGTATGAGTGTCATTGCCTAAACTACTTCCGGCTGGCCGCTTTTCCCCTTATCTACTACTATTGCCGCTTCTCATATATCTTCACTTTGGCTTTATTGGTAGATTTGGAGAAGGTAACTTGACTTCTCCTTGCAAGCTAGCTTTATTGATTAATTTCTCAAAACTTTTGATGGTGAAACCTTTGAGCATGAAGGCATGCCATGGATATTCTTAAGCAAAATCTTGATGGCATATTCGATACATGGTTCACATTTCATACTCAAATTATGCCATCTAAGAATGTAATCAATAAGGGACTCACCATGGTTTTGTTGAGCCACAACGAGATAGCCAATAGTGACCCTTTGCTAAGCTCCAGTAAACCTCTTGATCAAAAAGTTGCTCCAACTAAGAAAAAAATCTTACTGAACTATTTGAAAGTTCAACATACCAATCAAAAGCTATCTATGCTAAGCTACTAACAAATAGATGGAAGAGTAAAGTGTCACTACCACTAGTGTTGTAACAATATCTAAAATGCACGATGTGCTACCTCGGGTCCCCGCTGCCATCAAAACTCTTGAAGGAAGGTGGCACAAAACCCTTGGGATATTGGATTGCATCAAATTCCTCTGGGTAGGGTCTACCTTTGGAACTGATGATCCTCCCCGGGCTTGAGCCAACACTTCCTTCACCTGCTGCTCAACCATGGATTTGATATCATTTTCCTGTATGGAGGTACTATCCACTACCTTCCTATACATGCTAGTATAACCTTGCTCTACTGGAGGTAGAGTCTTGGCTGGGTCCAAGACATGCACCAACTTTGGCTAACTAGTCTTAGTTGTGGAAGGATGAATTATTGGGGCTTGGTTCTGCAATGCTAAGATAGCTACTAACAGATCTTTGAGCCTCTTCTCCATCCTTTCTATCTTTTCATCCTTCTATTTGATTTGTGCTAGGAGGTGTTTGGTTGAGTGGGCTGTGTCTTCCTGCTCGTACTCAACACCTTCCATAGTCTAATGCTCTATGAGGATGGATCCTATGGTATCTACCATGCAAACCCCTACTGAGTCTCCCAATAAATCATCTTTGTTGGGATCAAAATTGATCTTCTCCTCATCAGACCAATCATATCCTAGTATCACCTACTTTTCCATGAAATAATGAGCTACTATGTCATCTAAAGAACGATCTGTCGGGATTGGCACAAATGCTTTCATGACCGTGGTGGGATCCACATCATGTACTGTGAGGCACTGGACCTCCCCAATTGTTGGAGAATCAATCATATGAGGGCTATACTTTGTAGAAGAGATGTGCTCCTAACTGTCACTAAGCCTACATGGTGTGACACTCCTAGGAAGATCTACCACCATCGAGACATATGCATTGTCCCCCTCTCCCTTTACAGCTACAAGCTCCATGCTCTATTGTACAAGTGGTGGTGGTGATGGGATGACCATGATGCTCCGGGGTCACCATTCCTTCCTCACCACAAGGTCGAGATGGAGAGCTCGGCCTAGCCATAGTAGGTGGTGTGGATGGAATGGGATCCCTTGGCCATAGCCGGATCTCCAATGGGGTCTCTTCTCCGATGTAGCCTTCATGTCCTTTGATGGAACTGGAGATGCTGGAACAAGAATAGGTGATGGCGGACGAGGGGTAGAGCGGTGTGGTGGAGGCACCACCGACTCTCTATGAACCGGAGCTATCCTCCTATGATGAGTGGTCCTAGTAAGAAGAATAATATATGTATGGTCAGCGCAGGTAGCATGCCGAGCAAGAAAATCAATGAGTACAAATGCTACTGAGCGAAACCTCGCCTCTACAGTGATATGAATAGATGTATGGGCCTCCTGCCCTCTCTCAAGATGTTTTCCCACACTGGGGATAATAGACCTCCAAACTGGGCTCGACAAGATCGCCCATAGGCCCCGCCAACTGGCGAAGAATCAAGGAGGCTGCAGACCTCCCTCTAACCAACTGGTTGATAGTGAACCTGTAGGAGATGCAGATCCCTCGGCATCCTCTCTCTAACCTGAGAGAGGATGGAATGGGTTCGATGTAACCATCGGGGAAATAGAAGTGGGCAACTCCTCAACAGTAGAACTGGTGGCTTCCTTAATCTCCCTACCAATCCTGGTATGGTACTGCTTGATCATGCAATTTTTATTCCTCCTCTGAGTCCTGGTGGGATGAGTGGAGTAAGAGCTAGAACCCAAACTCAAAAGTAAGGGAGGCAATCCCTAGGATCAGAGGAGCCTTACCCTTAGAGGGTACTGATGAGTGGGTGCTAGCCCTCACTAGGGCAGCACAGAAAACCACAGGGTGCACTGAAACTGGTGTTGATGCTGGTACTATCACTGGCAATGTTGTAGACACTGTCACTGCCTTCCTCTTCAGTGAGGAGATATTAGAATCCGATGGCAAGTTAATCTAAATGATCACCGCAGACCACCTACCTACTCATAGTAGTGAGGGAATGCCCTCAGTAATCTTCACCCTCAAATCTCATCCGGTGGATGATGAGTAATCGAGGGAGATGGCCTAATCCAAGGCCAAGTCCATGCAATGGGAAAGGTAAAAACATGTTGTTATGAAGCTGCCATAGTCTCAACTGAAAATTGAACTATGAACCAAAATTATCTTGAAAGAGTCTCAACGCTGAAAATAAACTTGAATCGAGATGTTGATTTTGAATTTCGAATTTGAATTCAAAATTTGAACCCACATCCAATGTCTTGGAAGTGTTAAGTGGGGTTCAAATGGATTTGGAAAAGATAGATATTTGATTGAGAAGAGGAACTTTGAAAGTAGAATCCACTTTCAACAAATTTGGGTATGTTGAAAATGGGTTCTAATATTTTTAGAGAGATGCTTCCATTAGGTTCATATTTGAATTTTGGACTTTTGATTTGAAATTTTGGATTTTACTCACTTAGCAAATTTGGGTATGCTAAGCGAGGTTTGAAAAGAATTATTTCTTTTTGTTTCTTTGTTTGTTTTATTTTGTGTGAATCATGTGAATTTTGAGAATGGAATCTTCACTTAGCTAATTTGGGTATGCTAAATGAAGAATCCATATGTTTTGTTGTTTTTTGAAAAGAGGATCTTTACTTAGAAAATTTAGGTATGCTAAATAAAGGATCCAATGTGATTGATTTTGTTCTCTTGATTTTTGTTTTATTTTTAAAAGAGGATTTCTACTTAGCAAATTTAAGTGTTCTAAATAGGAGATCCAAGTGTGCTTTTGTTTTGATTTTGTTGAAAAGAGGATTCTTAGAAAATTTAGGTATGCTAAGGGAATCCAAATGTGTTCCATTTTGATTATTTTGAAGAGAGGATCCTTAGCAAATTTAGGTATGCTAAGGAAATTCAAATGTAGTTTGTTTTGAATTTTGTTGAATTTTGAAAAGGGGATCCTTAGCAAATTTCGGTATGCTAAGGAAATCCAAGTGTGTTTCATTATTTTAATTTTTGTTTGAAAAGAGGATCCTTAGCAAATTTAGGTATGTTAAGGAAATCCAAATGTATTTTGATTTTGAAAAAGAGGATTTTCACTTAGCAAATTTGGGTATGCTAAATGAAAGATCCAAATATTTTTATGTTTTGAAAAGATGTTTATTGATTTTTTTTTTGAAAAGAGGACCTTCACTTAGAAATTTTGGGTATGCTAAATGAAGAATCCAAATGTTGTTTTAATTTTGAAAGATGATTGTTAATTTTGATTTTTGAAAAGGTGTTTGTTGATTTTATTTTGAAAATGATTGTTGTTTATTTTGAATGAAATCTTCATTCAATAATTTTAGTATATTGAATGAGATATTCATTTGTGCTTTAAAAATGATTGTTGATTTTGATTGAAAATGAAAATTTCATTCAATAAATTTGAGTATATTGAATGAAAGTGTTCATTTGTGCTTTTGGAAAATTGATTTTGATTTTATTGAAAATGAAAACTTTCATTCAATAAATTTAGTATATTGAATGAAAGTGTTCATTTGTGCTTTTAGAAAATATGATTATTGATTTTGATTTTGGAAAGTGAAGTCCTCATTTAATAAATTGAATAAGGAAGTTCACTTGTGCTTTTTGAAAGAATGATTTTGGATTTTATTATTATTATTATTTTAAAAAAAATATCCTACATATAACAATCATGAAGATTGTTAGATGAGGTTGGTTTGAAAATTTTTTGTGAAACTATTTTATTATGTGCATTTTGAAAAAGTGCTTTTTGGAAAGAAGATATTTTTCATAAAAGAATTTATTCATTCTTTATTTTGAATGAACCTTTCCTTACCATAGAAATAGTAAGGAGGAAGTCTTTAGTTATTTCTTTTTATTAAATTTTTACTTTCACCTATTGGGGAACCCAATAGGGGTTTCAAGACCTACATAGAATGAGGTCCTAAAACCTAAAGATGTTGGCTAGCTTCACTTAAGGATGAAATAAACTAAGTATCAATGAAAAAAAAGGATAGTCTTGGATTCATATAAAATACAAACCCACTATCGATACTTGAAGACAACGATCATTTACCAAAGATGGAGAGAGGAACCATCCCTAGCGGAGTCGCCAGAAAAATCTGTGGTGAAATATTTCCTACCTTCATTTATCCTTTTGAAGAGGATAAATGAAAATAGAAATATACGCCATTGGTTTGGGACACCATGTAGATCCGCAAATGTTCTTATTAGGGTGATCGGGTACGACATTGAGGAGAGGTGTACTATCTCGAAAGATAGAAGTCACCACAATGGACCTAATCACCAAAATAAGGACTCCTAAGGAGTATGGGTCTTCGTATGTACCAGAGATTCTTCCTCTACTTTACATGAAAAAGTAAAGCAGGATTTATTTTAAACCCAGTTTGTTAAGTTGCCTATAGGGGCAAGTCCCCATAGTTAATTACATCCTAAGGAAGGGGATTCTTTGAAAATACTCTCGATTAAGGTATATGATCATTGTCTCCAAAGATTTCAATAGGTAGGACTATCAATCAATTATTTTTTTTTTTTCAAATCAAGTGGGATCGATCAAGAGGAGCGAGTTCTTATTGAAGCCAAATGGAGGTGAGTAGGAGATGTTTAGGATACTAGAAGCCTAGTAAACATCCCAAACTATCTATGATTGGGCTTTACATTTTAAAATTGAGGGAATTATTATTTGAGTTGAATTTTATTAGAAGTTTAGGGTTTATAATTCCATGATGCAAGGTCATGAAATGCCTAAGAGGTGAGGATTTATGCTTATGGCCCAAAAGAGAAGTAACCTCTAACCTAAATCTAGGGAGCTTTGGTGAGGGCCAAAAGCATGACCTAAATCTAAGGTGAAAATGGTATTGGTTTGCCTCCACAAGAGAGGACAAACCACATGCTAGACTTACAACCGCGGGTGCCAACTAACTCCTCTTATGATTTTAAATTCATGTAGGCAAGTCATATGTTTATGCAAGATAGCTAGGCTTATTTATTTAGAGAGAGACTAAGTCCTTAAACTCACTCCTAAAGAGACTAGATCATGGGCTTTCAAATGACCCAACCTAATGCGAATCATATTACATATTATTTTTATTTTTGGACAATTATTTGACTCATGCTACATGATTCTTTATGCCTAATTCATGAGAAATTAGATTATTGGCCAAAATCAATGAGAAGAGAGGAGGTTCATTTCCACTATAGCTCTCAAAGGTCAAGCCAAGTTTCTCTGGTAAAGGAGAAAGCCCTCCAAGCAAGAGTGAAGCAAGATACATTTGTGCATAAAGTTATAAAAAAGTATTCATCCAGCTAAGGGGTTATTAATTCTTTTATCTCAATTTTGAGCTTAGGTTTTAAATGAGGTTACGAGTTGTTTATTTTTAATTTTGAGTTGATTAATTTGGTAGAAGATTTATTTTTCCCTAAGAGCCTAATCCTCATCAGGCCATACATCAAAGCAAGGAAAAACTAGAAAAATATGTCATTTCTAATGCACAAGCTAAACAAAACATCAAACATTTTATAAAGCTAACATAAAAGAATAAAAGGCCAAGTGTGGTCACGCACCACCGCATAAACCCGAAAATAAATTGGGTAGCCGAGCTCTACCCTTATACAACCTAGATTACAAATGAATTAATTACAATTAAGCAAGGAATTCATGTTATGGGGTCTTCATTCTTCATTTCTTCCTTCTTCTTTCTTCTTTCTTCTTTTGGTTCTTTTTTTGGATGGTTGAAAGGATTATTTATGAAAATCATTAAAATCAAATCAATCATTATATGAAAAGAAAAAGTAAATCTAACTACATGAGAAAAAATGTATTGAACTTAGCACCCACATGGGTAACAGTCCACGGCCTATTTGGATTATGCTTAAGGGTATAAGCAACTTGAATAGTAAAAGCGTTACATTTTTTTATTAAAGCATAATTCTATAGAAGATAATGATTAATTAAATCATTCTACCATTCATTCTGCACATACACACATCAGGACTAAAATATCACATCACAAAATAAAAATAAACATTAAACCATGCATCGCCCTAACATAGGACTAGAAGTGGTGACTTAGCCTAATGTGTGTGTCATGTAAGGTTTGTGTGGTATGCTTAGCTAGGCTTTAAGGTTAGGATTTCTAAGTGTGAAAAGGTTCAACTTAGAAGGGTGGTCTCATTTAAGTTGTTTAGTTGATATGGGTTAATTTTATTTAATGATTTGATTTGGTTTGAATGAACTTAATTAATTACTAAAGGTTGTAAAGAGAGGAAAAGAGAAGAGAACTTCTCTTTCCTCCTACCAGTGATTTCTAAGATTCATTAATGATTTATTTAGTGAATTATTTTTATTATTTTAATTAATCCTAAGTTTAGATTTTTCTCTAAACAAACATATTCAAAAAGAAAGGCATTTTAAGATTAAGTAAAGTGAATTACTATCACAAAACACACAATATTTTATTTCTTTCCCACATATGTATCATGCACATGAATGAATCCTAAGCATATCTATACATGCAATGCAAGTATTTAGCACATCTTAATAATGAATGCTAAGAGAGGTTGCTTAAGAAAACTTGGAATGTTTCATGTATGCATGATTTTGTTAAGTAGAAGAGAGTGATTCTTTTATCCATTTTTCATATGTACATTTACAAGTATAAAAGACATAAATGAGTATGACTTCATTGTTAACCAGGGTGTAAGACCTACTTAGGGCTACTTAAAGCCTCGTAATCCCGGGGTTGTCCAGACTAATATACCACTTTTCTTAAATATATGTGCATGTACAAAAAGAAATATATGGAAAGAGAATGATAAGTGAGTTACTTAAGAAAATTTGAATGCTTTATGATGCATGATTTTCATTAAGTAGAAAAGAGTTTTTCTTATCCATTTTCATATGCACATGTTATGAAAGGCATAAGTGAGTTATTGTTAACCAGGGTATAACCTACTACTTGTACTTAAACTCGAGTATCAGGACTAATATACCACTAATATATGTGCATGTACAAAAGAAATGCATGGAAAGAGAATTAAGTGAGTTACTTAAGAAAATTTGAATGCTTTATGCATGATTTTCATTAAGTGAAAAGAGGTTTTCTTATCCATTTTCACATGCACACATGTATGTATGAAAGGAATAAGTGAGATTGTTAACCAAGGGTGTAAGATACAAGACTTAGCTACTTAAAACCTAACCCAGGATTGTCAGACTAATATACCACTTTCCTTAAATACATATGTACAAAAGAAATGAAGGGAAAAGAAAGATGCAAAAGTTGTACATATGTTTGACTTGGTTATGTAATTTATATGTGTGTAAATTTCTTAAGTCATAACATGGAAGAGGATAAGAATAGATTTAACAAGTGTTATGTTCTTTTAAAAGAACTATACACTTTGCAAATCTTATTCAAATCCATATTAAGAGGAAAGAAGCAAACATAAGACACATTTTTATATTCACATACAAGAATAAATATATAAGTACACTTTCAATTTTAGGTATTTGATTTATAGATTTTTAAAATAGAATTTAATAGTGATAATAAACTCATATTTTTTACTTTAGCTAAAACATGCAATTTGATATAAAGAAAATATTTCATTTTGAATTTAATTTTAGAAAAGCATGAATGCATGATTTTATATGATAAACACATTTAGCATGCTAGGAAAGAAATAAAGTGATGTAAACATGTAATTTCATTCACTCTAATTAATTCTTAAAGACAATCTTATGAGGTAAGATCATTTAAAGTGAATCAAAAGTTGTTTAGAGAGACTTTCATTTGTTTTGAGTTTGATTTAATTAGGAAAGTGTGAGAAGGTTTCTTTGGTCCTTACCCATTCCACATGTGTGTATTATTTTAGTTTAATTTTAGGTGATTAGATTAATTTTATGCTTTGGTTAGGTTAAGGTGTAGATTAAGTTCATTAATTACCCCTTACCTTTACCACTTTAACATATTTAATCAAATAATTATGAGCCAATGTATGACATAAAACCCCAAAGAATTTTAATTAGTAATGCATCCTAGGAAAGAAAGGTACCTAATGCAATTGGCTCACAATTAATGATTCTTTAAGCTAAAAGGTTTAATTTAAGTACTTTCATAACCCTTCCCACACATATGGGTTAGGTATGATTTCCTTAAGTTACTTAGGTTATTGAACACCTAAGCATCTACCCAAGAAGGATTAGTTAAGTTCGGAAAGTTTTGAAAATTTTATCAAGTTAATTAAGTAAGTCATTAATGGATTATTAAGTTTAGATTTGGGGAAGGAAGGGGTTTAGGGAATAACTTAAGAAAATATCCCAAAATCATTCCATAAAACTCTAATCACTTAAATAAAGTTAATTAACTTAATCAAGGAATTAAACCTCTATTCACATACTTAATTAAGCTTAATTACATTAATAGAGTGATTAGGGGTTCATTAAATAATTTCTAATTAATTCATTAATAAATTCCAAGAAAATTAGGAGAGGTAGAAGTCATCCCACTAAACATGCCTAAGAAGTCTGGAATTAATTAAAGAAGTCATTAGGAGTAATTAGGGTTATTAAGATTTTAAATAAACCATAATTAAGGAAACTCTACAGTTCAAATTCAATTAGAAGGAATTTTTATGGATTCTCGTCTGAATTATCTTTAAAATGAACATGAGTTTGTATTTTTTTTAAATTTTTTTATAATTAGTTATGAATTTAGGAAGTTTCAATTGATTTAAGTGATTTTTATGAATTCTACTAATTTATTTTATTAAAATAAATCATTTGACACTCAAAATTCAATATCTTTTAATACAAAGGTCATTTTAACTTGAAATGTTTATGATAGGTGTATTTTAACATCAATTTTAACCTCTAAAACTTTCAACTTAATACAAGTATTTTTGATTTAATTAAATAAATTTTATTTTTACTAAAATTCAAATTAAATTCAAAATATTTAGTAAAATTTGGGGATGTTATGTTTGTTGGATTCCTCTTAGAAAGAAGAATCCAACGAGCCCTTGTTCACAATTTTTGGTTAAGTATTTTATTTTCTATTAATTTTTAAAATTTCAGGTAATTTTAATTTTTTTAAATCGAAAAAAAATCATGCGGCGTTGGCGGCAGCGTGGCGTGTGCCGCCATGCGTGATGCGTGGTCCGCATCAAATGGCGGAATGACACGTCAACATGCGAAAAGTGCGGTTCCTCACGGGCCGTCCATCATTGATTGGATGGTCCAGATCATGTCACAATTTAGAGGCCGGGATGGCGATCTAAACCATCGATGCGAAATGCCGTCGACGATCAAATCACGATCGATCGAAGGCCGGATCGCGATTCAATCATGATCGAGCCATCCGAACCCGCGAAATCAGGGGAGGCGGTGTTAGCGTGGTGAGCGTAAAATCTAGGATAATGGGATTTCTAAGTAAAAACTTCTCCAAATGGACTCATTTTCACTTCGATTCACATCAAAAAAAATTCTATTTTTAATTGGGATGATTTAAAGTAAAAATACTGGATTATAGGATAGATTCCTAAAAAGCACTCAAAAGCCATCACAAAATGAAAGATCCTAATGCCGGCTTTGATTTTTTTGAAGGTTACCTCACCGGGGATGATTTTTGGCAGTGGTGGTGACTCGAGCATGCTATCTAGTGAGGGAAGAAGCCTTGGACTAAGCTTAGATCCTTGCCTTCACGTTGAAGCGAAGTTTCCTCCGGTGATCGTCATTTCCTCATTGAAATCCACTTGGTTTTGAAGTGTTCCTCTCCAAAATGAGTAGGGGTGATTGCTAATGGCTTTGGGAGCTCTAGGAGTGGGAGAATGAGAGGAATTAGGGTTTCTTTCAGCCACTAAAGCCTTAAAATGAAAAAAAAAATATGAACAAAAATGAACTAAAATCCACTTTTTATTTAAAATTTTGGCTCCAAACTCATGTCATTTGGCTTGGGGTGGTTGGGAATGGAAGAGAATCATCCTAGGTGGCTCCCTATGGTTGGCTAAGGTATGGAAAGTGGCTGCCATGAAGGACAAGTGTGTCCTAGCCAAGGGAGGTGTCCTTCTTGCCAAGTGTTCCAATGGGGAGGTGAGGTGATTTCACCTCCCCATGAGTCACTAACCACTCCTTGGGTTAGAAAATCAGTGTCCTTGGTGCTGTGTGGACCAATGGATGAGTGTCAAGTGCCAAGGAAGAGAAATGACCACTTGGGAAAGTTTTCTCATGGATATCCTTGAAGGGCAAAGTGGTCATTTGACATTGAATTTGATTTGGGTAGATTTGAAATGAGTCAAAAGTAAGTTGTACCAAATTTCATGTCATTTGAAGTTAATTTGGGTTAATTTGACCCATTTGGGTCAAAATGGGTTAGGTTGACCAATTGGTCAAATTTGGTCAAACCAAGAGTTGGGTCAAGTTCAAATGACTATTTAGAGTATATTGGTTCAATTGTCTTTAATTAATTTGGTTTAATTTGGATTTAATTTAGATTTTGGCCAATTTGATCCTTTAGGTCAATTTGGGCTAAGTTGACCAATTTGACCCAATTGACCAAATTGGCTTGAATCATGGCTTGGTTTGGGTTTGGTTGATCATTTGAAATGGATTGGTGTCTTTGTTTCCAATCAATTTGGTTTATATTTGATTTTGGCTTGATTTGACCTTTTAGGTCAAGTTGGGCTCATGGTCAATTGAGCTAGGTTGGGTCAAGATGGCCAATTGGTCAAATTGGGTTTAAATGAGGCTTTGGTCAAGTTCAATAATCAATTTGGACTGAACTTGAGCCATTGGTTGCAATCAATTTTGTTTAGGTTGCAGTTTGACTAGTTTGGGTTCATATGGGTTAAAGGGTTGACTTGGTCAACAGGCTTGGTTGACTTGGTTTGACCTAATTCATGACAATTGATTGACCTATGATGATCAACAAACATGACATGAAGTTTGGATTAGCTTAACTCACTTTGATTTGAATTGAATTGGATTTTGATCCATGTAGGTTAAATTGGCCACTTTGGGTCAAGTGAGCCAATTGGGTTTAGTTAGCTTGATCAAGGCTTGATTCAAGTTTGGTTGAACTCACATATGGACTTGTGATGAGAATATAAATCCATTTGCAAGTGATTTGGAGTTAAATAGGTTTTGATTCATTTGACAATTTCAAGTCAAAAGTGTGAATATGAGTTTGACTTGGGTTAACTTGATTTTTATTTGATGATTGAAATTTGTGTTTATATTTGGATTCATGATTAATGGATTGATTGAAATCATGAAGAAAAATAAAAAATTTGGCTTGATTTGAGTTTGATTTGGCTAAGTTCAAGAATTTGACTGGAAAGGCTTAGGTTGAATTTTGGTTGAATTTGAGTTTAAGTTTTGAATTTGGTTTTGGATATTTAAATTTATAATTCATTTATATGAATATTAAAATATAATGGTTATGAGAAAATTTCTTAATTTGAATTGATTTAATTTGATTTGAGCTAAGTTCATAAGATAGAATCAATAGGAAAGATTTTGAATTTGAATTTAAATTTGATTATTTGATTGATTTGAATTTATATTTCATTTTTTATATGTGAATATAAATGAGAATATAAATGAGTTGTGAGAAAATTTCATGAATTTTAATTGATTTAGATTTGATTTAGGCTAAGTCCTTAAGAGGGAATCAAAGGGCTTAGGAAAGATTTTTGGAATTTGAATTTGGATTTCAATCATAGGTTTCGATTATTTGGAATTATTTCATGATTTGAGAAAATATAATGAAATTGATTCAAGGTTTGATTTGGAGTCGATTTGAATTTAACTTGAAGGAAGGAAGTGAGGAGTTGATTCAAGATATATCGTAGGCAAATTTTCTAACACCCAAAGGCATATTCCATGGCTAAACCTTCTCTCTATGGTTGGGTTGAGTGTCCACTAATCACTAGATGTCTTAAGAATATCTTAAAGTCTAAGAGGAGCTCTATGTAAGATGGAGGGTTGAGAGCTCATCCAAAATGTGGGTAGGTGTGGTGTGAGGAACACTGTATGTTGACCGAAATGATCAACAACGACGATCACAAGTACTATAGAGACATTCTAACTTGGTGTAGAAGGAATCCACAATGACTCTACATGTGTCAAAGACATAGAGGGAAGGAGGAATCCACTAGGGAAGAGTATGTGAACCTTCCACTAGGAAAAGGTTCAAATCATCCACAAAGGGAGAGGTTTGATTTGAGTCTTAGAGATTTGATTTGTTTAAGTTAAGAGATTTGAATTTGTTTCAATTTGTTGTTCATTTAATTGTGTTTGTTTTGACTCTCCAGGGGATAGACAAGTGAACTTTCCATTGGGAGGCAAGTTCAAGTCATGAGGAGGAAAAAATCCAGGGATTAGAATTCTAGATCCATTGGGGCAAGAAAATTTTCTTGAGGAGCAAAAGATTTGATTTGGATTGATTATTATTATTTTATTTGATTTTTAATTTTGGATTTTGAAATGGACCCTATTGGTATGTGGGCACAGTAGGAGCCATGAGGCTTAGACCTAAGATTTACCAATCAAAGGGGTAGTCTACTAAACACATAGTAGGACTAGCCAACCAAAAAAGGTTCGATAGATATACTAAGAAAGCATAGTAGTACATCCTCCAAAGTAGGGACTAGTTGTTGGGGTGATCCATTGGCAAGGCATGGAATGAACCCTAGGGCTGACTATTGAGTGAATGCCTCTGGGGGACTTAAATCAGCTCAAAGATAGTAAAAATTAATTTCATCTTTTAGATTTATTTTGATGGGTCCATTAGTTTGCGATGGACTATACTGAGTATGGGCCATGAAGGCCTAGACCTAATTCAGATTTACCAATCCAAAGAGAGTAGTCTACCAACCACAAGGTAGGACTAACCAACCAGAGGGATGCCTTTTGGTGTGCAATGGTCAGGTTAAGAAGAAAGCATGGGGACTCACAACTTTCCAAATAAGAAACCACTGGAGTGAACGGTTGCTTTAGGCAACAAATCGAACCCGACCTAGGGCAGACTATTGAGTGAATGCTACTAGGGGACTTAAATCAGCTCAAAGATAGTCAAAGATTAATTTCATTTTTAGATTTATTTATTTTGATGAATTCTATTAGTTTTTTATGGATCACGAGAAGAGCTTATATTAATCTCATTTATTGAACAAAGGGAGTAGCTTCTCGGCCGATGGGAGAACTATCCAACCAAAGGAGTGCCTTTCAGTTTGCAATGATCAATTCGAGGGAGAAAGCTCGAGGACTCACATCTTCCACTATAAGAGACCATTGGTGATGATTGCTCAACAAATCAACATGACCTAGGCTGTTTGTAAGTCATGCTAGAAAGAATGTGTCATAGTCTTATATCTTCCAAAGCGGCATGACTGTCGGGCTAACTTACTTATGGCAAAAAAGATTGGACCTAGCCTAATGGTGATTACAGAGTGAGTATCGACCAGGGGAATTATATCAACTCAGGTAGTCAAGTAATTCTTATGAGTTCTCACGCCTACAGATAGGATGTGGAAAAGGGGGGCTTTGGGCTTGAATTCCTAATCCACAAGCGAATATTTTATTTATTTATTTATTTCATTTTAACATGGACCCTATTGATTTGCGAGGTATCAAATTGAGAAGGATTTTATATATCTCAGATTTATCAAGATTGTGAACAAGCATTTAGCAAAATCAAAACTAAAGTGCAAAAATGTCTAAATATAGTCTAGTGTGGCCAAATAAATCACGCCATTCTCCAAAGTAATACATGTAGCTGAAAAGTAGATGCCATGCTTGGTGTTCCCGCCAGATAAAGGCCAGTTTGAACCGATCTTTATCCTTTAGTTAGCCAAAAATGGTAAAAAGGAGCTCTGGGACTTATCCTAGACCTCAATACTCAACCTAGTGACCATGATAGTTCAAGAGGAAAGCTTAGGACTTACATCTTCAAAACAAAGTCAACATGATGGGCAGTGGCGGTGACTATAAACTAACAATATACTCATTGGTTTTCAATGCTCAAGTTAGGAAGAAAGTGTTGGGACTCACATCTTCCAAATAAGTGACCACTAGGGTGACATACTTAGCAGTAGCCGACCAGAGCGACTAATAATGTGAGGTACCACGGGGCTTGCTCCCACATCAAAGTAGTCTGAGATAAAAGATTTGTGTTTGTTTTGTTTGTGTTAAAGGGAATAGGATGCCTCTCGGGTTCTCTTACACCTACCTAAAACATGCTAGGGATTTGATGAAATGGTCCCATGAATGGTAGTTAGGATTCCCACTAAGAAAGGATGTCGCTTGGGTTCTCTCACACCTAACTTAGTTGTGCTAATCAAAATAGGATGCCTCTCAGGTTCTCTCACACCTATTCTAGTAGTGAGACGTGTTTGACTGTGTTTGTGTTGTGGAAGAAGGATAGGATGCCTTTAGGGGACTTTTACACCTACTCTAAACACGTTGTGGCAGATTCGCAAGACAAGCAAATAATGCTTGGAAAGAAGAGAAGATTTTGATGAATTGGAATGAAATCTTTGTTGATTTATAGAATTATTTTCAAACATGATTTTTATGGGTAATATTTCTTCAAATAGAGCCTATTAATTGGAATCATCGGGTGTTCCCCTTTACAATCAATAAGCTGATAAGATCCTCCTTGATAGGCCTTCTCTATGACATAGGGGCCTTCCCAAGTGGGTTCAAACTTGCCTCCCATCTTTCAAACAATTGGTCTCCTTAGGATGAACACAAGTTCTCCTACTTAGAAAGACCTAGGGCGGACCAACTTGTTGTGAGCTTGAATCATTTTGGCTTTACAACTTCGAGGTTCTACGGCACACCATATGACTTCTCCAAACCTCAAACTCATCTAACCATAATTTTGCATTCTTCTCTGTAGTGATCTTCCTACCCAATGATTTTCTTAGTGATTAGAGTTGAGCTTCTAAAGTTAAAATGACTTGGGCCCATACACTAAGGAAAATTGGGTAAATTAAGTTAGTTGTATGTGGTGATAAACAGGCTTCAACCAATTGCTCATTCCACTATATTTGTCATTCAGAGTCTTCTTTAGTATTTGGATGAGAGTTTTGTTGAATGCTTTTAAGCCATTTTAGGATAGTAGATGGTGGAGTATCTCCAATCTATCTGTGTCTTCTTGCTTGATCTTGGTGTTTTGAATAAATGCACCATTATGATATAATTTGACTATATGTGATATGGTTCTAAAAATTGAAGCACATGTGAGTTGTGACCTCTTTGAGTGGGATGCCTCACTTGGAAAAGTATTTGTGGCTAAGATGAACCGATGACCCTTGGAAGAAGGAGGATCGATCGACCCATGATGTCGGTATCCCCAACAAATGGCCATGAGGCCAATGTATGTAGAATGTTGGGTGGTTGGTGGACCATATATGTGTACATTGATGGCATCTCTTAGCACATTCATGCATGTGATCATTGAAGGCCCAAATTAAGCTTCGATCTTCATCTTCATCTTGAGACCAGTTGATGTGCATAGACGAATGTACCTCGATTTATAATGCCACGGGCTTCATGTTTGTCTAAATGTAACCACATTTGTTAAATTGTAGATGAGGTGCCATCAACAAGAGCATGAGAGAGCTCTCTATTTCACTGATGGGCTTGTGACTTTTCTTGAGGTAGTTTGCATGTTCAAATAATCTATGAATGGTTGCCTCCAATCGACTCCTTGTCCATTTTGGCAATAACCTCCCCTTCAAGAAAGTCTCTCGATGAGTTCAATAAGGGACATGACTTGTCTATTTTGCACTCTTATTGGAATGGACTCATCTTCCAGACATGCCAATTCTTTGGCAAGTTTGGCCAAAGCATCTACTACTATGTTCTTTGCTCAGGGAACCTTGTAGATGGTGACTTGAGAATTTGGGCCAACAACTTCATGGTATACTCATGGTAATGATGAAGCTTGGGTTTGAGAACCTTGTAGGAGACAATGCGATTGATGACCCGAGAATCCCCAAAGATGTTGATGCTCTTGACACATATGATGGCTAACTCGGACAATCAAAGCCTCATACTTGACTTCATTGTTGGTGCGGGGGTTGGAAAGATAGTATGAGAATCTCATCACATGGTTTGGAGTTAGAGAACTATTCTAACTTTCTGGAAGAGTAGATCATGGTGCTTCCCCTTTATGAAAAGATGATGCACCATCAAAATACATCTCCCATCGGTTTTACCTCCCAAGTTCATGATTTGTTTCGGAGATCATCACTAAGTGGGAGAATCGAGAAGTGGGTGTCTTCTTAAGAAATCGCTAGTGCTTGTCCTTTTCATGGGGTATGAATGTCATATCAAACTATGAGAGAATCATGGAACATCATGCCAAATGACCGGATAGCGTTGGTCATGTCATGAGATACTATAGTGGATTTATTCTGGAAATCAAGTTCACCTTATGAGAAAGCATATAGTGTCGTAGCTTTTGGGAAGCAAAGATTAAAGCTAGGTAATATTTCTCAATAGGTGGATAGTTTCTTGAGGAATCGGGGCGATGGGCGAGGTAGTAGAGCAATCTCCTTTCCTTTGTCATGGCTTGGGCCGAGCATGAGAGTTCTAATGCAGTGTAGAGAATGAGTGGCCTACCTGAGATAGGGGCTGTTAGAACTGGCGGCTTCACCAAATATTATTTAATATCTTCAAAAGCATGCTGACACTTGTCATACCACTTGAACTTGGCATCCTTTTTGACAAGTGCTGAAAATAGCTTGCATCTTCCCGATAGGTTGGAAATAAAGCATCTTAGATCTTATCCTTGGAAAGATAGTTGAGTTAAACTTTTAGGAGGTGGCATTTCTAAGATAGCTTTGATCTTTTGGATCTATTTCTATTCCCTAGTGTTGGACAACAAACCCAAGGAATTTCCCCAAAGCTACTCCAAATGCACACTTCAGGGGATTCATTTTGAGGTCATATTATCTTAACCATTCGAAAACTACTCTCAAGTCAAAGAGATGGTCTTCCTTTTCTTTGCTCTTGACTACTAGATCATCAACATAGCACTCAACGATGATGGATTCATTAAAGATTTGAGTCATGGCCCATGGTATGTAGCACCACATTTTAAGGCGAAAGGCATGACCCTATAACAGATTTGATCGGGTTCAAAAGTAGTGTTTCTTTCATCCTGAGATCTTGATTTGGTTATAGCCAAATGACCCATCCATGAAAGAAACGCATGAGATGAGGATATCCACCATTAATTAGTATAGGAAGAGGAAACTCATCCTTAGGACATGCCTTATTTAAATCCGTGAAATTGATGCATATGTGAATTTAGCCATTCTTCTTCTTAAGATGACACAGCTAACGGTAGGGTATTTTTCTTCCTTGATGAAACTAGCATCGATCAGTTTCTTGGCTTTAGAAATGATTTATTGTTCAATTTTTAATCACATGCGTCTAGGAGCTTGCTTGATAGGGTTAGCACTAGATCTATTGCTAGCTTGTGGACTGCTATGTTAGGAGATAATCTGGGCATCTCTTCATAACTCCATGTAAAGTAGTCTTTAAACTCAGTCAATAGCCTAACTAAGTCATTGGTTTCTTCTTCATTCAGCAACAAACTAATGTATGACGGGCGTGGATTTTCTTCATTCCCGAGGTTGATTTATTTATGCTTGTAAATTATTGAATGGATTTCCTCTTCAAATTTTGGTGGTGCATCTTTGATTTGGAGATCATCTGAATCATCTGAGGTTCTAAACACACATTCTCATAAGAGTTGGTGTTGTATGAAAAGAACCTATCAAACTCAAATGATTGGCAACAAACTAGCTAATCATCATCATCATTATACCTATGAATCTAGTCCTGCTCTTGATTGTGCTTCCACTGTATTGTTCCATAGCTTTTCAAAATACTCTTTGTGCACGGACTATGTATGAGGAACCAAACCTTTATAAGATTATGAACACAAGTGAGTAAAGTCAAACGTAATTCCATTAATTCTTTGTATGAATTCTCCTCAAGTTCTACATCATCTTTAGGACATGAGGAGGATGATCCTAAAAATAATCTCTTCGGCTTCATATCATGGGAAGACTTAGGGGATTCCTTAACTACTAAACCTTTAACTTTTTGGGGGTGAAAGTGAGGTTATAGCTAAGGTTCCCAACTGTCGCCTGATAGTTTTACATACATCTGATTTGAATACTTTGCTTTTTTTGGAGGCGTCTTCATTTGTCCAACTAAGTGTCACCTCCAATGAAACCCGAGAGGGGTTGGCTGGTATGCTAATCACATTAGACCATCCTCCGAATTGGATTCCAAGTCTATGTGAATAGCAGGGGTACTCCTATGAATTGGAACCCTATTGGTTGATGGCCAACTAGAGGGTCTTCCACCTCTGGAACAACCTCTATTTCTACCTCTGCCTCTACCTAGTGGAGGTCGAGTCATTCTTCCTACATGTCCATATGATGGAATGAACTGTGGGTGGAATGTGATATGCGGATCTATTTCTTCTTCAATTCCCCTTTCTTGTTCACTTGGATTTTCCTTTTTCTTTTCTTTTTCTTTGGCCTTTTCTTTTTTTCTTCATTTTCTTTTGCTTTTGAATTTGAGTTTTGTCCAAGTTCACAAGAAAGGGTGTTTTGAGGAAGATAGTAGGTCGCATACTCATATATCTCAACCTCTCTAACTGAAAATGGTTTTTCATCTCCTTTGACTCAATACTCAATCCCATTCTTCCTGAACTTAATGCAATGGAGGTGGAATTATCTTATTATGATGTATCCAAGGCCTGTGAGCGGTGAATGAATGAATCAATTATGAAAAAGTTGGCTTGTCTTCCGGTCACCTATCTCCAAAGGTAACACTATGGAACTTAAAGCCAGCTCACCTTGTTCATTGAATCCTATCAACATCATTCGATCTCCTTAGAGTGTGGAGATGTTGATCTTCAAATACGCAAGGGTATTTAGACTCATAATGTTCACCGATGCACCTAGATTAACAAAAATTCTTGCAAGTCTGAATCTTCCCATATCTATTGTAATATAAAGGGGATGGTTGTGCTCCAAGTCCCCCAGAAGAAGGTCTTCATCTATGTGAAAGTAATCCCCTGAGCATCTTTGGAATAATGCCTCTTCACCAATAGCGGTCAACTGAGCTAAGCATATCTCAGGATCAAGGAGAGCCTTGATTAATGATTCTCTCATCTCTTTGGATAAGACAAGGGCATCATATATGCTTAGCTTAGATGACAACTTTCTTAGGTAAGAGAGGACATTGTAGTCCACCTTGGGCTAATCCTCCACAAGCATATCCAAGGGTGGAGCATCCTGTGGAGGGGCTTCTCGATCCTCTAAACCAATGACTTGTTTCCCTCTATGTTGAGGTGCTGTCCTAGGAGGTAGAACCTTGCCACTATGGAGGTTGACTTCGGTAATCTCTTGTGACAAGTAATGGAAGATTTTACCTACACGTCATGCTCACCTACAACTTCTCCTAGGGGACCCTTAGAATTGAATGATTCCAAGTCTATCTCAAAAGGTGAACATAGTATTTGTAGAAAATCTAACTAATTAGAGAAAGATCAAAATTGTTATAGTTATTTTGACTTGAAGAGTTATCATTGGAATATATTTAGATAACCCATCAGTGACACAGATATAATTCCAGCTAGCTTTATTCTTCAATTTCTTGGAATTGTTTGGATGTATAAAGTAGAAATCAAGTAAAGTGAGTGGGGTGAGGGATTTGATGCCCTTATCCATCGATACAAGAGTTCTACTAGTAAAAGAAGAAGAGCTAGCTGATGTGGAAGAAGTCGCCAATATGGAAGCTGCAACTGTAGGCTGAAGGTTATACTTAGTCAGTGGTGGCACTAATGGGCTATCCTGGGCTGACACATTCTGCTGCTACTGCTGAGCTCCCCTTTTCCTCGAGTTGGCTCTGGCAACTTGCAAACCTTCCTTGTTGTTGGAGGTTTGAGCTGACTCAGGCACCTGTAAGGAAAGTTTCTTGATCTTCTGAACAATCTTTTTAGAGGTTTTGGATAAGGAGATATCCCAACCTTCTTTGGTTTTGGAAGGATTGCAGTCATCCCAAAGGATTACCATAATGGAATTGGATGGTTGTTCCATAAGATATTCCTTCGGGGTGACTATAGCACTGATCTTGAAGCTATGTTCAAGCCAGTCCTTAAATGTGATGCAATCCTCCAAATAATGGCCTAGCATACGGTGGTAGGGGAAAAAGTTTGGATCATGACTTTTGCTTACTTCCTCCGGTCTCCTAGGCTCGAGTAGCTAAAAATCAAGCTTCTTTAAAAGATTCTTAAAGATCTTCCTGATTACCTACCTCTTAAAAGAATAAGGTTTGTTAAGCTTATCTAAAAGAGTTGGTGGACCATAACTAGCTTGGCGGGTATCGGTCTGTGGTGTGGTGGTGTATGGGCGAGTGGTGTCTTGGCCATGGAGGCTGGTAGTCGATAGTCTTTACCTCGATGGTGAGAGGGAAGCGATGTTGCGAGTACAAGGTCTCTCAAACTGCTCTCTGGCCAGTTCTTTTCCCTTATCTACTGTTATCACTACCCCTAGCTTCTTCTCATATATCTTTTGTGGCTTTGGCTTTGTTGGTAGATCTAGAGAAGGTAAGTGTTTGGCTTCTCCTTGCAAGCTAGCCACCTTGTTGATTAATTTCTCAAAAGTTTTGATGGTGAAACCTTTGAGCATGAAGGAGACCGGGCCATGGATATTCTTAAGCAGAATCTCGATGGCATGCTGTTTAGATGGTTGTGGTTCACATTTCATACTAAAATTATGCCATATGAGAAGTTAATCAATATGGGACTCACCATGGTTTTGTTGAGCCACAACGAGATCGCCAATAATGACCCTTTGTTGAGCTCCAGCAAACCTCTTGATAAAGAGTTGCTCCAACTCAGCAAAAGTCTTTACTAAACTATTGGGAAGTTCAACATACCAATCAAAAGTAATTCTGCTAAGCTACTGATGAAGCGATTGAAGAGTAAAGTATCACTATCACTAGCATTGCAATAACTAGCTCTGAAATGCATAATGTGCTACCTCGGGTTCCCGCTACCATCAAAACTCTTGAAGGAAGGTGGCACAAAACCCTTGGGATATTGGATTGCATCAAATTTCTTCGGGTAGGGTCTACCCTTTGGAACTTATGATCCTCCCCAGGCTTAAGCCAATGCTTCCTTCACCTGTTGCTCAACCATGGATTTGATATCCTTTTCCTGTATGGAGGTACTGTCCATTACCTTCCTATACATGCTAGTGTTACCTTGCTCTACTGGAGGTAGAGTCTTGGTTGGGTCCAAGGATGCACCAACTCGCGACTAGTCTCAACTTGTTTGGATGAATTGGGGCTTGGTTAGCAATGCTTAGATGCAATCTTGAGCCTCTTCTCCATCCTTTCTATCTTTTCATCTCTTTAATTTGTGCTGAGGTGTTGGGTGAGTGGGTTGTGTCTTCTTTTGCTCAACACCTTCCATATGATGCTCTCGAGGAGGGATCCCGGTATCATGCAAACCTGAGTCTCGCAACAAATCATCTTTGTTGGGATCAAAATTGACCTTTTCCTCATCAGACCAATCATATCCTAGTATTGCCTTCTTTTCTATGAAATAGTGAGCTACTATGTCATCCAAATAATGATCTGTCATGACTGGCACAAATGCTTTTGGCTAATCAGTGGTGGGATCCACATCTTCATGCTTGTGAGGCCGGACCTCCCAATTGTTGAGAGAATCCTCTGAGGGATATACTCTATAGAAGAGATGTGCTCCTGACTATCACTAAGCCTGCATGGTGTGACACTCCTAGGAAGATCTACAATCATCGGGATATATGCACTGTACCCCTCTCCCTCAACTGCAAGCTTCATGCTCTTTATGCTGGTGGTGGTGATGGGATGACCATGATGCTCGCCATTCCTTCCTCACCATGACTGAGGCAAAAGGTCAAGCAGGAAAGCTCAGCCTAGCCACATTAGGTGGTGTGGATGGAATGGGATCCCGTGGTCATAGCCGTATCACCAATGGGGGTCTCTTCTCCCTCGATGTGGCCTTCATGGCCTTTGGCGAAGCTGATCTTTGGAACAAGAATAGGTGATGGCGGATGAGAGGTAGAGTGGATGGAAGCACCAACTCTCTATGAATAGGAGTTATCCTCCGGTGAGTGGTCCTAGTAAGAAGAATACTATCAGCATGGTGGGTCAGGGTGTGTGAGAAAAAAATCAGTGAGCAAATCTGAGCGGCCGAACCTCTCTCTACTGATGATATGAATAGATGTATGGGCCTCCCTAGCCCTCTCCTGCCAAAGATGTTTCCCCATGCTACGGGGGATAACAGACCTCAAATCAAATTGGGCCCCAGACTCAGATCGTCCATAGGCCCCACCACTTGGCAGAAGCTGAGCAGGAGACCTGGGACCTCCACTCGACCAACTATTGTGATAGTGAGCTGGCGGTGGGCGAGATCAGATCCTCAGCATCCTCTCTATGACATAGAGAGATGGAATGGAATGAAAAACGAGGAAACAAAAGTGGGCAACTTCTCAATAGTAAAACGGGTGGCTGTCTTCATCTCTCTAGCAATCCTGCTATGGTACCACTTAATCATGCAATTTTTATTCATCCTCTGAGTCCTGGTGGGATGAGTGGAGTAAGAGCTAAAACCCAAACTCAAAAGTAAGGGAGGCAATCCACAGGATCGAGCCTTACCCTTAGAGAACCGATGAGTGGGTGCTAGCCCTCACTAGACGGCTGAGGGGCACTATTGATGCAGTACTATCATTGGAAATCAGAACCTATCCGCCTTCTGTTGTGAGGAGAAATCGATTGATGGCAAGTCAATCGATGATGGCTTTGCACCATATGGTCCTACTCACGGTAGTGAGGGGAATGCCCTCACAGGTAATCTTTACCCCCTCAAAACCTCATCTGAAGTGGATAAGATGAGCGAAGTTAGAGCGGGGGAAATTAGCCTGATCCAAGGCCAAGTCCATGTCATGAGGAAAGGTAAAACATATATGTGAACCATAGTCTCATGACACTATCTGGCCCATGTTGAATGAGAGTCTGCAATGTTGAAAATAAACTTGAATCAGATTTCTGTTGATTTTGAATTTTGAATTTGAATTCAAAATTTGAACCCACATCCAACATCTTGGAAGTGTTAAGTGGGGTTCAAATGGATTTGGAAAAGATTTAGAGATTTGATTGAGAAGAGGAACTTTGAAAGTAGAATCCACTTTCAATAAATTTGGGTATGTTGAAAATGGGTTCTAATATTTTTAGAGAGATGCTTCCATTAGGTTCATATTTGAATTTTGGACTTTTGATTTGAGATTTTGGATTTCACTCACTTAGCAACTTTGGGTATGCTAAGTTGGTGTTTGAAAATAATTATTTCTTTTTATTTCTTTGTTTAGTTTGTTTTGTGTGAATCATGTGAATTTTGAGAATGGAATCTTCACTTAGCAAATTTGGGTATGCTAAATGAAGAATCCATATGTTTTGTTGTTTTTGAAAAAGAGGATCTTTACTTAGCAAATTTAGGTATGCTAAATAAAGGATCCAATGTGATGATTTTGTTCTCTTGATTTTATTTTATTTTTAAAGAGGATTTCTACTTAGCTAATTTAGGTGTGTTAAATAGGAGATCCAAGTGTGCTTTTGTTTTGATTTTGTTGAAAAGAGGATTCTTAGAAAATTTAGGTATGCTAAGGGAATCCAAATGTTTTCATTTTGATTATTTTGAAAAGAGGATCCTTAGCAAATTTAGGTATGCTAAAGAAATTCAAATGTGGTTTGTTCTGATTTTTGTTGATTTTTGGAAAGGGGATCCTTAGCAAATTTCGATATGCTAAGGAAATCCAAGTGTGTTTCATTATTTTGATTTTTGTTTGAAAAGGGGATCCTTAGCAAATTTTGGTATGCTAAGGAAATCCAAATGTATTTTGATTTTGAAAAAGAAGATTCTCACTTAACAAATTTGGGTATGCTAAATGAAAGATCCAAATATTGTTTTATGTTTTGAAAAGATGTTTATTGATTTTATTTTGAAAAGAGGACCTTCACTTAGCAAATTTGGGTATGCTAAATGAAGATTCTAAATGTTGTTTTAATTTTGGAAAGATGATTGTTAATTTTGATTTTTGAAAAGATGTTTGTTGATTTTATTTTTGAAAATATGACTATTTTTTCTTATTTTGAAATGAAATCTTCATTCAGTAAATTGAGTACATTGAAAGGATATTCATTTTGTGCTTTTGAAAAAAAATGATTGTTGAGTTTGATTGAAAATGAAAACTTTCATTCAATAAATTTAAGCATATTGAATGGAAGTGTTCATTTGTGCTTTTGGAAAATGTGATTGTTGATTTTGATTGAAAATGAAAATATTCATTCAATAAATTTGAGTATATTGAATGAAAGTGTTCATTTGTGCTTTTGGAAATTTTAACTTTTGATTTTTGATTGAAAAATGAAAACTTTGATTCAATAAACTTGAGTATATTGAATGAATGTGTTCATTTGTGCTTTTAGAAAATATGATAGCTGATTTTGATTTTGGAAAGTGAAGTCCTCATTTAATAAATTGAATAAGGAAGTTCACTTGTGCTTTTTGAAAAGAATGATTTTGGATTTTTTTAAATTATTATTATTATTTTAAAAGATCCCACAGATAACAATCATGAAAACTGTTAGATGAGGTTGGTTTGAAATTTTTTGTGAAAATATTTTATTATGTGCATTTTGAAAAAGTGCTTTTTGGAAAGATGATGTTTTTCATAAAAGGATTTATTCTTTCTTTATTTTTTGGAATGAACCATTCCTTACCATAGAAATAGTAAGGAGGAAGTCTTTAGTTATTTCATTTTATTAAATTTTTTACTTTCACCTATTGGGGACCCAATAGGGTTTCAAGACCAACATGGAATGAGGTCCTAAAACCTAAAGATGTTGGCTAGCTTAGCTTAAGGATGAAATAAAATAAGTGCCAGAAAGAAGGATAGTATCGATTCATATAAAATATAAATCCACTATCGATACTTGAATAACAATCATTTACCAAAGATGAAGAGAGGAACCATCCCCAGTGGAGTCAAAAAAATTTGTGAAATATTTTTTGCCTTCATATATCCTTTTGAAGAGGATAAATGAAAATAGAAATATATAAAATATGCCTTGTTGGGATGCCACGTAGATCCGTAGATATTCTTATTGAGGTGATCAGGTACGACATTGAGGAAAGGTATACTATCTCAAGAGATAGAAGTCACCACCATGTAATGGACCTAATCACCCGAATAAGGACTCCTAAAGACAATGGGTCTGCATATGTACTAGAGATTCTTCCCATACTTTACATGAAAAAGTAAAGTAAGGTTTATTTTAAACTAGGTTTGTTAAGTTTCTGGGGGCAAGCCCCATAGTTAGTACATTCCAGGGATCCCTTAGGAATACTCTCGATTAAGATAAATGATCATTGTCTCCAAATATTTTAATAGTTAAGACTATCAATCGATTAGTTTATTTTGAAAGATCAAATGGGATTGATCAAAGAGAGGAGTTATTATCGAAGCCAAAAGATGATAAGTAGGAGATGCCCACGATGCTAGGAAACCTAGCGAGCATCTCAAACTATCCTACGGTTGAGCTTTACATTTTTGAAATTGATTTAATTTGTTTGAGTTAAATTTTTATTAGAAATTTAGGACTTATGATTCCACAACACTATATGGAAATGCCTAAGGCGTGAGGATTTATACTTGCATGAAAGGGAGAAGCAACCTCGAACATAAATCTAGGAGCTGGCGAAAGCACAATCTAAATCTAAAACAAAAATTGGTATTTGGTTTACCTCCACAAGAGAGGGCAAACTACCTGACTACTTATACTTACAACTGCCTAGGGGTGGCCACCAACTAACTCCTCCTACGATTTTAAATTCATGTAGGCAAGTCATATGCTTTATGCAAGATAGCTAGGCTGTTATTTATTTAGAAAGAGACTAAGTCCTTAAACTCACTCCCTAAAGAGACTAAATCATGTAAGGGTATGTTTCAAATGACCTCAACCTAATGCAATTCAGATTTCATTTTATTTTCATTTTGGACAATTATTTTGACTCAGGCTAATATGATTCATATGCCTGACGCATGAGAAATAAGGTTATTGGCCAAAATCGAGAAGGGAGGAGGTGTGTTTTCACCATGACTCTCAAAGGTCAAGCCAAGTTTCTCTAGCGAAGGTGGAAGCCCTCCAATCAAGAGTGAAGCAAGATGCATTTGTGCATGATGTTATAAAAGAAGTACTCATCATAAGGGGTTTAATTCTTTTATCTCAATTTTAGCTTAGGTTTTAAATGAGGTTATGAGTTATTTATTTTAATTTTGAGTTGATTAATTTGGTAGAAGATTTATTTTTCCTAAGAGCCTAATCATCAGCCATACATCAAAGCAAGGAAGAAACTAGAAAATATGTCATTTAATGCACAAGCTAAACAAAACATCAAATATTTTATAAAGCTAATGCAAAAGAATAAAATGCCAAGTGTGGTGGGCACCTGACAAAATAAATTGGGTAGCAAAGCTACTCTTATAACCCTTAATTACAAATGAATTAATTATAATTAAGCAAGGAATTCATGTTATGGGGGTCTTCATTCTTCATTTCTTCCTTCTTCTTTCTTCTTTTTTCTTTTGGTTCTTTCTTTTGGATGGTTGGAAGGTGGTTGCTCCAAAGGCTTCACATGGTGCATAAGATAAGATCTTATGGCCAATGCTCATCCTAGTTTCCCCATAACAATCATTCCAAAATCCTAATTGCAAGTTTACATGAAAAGGAAAAGTAAATCAAACTAACAGTTGCAAAACATAGATTAGTTAAACAAACTATACAAATCCCAAGCATGTATAATGGACTTAGCACCCCAAACATGGGTAACCAAGTCCACCTGGCCTATTTTGGATTATGCTTAAGGGTATAAGCAACCATAAAAAGCGATTTACATTTTATTAAAGCGTCCTTAAGCACAATCCCACTAGAAGATAATGATTAGACTAAATCATCTTACCATTCATTCTATATACACCCTAACATCCACTAAAATATCACATCACAAAATAAAAGCAAACATCAAACCATGCACCCTATATAGAAGTGGTGACTAATGTGTGTGTAAGGTTTGTGTGGTATGCTTAGCTAGGATTTAAGGTTAGGATTTTCTAAGTGTGAAAAGGTTCAACTTAGAAGGGTGGTCTCATTCAAGTTATTTAGTTGATATGGGTTAATTTTATTTGATGATTTGATTTGGTTTGAATGAACCTACTTAATTACTAAAGGTTGTAAAGAGAGAAAAAGAGAAGAGAACTACTCTTTTCTCCCTACCTTAAGTGATTTCTAAGGTAGATTCATTAATGATTTTTGTTTAGTGAATATTTTCTTATGTATTTTAATTAATCCTAAGTTTAGATTTTCTCTAAACAAACCTATTCAAAAGAAAGAAGACATTTTAAGATTAAGTAAAGTGAATTACTATCACAAAACACACAACATTTAATTTCTTTCCCACATATGTATGCATGAATGAATCCTAAGCATATATATACATGCAATGCAAGTATTTAGCACATCTTAATAATGAATGCTAAGAGAGGTTGCTTAAGGAAACTTGGAAGGTTTCACTATGCATGATTTTGTTAAGTAGAGAGTGATTCTTTTATCCATTTTCCATATGTACATTTACAAGTATAAAGACATAAATGAGTACAACTTCATTGTTAACCATGGGTGTAAGGTACAAGACCTACTTAGGCTACTTAAAGCCTCACAATCACAGATTGTCCGGACTAATATACCACTTTTCTTAAATACATGTGCATGTACAAAAGAAATACATGGAAGAGAAGGCTACATGAGTTACTTAAGAAAATTTGAATGCTTTATGCATGAATTTTAAAAGAAAAGTGGTTTTCTTATCCATTTTTCATATGCACACATGTATGTATGAAAGGCATAAGTGAGTATGGCATCATTGTTAACACCAGGGGTGTAAGGTACAAGACCTAGGGCTACTTAAAACCTATGAATTACGCTAATTATTTTATTAAAATAAATCATTTGACACTCAAAATTCAATATATTTTAATACAAAGTTCATTTTAACTTGAAATTTTTATGGTTGGTGTATGTTAACATAAATTTTATTATCTAAAAGTTTCAACTTAATCTGACAAGTATTTTTAATTTAATTAAAGAAATTTAATTTTTCCTAAAATTCAAATTAAGCTCAAAATATTTAGTAAAATTTGAGTATTTTGAATTTGTTGGATTTCTCTTGGAAAGACAAATCCAATAATCTCTTGTTTGCAATTTTTGGTTAAGTATTTTATTTTATATAAATTTTTGAAGTTTCAAATAATTTTAAATAATTTTTTAAATCAAAAAACCACTGTTGATTGGCAACGCGTTGCCATGTGGCAAATTGGATGCGGTTGAGTGTGGCGTATGCATGCAGCGCGCATCGAATGGGTGGGAAAGAAGGTCAACGTGGAAAGTGACCCGATTTTGCTCATCGTCGCCGATTAGCGGTCTAGATTAGATCGCGCAATCCGAAGCGATGCGATCGGCACGATCGAGCCATCGATCCGTGAATGCATGATTAGATGATCGATCACATCGGTGATCGAAGGCCGGATCACCGATCCATGTCAAACATCCCGATCCTGACCGTGGATCGAGGCGGTGGCATGTAGTGAACGTAAAATCTACTTCTTTAAAGGAAAAAATGGGATCTCTAAGTGAAAACTTGTCCAATGGACTCATTTTTGCGCATTTTGCACCAAAAAATTTTATTTTCTAAAGATGATTTAAAGTAAAATGCAAGATTATCTAGGGTAGATTCTAAAATCATGCAAAAGTCATCACAAAATAAAAGATCCTAAGGCCGGCTACATTTTTTTGAAGGTTAACTCACCGAGGATGATTTTCAAAGGCGGTGGTGAGTCGAGCACGTTGTCGAGTGAGGGAAGAAGCCTTGGATTGAGCTTAGATCCTCACCTTCATGTCAAAATAAAGTTTCCTCCAGTGATCATCATTTTCTCACCGAAATCCACTTGGTTTTGAAGTGTTCCTCTCCAAAATGAGGTGGGGGTGATTGATAATGGCTTTGGGATCTCTAGGAGAGGAGAATGAGAGGAATCGTGGTTTCCTTCTGACTAAAGCCTTAGAATGAAAAAAAATGAATGAAAATGAACTAAAATCCACTTTTTATTGAAAATTTTGGCTTCAAACTCATGTCATTTGGCTTGGGGTGGTTGGGAATGGAAGAGAATCATCCTAGGTGGCTCCATATGGTTGGCTAAGGCATGGAAAGTGCCATGAAGGATAAGTGGGTGTCCTAGCTAAGGGGAGGTGAGTGTCCTTCTTGCCAAGTGTTCCAATGGGAGAGGTGAGGTAATTTCACCTCTCCATAAGTCATGGCTGCCCCAACTACTCCTTGGGTCAAAAAATCAGTGTCCTTGGTGCCTATGTGGGCCAATGGATAAGTGCCAAGTGGCCTAAGAAGAGACATGACTACTTGGGAAAGTGTCTTTTCTCATGGAATGCCCTTGACCCAAGGGCAAAGTGCTCATTTGATATTGAATTTGATTTGGACAGATTTAAAATGAGTCAAAAGTAAGTTGGATGAAATTTCATGTCATTTGAAGTTCATTTGATTTAATTTGGGTTAATTTAACCCATTTGGGTCAAATTGGGTCAAAATGGGTTAGGTTGACTAATTGGTCAAATTAGTTCAAATCAAAAGTTGGGTCATGTTCAAATGACTATTCAGAGTATATTGGTTCAATTAGTTTTAATTAATTTGCTCTAATTTGGATTTAATTGTATTTTGTCCAATTTGATCCTTTAGGTCAATTTAGGCTAAGTTGACCAATTTGACCCAATTTACCAAATTGGCTTGAATCATAGCTTGGTTTGGGTTTTGGTTGATCATTTGAAATGGATTGATGTATTTTTTTTCCAATCAATTTGGTTTATATTTGATTTTGGCTTGATTTGACCTTTTAGGTCAAGTTGGGTTCATGGTCAATTGGGCTAGGTTGGGTCTAGTTGGCCAATTGGTCAAATGGGTTTAGTGAGCTTTGGTCAAGCTTCGATAATCAATTTAGAGTGAACTTGAGCCATTGGTTGCAATCAATTTTGGTTTAGGTTGCAATTTGGCTAGTTTAGGTTCATATCGTTAAAGGGTTGACTTGGTCAATGGGATAGGTTGACTTGGTTTGACCCAATTCATGATAATTGATTGACCTATGATGATCAACAAACATGACATGAAGTTTGGATTAGCTTAACTCACTTTGATTTGAATTGAATTGGATTTTGATCCATAGGTCAAATTGGTCACTTTAGGTTAAGTGAGCCAATTGGGTTTAGTTGGCTTGATCAAGGCTTGATTCAAGTTTGGTTGAACTCACATATGGACTTGTGATGGGAATATAAATCCATTTCCAAGTGATTTAGAGTCAAATAGGTTTTGATTCATTTGACAATTTCAAGTCAAAAGGGTGAATATGAGTTTGACTTGGGATAGATTTTGATTTGATGATTGAAATTTGTGTTTATATTTGGATTCATGATTGAAGGATTGATTGAATCATGAAAAAAAAATCAAGGGTTTGGCTTGATTTGAGTTTGATTTGGCTAAGTTCAAGAATTTGACTTGAAAGGCTTAGGTTGGATTTTGGTTTAATTTGAGTTTGAGTTTTGAATTTAGTTTTGGATATTTGAATTTATAATTCATTTATATTTGTGAATATAAATGAGAATATAATTGGGTTATGAGAAAATTTCTTGAATTTGAATTGATTTAGATTTGATTTGAACTAAGTCCATAAGATAAAATCAAAGGGCTTAAGAAAGATTTTTGGAATTTGAATTTGAATTTCAGATTCAGTTTGATTTATTTTAGATATGTGAATATAAATGAGAACATAAATGGGTCGTGAAAAAATTTTATGTATTTGAATTGATTTAGATTTGATTTAGGCTAAGTCCTTAAAAGGGAATCAAAAGGCTTAGGAAAGATTTTTGAAATTTGAATTTAGATTTCAATCATCAGTTTTGATTAGTTGGAATTGATTCATGATTTGAGAAAATACATTAAAATTGGTTCAAGGTTTGATTTGGAGTCAATTTGAATTTGACTTGAAGGAAGAAAGTGAGGAGTTGTTTCAAGCTATAGGGTCGGCAAATTTTCCTAACACCCTTAAGGCATAACCTATTCTTATGGCTAAACCTTCTAAGCCTCTAGGGTTAGGTTGAGTGTCTACCTAATCACTAGATGTGTCTTAAGACTAAGGATCTCTTAAAGTCTAAGAGAAGCCCAATGTTTAAGATGGAGGGGTTGAGAGCTCATCCTAAAAATGAGGTCAACACACATCGAAAGGCGCCCCTTAGGTTGGTTAGCTCTACCCTGCGGCCGGTAGATTATCCCTTTGGATTTGTAAATCTAAGATGGACAAGGGTGATATAGCCTCTTCTTGAAATAGATCCATCGATAGGGTCCATTTAAATTAAAGTAATATTTTTGGCTACTCTTTAGTTGAGATAAGTCCCAAGCGACACTCTCTCAGTAGTCATCCTTAGGTTGGATAGTCATACCTGATGGCTGGTAAACATTCCCTTTGGATTTATAAACCTGAGATAGGTTGAGGATGATATAGCCCCTTCTCAGAAGATCCATCACACACTAACAGGGTCCATATATTAAATCCACTCATATCCCTAGCGGATACTTCCCCAAGCAAACCAAAGAAATCTATGAAATCAAATCCACCTTATTCCCCAGTGGATCCAAGCTCATATCTCTAGTAGATATACTCTTGACTTCTTTTAAACCAAATCATATCCTCTCCCAGTGGAGCCCCACATCAGATCAAATCAAATTTCTCCCAAATGAGGTGCAAATCGTTTAGTTCCCCTAGTGGAGCCTAGAACAAAATCTAAATTCATCAAACCAAATCAAATTCTTATCCCTAGCGGAGAAACCAAACTTGCTTCCACTAATGGAAGGTTCATGCACCCATCCCCAGTGGATTATAAATCCTAATCCCCAGTGGATCTTCTCTCCCTAAATCATACTTTCCATCAAACTCAAACCCTTACTCTATGGATAACCGAACTTGCTTCCCTCATGGAAGGTTCACATACTCAACCCCTTGTTCTTTCCTCTCTTATGCCCCTTGGCATAAGTTGAATTACACTAAGATTGTGATTCTGTCACGTCTTGGGTTTAGGGGTAGATCTTTTCCATTAGCGCTTGCAATCCTTTGGACATTGTTGATCATCTCGGTCAATGCCAATACGTGTGTTGTGCCTTTCAATTACACCACACCTATTAGGGGTCTTTGTTGACCTTACTTTTGGAGTGAGTTCTTAACTTCTTCATCATAGATCTAAGACTCTTATAGACACTGAGAGCTCCTTAGTCTTAAGACACTTCTAGTGATTAGGTGAACACTTAACCTAAGCCTAGAGACTTAGAAAGGTTAGCCATAGGATAGGTCATGCCTTATGGACTTAGGAAACTTAGCTATAACTTAAACCCAATCCATGCTTTCCTTAAACCAAACATCAAATTCATACCAAATCCAAACCAAAATTCCAAGACTCATAATCAATCTCATGATCAAATTCAAGCTCAAAATTCTCCTTAAACCTTATGATTGAATTCAAAACCCTCTCTAAGCCGTTTGATTTCATCTTATGGACTTAGCCTTAAATCCAATTAGGTTCCAAGTCATTTGATTTTCTCAAATGTAAATTCAATCCTTCAATCAAACTATCAAATTCTAATTCAAATCCAAATTCAAATAATTCAATCGAAAATCAAATCCAAGTTTCAAAATTCCTTCTCAAGCCTTATGACCCACTCTCATAAGCTTAGCCAAATCCCCACCTAAGTTATCCCAAACTTGATTGATTTCTTTATAAATCAATTAGTCCTTCATTTATATTCACAAATATAAAAGAAATTCATACTCAAATAACCAAAACCAAATCAAACTAAATCAAACCAAGATAAGACCTTTCTTAAGCCATATAAACCTACCTCCATAAGATTAACCAAATCTTAACCCAAATCAACCCAAAATCAATTGGTTTCTTTGTAAATCAATTGTTCCTTCATTTATGTTCATAAATATAAATGAAACCCACCCTTCAATGACCAAAAATAAATCAAATTAAGTTGATTTCTTTCTTAACCCTTTTGACCTACATCCACAAGCTTGGTCAATTTTGCTTCCAAACTCAAGTAATTTTCTCATAAATTATTCTATCTTCATTTATATTCATAAATATAAATAAAATATAAATTCAAATAGCCAAAACCAAATCTAAAATCAAACCAAAATCCAATTTATACCCATTAATCCATTTCCTTAGACTTGGCTAAATCCTATCCAAATCAAGCCAAAATCAATCAATTTTCTCTTAGATCAATCATTCTTTCAATCACTTATCCAAAAATAAATGAAACCTATAATTATCGATTCAAAATCAAGTCAACCCAAGTCAAGCCTAAGTTAGCCCTTTTAACTTGAAAACTTCAAATGAGCAAAAATCCATTGGACTCTAAATTGATTGCAGTTGAATTTATATTTCACTCCTAAGCTCATATATAAGTTCAACTAAACTTGAATTAAGCCAAAACCAAACTAATTGACCCATTTAGGTCCACTTGACCCAAAGTGGCCTAAAGGATCTTTTTGAGCCAAGTTCTAATCCAACCCAAATTTGATTAAACCAAGCCCATCCAAGCCTCATATCATGATCAACAATCACCCTAAGATGATCAACCACCTTGAATTGGGTCAAACCAAGTCAACTTGGTCCTTTGACCAAGTCAACCTTTAGCCCAAATGAAACCTAAACTAGCCAAAACCCACCATACAATAAATTTATTGAAACCATTGATTCACTCCAACTCATGATCAATGATTGAACATGACTTAACCCTCAATTGAGTTAAACCAAGTCCAGTTGGCCATTTGACCCAAGTTGACCCAAATTGTCTAAAAAGGCCAAAATGGGTCAAATCATAATCTAACCCAAATCGATTGCAACCAATGGCTCAAGTTCATTCCAAATTGATTATTGAACTTGACTAAAGCTATAATTGAGCCCAATTTGACCGATTGGTCAACTTGACCCAACCTATCCCAAATTGAACTAAAGGGTTAAATTGGCCAAAATCTAAATTAAAACCAAATTGATTCAAACCAAAACCTGCAATAATTTTTAATTAACCAATTAAACATGAACCAACACCTAACCCAACCCAATTTGGTCAATTTGGCAAAATTGGTCAACTTAGCTCATTTGCCCTATATGAATCCAAATGAGCTATAATCAAACCTAGGCCAAATTGATTGAAACCACTTAAACCAAAACTCTTCAAATCATCCTTTGAATTTAACCCAAGCCTTAGTTTGACCCAATTTGACCAATTGGTCAACCCCAACCCGACCCTATGAACTCATTTGACCAAATGAAGCCAAACCCATGAAACCAGCCCATGATCTATTGGAGGCTGACCAAACCTGACCCAAACCCATCTTAGATCAACTTAAAATCAGCCCAAACCCATTTGGAGCAAATTCCAATGCAAATCCTCCATGGATCCTCTCCCCCATGTGGAATTTTGCCAAAAATGGTAAAGTCCACTCTTCATTTCACCTTGGCAGCCCTCACTATTCCAAATGAGGAATCCCTAAACCTCCTAGCCCACTTTAAAAGGTGTTAGGACTTACCATTGACCAAAGGGAGGTGAGTTAACCCACCTCCCATGCAAACTAAAAACCAAAGGATCCAAGCAAAGACAATCTGCCCAAATCAAGCTTGGAGCCTCCTGCCATGGATTCTCCCAATCCATATGAGCCACATGGAGTTGTGTACGACCACTCTGGCACTCTGATGGCAACTGGCCGGCTAAAAAATGGGAAGCCATCCCGTCCATCCACCTCAGCAAACCGAGGGGTATACCCCCTCAATTCGCATGGAAAATGCATTAATTTGAATCGTGAGAGCTTCCTAGCATGATTCCAAACCTCCTTGCAATCCCCAGAGCCATCCCAAGCTTCCTTCCTTCGGCATTTCCTCTTCCCGTGCGGAACTAAAATAGGGGAGGCCAATCAAAATCCAAGCTTTCTCATCTCTCAATCAAAATCAAATTCCTCTTACACACACCTTCCACATACGTCGTCGAAGCCACCCAAGTCATTTCCCAAGCTCCCAAGCCACCGGAGAAAGGACTTTGACCACCATCGAGCTCCAAAGTGATAGAAGTTGATCCACTGTGCGAACCAAGGAGAATTGGCTTGATTGCTTCTCAATAGATCCTCATCTCTACTAGACGAAGCTACGTCCATCGATCCCACCATCGATCTTGAGCTAAGGTGAGGTAATTCCTTAAAATTATATAAATAGGAAAATTTTATTGGACCTTTTCGAAGGAAATTTGTATGTGAGCCCATCCTAGCCATTGGATCCTTGTGGATCCCTCGCACAAAGGTGTGGGTTGATTTTAGAGTAAATCTGAGCTCGGGTGAGCTCGGATCAAGCGATCTATGGTGGACGGCTTCCCTCGTTTGTCACTCGCGAGAAGGAGGATCACCGGCCATCCATTCAGCATGATTGGAATGGACGGATCTGATCAGATCATGCTAGATCCATCTGTTTTCCCCCTTTACACTGTGGGTTTGATCTATCCCATCCGATCTAAGATCAGATGGTGAAGTTCAATACCGTGTCCACCGTCAACTGACTCAGCACACGGATGTGATAACTTAAATAGCCAATCCTGTGGTGCCAAGTGGAAAGCACGTCGTGTTAGCACGCCATGTGGTGCCAATGGGATTTGACTTTATTAAGGCTAATTAATGTGTTTTTAAGATTGAAACTTCCATAATTCATAACTAATTATAGAAAAATCTAAAAAATATAAATAATGGCTCATTTTAAAGGTATTTTAGAGGGGAATCCATTAAATTAATTAATTTTAATAGTAATTTTAGCTTAATTAAAATTTTAATTAGCCTAATTACTCCCTAATTAATCAAGTAACTTTCAAACTTTTTGAAAATGTTTAGGAGGATGACCTCTGCCTCCCCTATTTTTCTTGGAATTTATTGGTTGATTAACTAAAAAAATTGATTGCTTAAGCCTTAATTACTCTTTTAACTTAAATTAAGTGATAATTAAGCATATGGATAATAATTAATCAACAAATTGGACCCCTCAATCACTGTTAAATAGTGGGGAGATTTAGGGGATTGTATTAGAGTCTCCCTCTTAATATTTTCCCTAAGTTTCCTTCTCTTTTTCAACAAATACACTGAGTGATGTTTAGTTGACTAATTAGTGGCCTAAATGGTTAATTTAAAATTCAAATCTTGCCAAATAATGTTTAATTAAATGAGGGGCTTATGGAATTAGGTTGGGACCTCTTTCCTAAGATTTTTCCCTTAAGTTCATTTCATTTCAAAGGACACAACAACAACAATAAGCCTTTATCCCACTAAGTGGGGTTGGATACATGAATTCTTCATCTCCATTGTGTCCTATTATGTGTCATATTCTCATTTAATTCAAGTATACTAAGGTCATTTTTATACATCTAAACCAAGTCTTTTTAGGTCTACCTCTACCTTTTTTAATATGAGGCAAATCTAATGCATACTCTCTAACTTTGGTCATGGACTGCGCTTTATGTGGCCAAACCATCTAAGGCGACTTTCTCTAATCTTATCTGTCATTGGAGCTATTCCAACTTTTTCTCGAATATACTAATTTCGTATTTTATCTCTAAGAGTAAAGCCACTCATCCACCTGAGCATCCTCATCTTTATAACACTTAACTTAGTCTTATGCTTCTCTTTCCGTTGGCACTTAGCTTATTTTATTCTTAAGCAAAGCTAGCCAACCTCCTCTAGGTTTTAGGACCTCACTCCTTATAGGTCTTGAAACCCCTATTGGGTCCCTCAATAGGTGAAAGATAAGATTAAATAATGAAAGGAGATGACTAAAAATTTAGAACCTCTTTATTACTAGCTTGGTGAGGCAAGATTCATCATATATTTAAGAGAATAAACACTTTTGAAAAATGCCACTTTCTAAAATCACTTTTTCAAAATTCACAAAATAAAAGATTTAGCACAAAATTTACAAGAAATTTTCAAAAAGCACAAAATTCATATAACCAAAACCCATTTAACAATTCTATAATTGTTACATGGAGGTTCTTTTCAAAATCAAAATCAATAACTTTTAAAAATCCCTTTTTCAAAAGCACATTTTTGAAGATGGCTATCTCCATTCAACATACCCAAATTTGTTGAATGAAGATTCTATTTTCAAATAAAATCATGACATAAAATTGAAACTCCACTTAGCATATTTCATATGTGTTAGAGTTGAAGTTTCCCTCTTTTCAAAAGCAAGAAATCTCACACAAAATTAAGACATATTTGAACTCCATTTGACATACCCAAATTTGTCAAATGAGAGTTCCCATTCTTTTGGAAAATCAAAGCAAATTGAATTCTATTTAACACACTTACATTTGACAAATAGAATTTCTCTTTTCCAAAGTCTTGAACATAAAACACATTTGGACTCCATTTTACATACACAAATTTATCAAATGAGAGTCCCATTTTCAATAATCACAAAAATAAATTGAACACTATTTAACATACATAAATTTTTTAAATAGATTTCCCTCTTTCAAAACCACAACATATTTGAACTCTATTTGGCATACCATATTTTCTAAACAAAGAGTTCCCCTCTTTTTTCAAAAGATAGAGCAAATCATAATACACTTGACTTCTACTTAACATACCAAATTTATTAAGTAAAAGTCTCATTTTCAAAAATCATAATACACTTGACTCCTACTTAACATACCAAATTTGTTAAGAGCCTCATTTTCAAAACAAATCAACACATATTCAACACACTTGACTCTTACTTAACATACTAAATTTATTAAGTAAGAGTCTCATTTTCAAAAAAATTATTTGACCTCTACTTAACATACCAAATTTGTTAAGTATAAGCCCCACTTTCAAATCAAATCAACATATATCACACACATAACCAATCATCACAAACAAAGATGTTTTCACAAAATTTTCAAACACATAATTGAAAACCTTTTTAGCATACCCAAATTTACTAAGTAAAGGTTTTCCAAATCAAATTTTCAAACAAGACATATAACATATATATTTCCAAAGTCTCTCCAAAAATTTGAACCCCACCCAACATACTTAAATTTATTGAGTATGGGTTCTAAATCAAAATCATATGGCCAAGTCTCTCCTCCAATGGCCAAAAAACTCTCCAAAAATTCAATGAACTACTTAGCATACCTAAATTTGTTAAGTGTGGGTTCAAATTCCAAATCAAGTTTAGAAGTCAATGATTGAAGACAAGTATTAAAGCAAGGGTTTGACTTAATTACATTTCAAACAAATGCAGTGATTTCAGTGCAGTCAGTCTTTTCAGCCTTTATTTAGTGCAGCGATCATGGCTCTCGGCAAGTTTGTTTTCTCTTTCTCCTCTAGTGTAGATCTAGCTTTGAATCAGGCCAATCTCACCACGACGTATTCCACACATATGATCTACTTTGGCTGTGGTTTTGAGGGAGTCCGGATTACTTGTGAGGGGATAGCCCTCACAAATGTTATTCGAGAGGAGGTGGTGGGACAGACGCCACTTATCCACTTTGACATGTCGTCTGACTCCAAGTTCCCCTCATTGAAGAGGAAGGCTATCTTGGTTCCCACACCCCATTCAATGTTAGTGTCGGTACATGCTTGACCGAGTTCATCGGTTGCCCACATAGCTCAGTGAGTTGTTACCTCCTCTTTGGTCACCCCAAAGGGGAAGGCTATCTTGGCATTCGAGATAGTTTCCCCTACCTTTGAGGTAGGTTCTAGTTCCCACTTTGCTTTGCTCATCCACACCCAACGTCGCAACAAAAATAGGAAGGTCAAGAGGGACCACGAGCGAGTAGCCAAAGAGCTCGATGCTGCTTCCCACATATGCTGAAGAGGGTTCTCCCTGTGAGACCTCTCCACTTTTGAGTGGCAGTAGGTTTCACCCCCTCTCGACCTCAGATGGAGAGGAGGATTAGAGGAGAATCACTACATTGCCTCCACCACCAACATACTTTGAGACACCGGCTAGGGAGCATAGAAGGCCCCCATGTGGGACTTATGGTTCTTCTCCAGTGCAAAGCTTACTGACGCCGGGTGTACCTTGTTTGATATGAGATCCATGATCCTCGAGAGCATTAGGGTAGATCCACAGAGAGAGACCCATGGAGGCTCGATTATCACTGGCGGGCAAGAGAAGCGACAAAAGTTTACAGGCGTGCAGTAGCCTCCCGATGGATTTCCTTGATCGTCGCCCTGTCAGGGCCGATCATTCAGACAATATTGTTATTGAAACTTGACCAAATTAGAGAGGTGATGGAAGCTCTTGTTATTGAAACTACAAGCCATTCAGAGGTGATTGACTTAGTGGAGAAGTCACATGAGGATCAAGGGTTGAGATTTTTTGAAGCAATGTATCATGAGCTGATCTTTGAGATTAATTTCTTGAAGAAATAAATTATTAGCATGGAGATTAAGAAGACAAAGTTGAACAAGATGATTAAGGCTCTGCTAACCATTAATACACCTTGCTTGAAGTCTTTGCAGATAATAGTATAATTCGCCTCAACCACGTAGAGACAAAGCTGAACTTGCCTTTTGCAAGTTACATTACTGAATTGCCATAAGAGAGCAATGTTCAAGATTTCTAACAAGAAGTCCATGAGTTAATGTGAGTGAGCTTTTGAGACTTCAAAGATGAAATAATTTGTTATTAGAGTCAAGCGATTTCATTGATTGATCCAAGATGGATCTCCATTGTGAAGTTTCCTTCATTGTGTGCTATTGCTTTCTAGGTGGGTTTTGTTATGTTTATATGGCCAGTTCGTGGGTTCTAGATTTGGTGCAAGTCATCCTTGGAGTGAGGATCTGCACTTAAAAACTGCTCCTTTTTCTTTATTTTTTTGGTTTTACCTCATGAGAAAGAGAGAAAAAAATCAATCAATGAGAAATATTTTATTTTCTTTTTCTTGAATCATATATATTGAAATTTCTTTTGAATGATTGCATTTTTCGCATTTCTTTTAATATCTATGAACAATAAGAAGCATGTGTAGATCTTTCATTCATTGTTATATGTTAGGTTCATTTGAATTGATTTAGTAGAAGTTGGATCACATTCTTGTAGTTGTTCTCTTTGGTGAAATCAATCTTTGCTATGAAGTCACTAGTTTAATCTTGTAACCCATAGATTCGACTTTGCCATTAAAGGGAGTTCTTACCCTGTGGTTTGAATTTTTTGAGTTGATTCACAGTGTTGATAATTTTTTCAGAGATTTAATTGTCAAGTTAATGATCATGATGGAGATTTGAGAATCAGCAACTTTGATTTGAAAAGCAAATTGGAATTTATATTTTGATTGAAGCAAATATATTTACAAAATGTACTTATATATATATATATATATATATATATTTATTTATTTTATGATCCAAAAAACAAATATGTTTGTACAATCCAGCACAATGATGCTGCTCACGTACATGCACAAGCATTCACCTACACATTTTTACATATATCTATACACATAACATATATTTATCCATTGTTCTACGAATTTTTGTAGATATCCTATTCTAAAGAAGTATACTTTGTGGTAACAGCAGGACATCCCCATCCAATTTTTGGGTGACTTAAACATTGGTGATTGGCTTGAAGGTTTTTTATATTATGCTGGACAACAGGCTAATGTAGCTGATCAATTATCTTAGTTGATTATTTTGAAGATTTAGAAATGCTCATTTAAGTATTTGCTAATTAGTACATTCATTCTTTTCTCTTTTTTCTCTTCCTCTTTTATTTTTATTTTTTTAATCATCTTTTTTATAAGATTTTCATTTACATTTAACATTAATTGTCATTTTTATTATAATATTTAACCATTGTTTAACTTATCTTTAATTTTATTTAGGCCATTTAATCACTTAAGATATTGCTTAATTTTGTCTCTATAAGTCATTTTGACAAAATTTGTCATCTTCTAATTGAGAGGATTTTTACTAAAATTAGATCTATCCATCCATCGTGGCCTTATAAGTTATAAATTATTTGACTAAAAAGGCATATATAAACTCTTTAAATATTTGCATAAAATTAAATACATATTTTGTACATTCATATAGATTTCATTTTATGTATTTGTAAGCAAGGTAGTGGCCAAAACAACGAGATTGGACGTAGGATTATATAAAAAATTAATATTTTGTTTCCTGTTTTTTTTAAAATATATGTTTATTTTTGTTTTTTTAATCATATAGAGAGAGAGAGAGAGAGAGAGAGAGAGGGGAGAGAAGGTGGCTAGAGAAATAAAGTAAATAATAATAAATAAATAATAATAATTTTTTTTAGATTATCTGTATACTATACTGTAAAGAGAGAGGAAAGGAGAGAGAGAGAGTGAGAGGAAGTGGCTGAGGAAAAACTGAATAAAATAAATAATAAATAATAATCTTTTGAACTTTCTGTAAACCGGAGAGAGAGAGAAGGAGGAAAGTCATTTTTCTAGTTGACGGAAAAGAGAGGGAGAGAGTGCTTTTTTTACTGTAGCTTAGAGAAAATATTATATGCGGCCGGACTCAGATGATATTTGAACACGTGGCTCAATTATTTTTAAATTTTATTTAAAATAATATAAAAATTTATTTAGAGATATGTGTCTAAATTTGAGTGGAGTCCAAATAATTCGAATAGAGAGAGAATGATTTGCGGTCAAGAGGAAAAATAAAGATAATAATAATAATAATTTTATGAACGAGAATAAAAGAAAAGGTGAGAGTACAGGTGTGGGGGAGCTAGGCGGAGAAGTAACTTCAGTAACAGCTTTCAACTTCATGTGGAATAAATACGAACTTATAAAAATGATGATCAAATGTCCTAGGGAAGCATGCAATCTTCTTTGCAAATAATTTATTCAGTTGTAGTAAAGCCATCGGGACAATTACAAACATCTTAATGGAGCAGTCACGGTGGTTTGCCGAGGCTGTCGAGATGATGAAAAAGGAGCTCTTCTCTCCAACGGCCGACCTTTTCGCCCTTCTGCCGGTATCTGCATATGAGACAGCTTGGGTCGCCATGATACCTGACCCAGATGACCCGACTAGTCCGATGTTTCCTGCGTATTTGGATTGGATCCTTCGCAGCCAAAACGCTCTAGGCTTTTGGTTTGACGATCATGTGCATGAGCAACAACGTGGTCTTGATCTTGGTCATAATGACCCTATAAATTATAATAAGCACCAATGGAGCCGAGCTGATCTTATGGCCACCCTTGCCTGCTTAATTGCTCTCAAGAAATGGGAGATCACCGGTTTCCCTCACAAAATAAACAAAGGTAAAAGCACACTTTTATCATGCTTTCGGTATCTTCGTAGGCATACGAATGAATAAATTAATTTACAATTGTATGTGCTTAGGGCTAAAATTTCTTGAAGACAATATGGAGGAGGAATTGGTGAAGATAAGAAAGAGCAAAGACAGTGGTGATGAAGCTGGGCTTTATAAGTGGTTTTTGATTCTTGAGCTTGCAAAGGCCAATGGCTTGAAAATCAATAATGAACAATATGTTGAATTTAAACTGAATGGAATAAAGTTTAAAAGTGAAGGAGCTGAGATAATGGAGAGAGTTATCTTAAGAGAAATCGCATTTGAAAACTGCAACATTTCAGAACATTTTCGATCACCTTCGGCGACAGCATGTGCTTTCATTATTACAGGAGACGAACCCTATAAAACTTATCTTCAGCACTTGGCTACAAATTGCCAGGATGGAGGTATGCTTTAGGAAAAATATTGTGAAAGAAAATTATAATATATTTCATATTCTTATATATATTTTTTTACAATGGGTCATTTCTGTGTGACATTTGTTCTTAACTCATACATTTTGCCTTATTTTTCAATATAAGTAAATTATGAAATAATATAACTAATTAATTTGGCTATATATATATATATATATATATATATATATATATATATATATATATATATATATATATATATATATATATATCAGAAAAATGATATAGTTAAAGCATTAGATATTCAAATTTAAAATTATAAAAATTTATTAACGTAAAATAATTTAATTTTATTTTCTAATGATTTAGCTATATTTAATGAATAGTTCAATAAGATTGTGTAATAATCTAGTTATAATATATAATAGAGAAAATGATAACACAACGTAAAGTTATTCTATCCTGATATAAAATATATCAAAATACTTTTATGTTCGTAGTCTTTAATCACCATCATCATTATTTAAAAAATTATTATTATTAAATATGTTTTAACAATTTATAAGAAGTTGAATGAATTAATGTTCTCCCTTTATCATATTATTTGATAATCTTTTCATTAGCATTACTAATTTCTTAGTTCAATGGAAAAAAGCCCTTAGTTGATTAAAAATATTTTTTATGGAAAAGTTTTATTATTATTTTTATAAGGATGAACTTTAAAAGTATTAATGAATTTAATTTAAGATGATTTTATTATACAAAAAACTTTTATTACAATCATCTCAAAATAAATTAAATGGTTCATTTTATTTCTTGTAAGTAGAAATATAACTAAAAATTAATATTAATTTTTAATTATATCTAAAAACTAATTTAATTATATTTGTATAATTTTTGTACAGTTCCTTCAATATATTTAGTGGACAAAGATATCATAAAGCTTTGTTTGGTTGATCACTTGGAGAGGCTTGGTTGTGCAGAGCATTTTACTGAAGAGATTAGAAATGTGATGGATCACCAATATGAGTATGTTTTTATTTTTTTTAATATTTTAATAGAAATTTGATATGAATGTTCATTATAATATCAAAGTTTATTAATTTTTTTTAAATTCAATGCATGAATATATATTTTTTTATATCCTGCAGGTCTCATCATATTTAAATGCAATTTCATTGATAACATCTATGTGATTAATCTAAATATTTATATTTCTTCATAGAAAATGGATGTTAGAGGAATCAGAATTCTCAACAAAAGATGATGCTGCATTCGGAATCTACAAAGACTCTTTAGCTTTTAGACTTTTAAGAATGCATGGCTATGAAGTTTGTCCACGTAAGTAGTTAACTAGTAAATTATCTAAATATTTATAAAACATTAAGAAATGAATTTTAATTAATCTATAACTAATTTATGTAATATAATTTTATTATCCTAGTAAGTGTATTGGTGAAGCAACTAATCTGTATGGCCTATACAGGGAGGTTTTGTTGGTTCATTAATGATGAAGACATGCTATCACATATGGAACATGATTATGCCTTCCATTTAGGCCCTATGCTTAGTATTTACAAAGCATCACATATTGCATTTCTAGCGGATCATGAACTTGACAAGGCAGGAGTATTCGCTCAACAGATTTTGCAAATGGGACTTTTGGGCATGAAATCTCAAAATGAAATCAATATTTCAGCTACAACAACTAAATTTGAACAAGAGGTGAATCAATTTATATGTGTATATTTTACACTATCTAGTTTGAAACCGAGCTATGTCTTATCAGATTCAGCATGAGTTAGCGCTTAGATGGCTAGCTCGAATGGATCATTTGGAGCATAGATTATACATTGAAAGAGGAGGGATCTATTTCTTTTGGACTGGAAAAAATACTCCTTACAGGTAAATAGTATAGGAATATAAGATATTTAATTTTATTGACTCAATTAATTTTTAATGATTGAATAAAATGCAGAATCTTACAAAATGAAGTATTACTCCAACTTGCCATTGATAATTTTATGACGAGACAATTGGTATATAGAAAAGAGCTTAATGAACTACAGAGGTACATTATTATAATTCACAGGAAACATAAATGTGCCTTTTCTTAAATAAATTTCCCTATCATTTTTTAAAATATCTCTCAATTTGTATATAAAGGTGGTCCAATGATATTGGTCTATCTACCATAGGATTTGGGAGGGAGAAGACGTCATACTGCTATTATGCTATCGCTTCTTCAACTTGTCTCCCTCTTAACACAGATGCAAGGAAGGAAGCAACTAAATGTGTAGTCTTAATCACAGTCGCAGATGATTTCTTTGATGAGAAAGCCTCAATACATGAATTGTCCATCTTAACAGATGCAGTACAAAGGCAAGCAAACATTATATATATACCCCTCATAAGGATTGAGCATTGATGGCTTATTTTATTAGTCATGCTCTCTCAATGAATAATTAAATGTCACTTTTTTAATACAATAATTATTATATATAATTATGAAAAGTGACTTAAATTATTATATAATAACTACAATATATAAATTGTTATTGTTACCATCATTTCTAATATTTTAAAGATTTCTATCGAATGTTACTTGTTAGTTCATGTAATTAATTTATATTTGCATCATTTCTTAGTTTTTTCAAATACTTTTTTTTAATAAAGCCACCAATCACTTAGATTAATGATATTATATTTGATCTTTGAAGTGAATGAGATTCACAACCTTAATAACAAAGTTTGCATAATATAGAATTCACTAATAAAAGTTTTTGTTTTAAATAAATTTAATATTGCCTACATTTAATATTAATTATAGCATTAATACATATATTTATGTATCTTAGGATATCATTTATTATTTTAATTTGATAATCATTTAAGATATATCTCAAGTTCATGTAATCACACTTATTTTATTTCAACATGACTTATTTATCACATTTCATATGAAATTCAAGAAAATAAAGTATATATATAACAAAATGGAAATTCTTGAATGAATTTATTAAAAAAAGAAAACCACAATTTGGTAATATAGCACATTTTGAAGTAGGAAAATATTTTAAGTTACCTATATTTTTGGTGCACATGCATGCAATCTTAGTAGTAATATTTATTAATAGAATTTTGATCATCTTTATCTACTTCAAAATGGGAAGGAGAATGTCTAACAAGCCATAGCAAAGTTATTTTCACTACTCTCAACAAACTAGTTCATGATATTTTTGAGAAAAGCTTTAAGCTTCATAACCATGATGTAAAGAAAATTCTTCAATATGTGGTGAGTTTCACTTGAATTGTTCACAATTAATTTGATTACAATATATATTTAAGAAGCTAATCAATATAAGTGTAATTTTATTCATATTTTATGAAGTGGAAAGAAATATTCAAGTCATGGCTGAAGGAAGCAGAGTGGAGCAAAAGTTCTTATTATCCTTCAATTGATCAATATATTGAAATTGCCAAGACGTCGATTGCGGTTGACATAATGATTCTTGCAGCATGTTATTTGACAAACCCAAAAGTAGCAGTTGAAGAGTGTTATTGGGATTTAAGCAATACTGTGATTACCAATTCTCTTATGGCTTCGTGTCGCCTATTGAATGACTTAGAGAGCTACGAGGTTTGTCAAATAGACTTTATTATTTATGGCAATCATTCTTTTTTTTTTTTTTTGTTAAAGTATGAGATGTAATAAAAATAATAGATAAATTAGATCATTTATAGGTTGTTGCATTTGAGTACAATTCATAAAAAAAAGAGGCTATAAGTTAAACATATAGCTACAATTATGATTGGATAAAGACTAAATTGTAGGTCACATGATTACTAGTTCTAGGGACAAAAACTTTTTCATGCATTCAACATTAGTTATTTGTGTGCAAATAACATCATCAAAATATTATTCCAACTTATAAAACTAAACCTAATAGAATATTTAAAAGAATTTGTTTGAACCACAAAATTTCTATTGCTAATAAGTACTCACAACCCATATGTTTATCCAAACATTTTTGAAAGGAAGAAAATCTTGATGTTAGTAAAATGCATTTAATTTGCAGAAAGAAGCCAAAGTTGGAAAGCCAAATGCAATTTTGTTATACTTGAAAGAGAATCCAGGGGCCAAGATTGATGATGCCATTGCTTTTGTGAGGAACATTTTGGAAAGAAAGAAGAAAGAACTTCTTTGGTTGGTGATGTCTACGGATTTTGTAGAGTCTAACATGCCCAGGGAGTGGAAAGATCTGCATCTAGCTTACTTGAAGGTTTTCCAGATGTTCTTTAACTCTATGAATGCATTCGACTCACCGACGATGTTACTCGAGAGCATTGATAAAGCAATTTATGAACCATTAAAGGTAAAATGCATAACAAGACTACCTAATAATTTCATTAGCAAGGAATTTAAACACATAAAACTAAAGTTTCATATAAAAAAGTAAAGATCAATAAAGCTAATAATAATAGTGCACTGTTTTCATTTGATTTGAATAAATGTATACATCAATGGAAAGATAAAAAGCTTCACAAGGCATCTTTTGCAAGTTGTTTCATAGCAAGCAATACCATCAGCCAGAAAAGTATGCTATGGAAGTAATAGCAATGGGAGCATATCTGAAGCTAGAGAAAATAAAGGGAAAAATGAACCAACTAGTGATGTACTATTTACACATGTTACTTTTGTATATTTATATATGCCCCTCTATCTTTTGAATTCAGATTTACCTAGATTATTCGTGGTATATATATATATATATATATATACTTATTAAAAATTATGCTAAAGTATTTGGATGTGAACATTTTTAAAAATATATGCTATGACTTGATTATAATTTTATATTTCCTTTTGCTAAGAGCATTTCATATGGATTCTGACTTTTATTATTATTTATTTAAATTTATTTTTTATGTATTTTTTTGTATTATATGTGAAAAATAGTTAAGAAATGAGCACATTCAAATTCAATTATCAGAAGTTCAATAAAAGCATAATTCGATAGATAAGCCACAATAGAGAAATTGAGATAAAATATTTTTTTTAGATATTCTAGATTAGGAATGTGTCATAGAATATTGAAAGAAAATTTATTTTCTAAGATAAAGATACTATAATATTTGACCATGTAGTTGTATAACGACTCATTATAATATCTCAAATTTTATTAAGAAGAGTACACTAGAGGTTGGGTAATACTAAGTAGCCCCAATGGATATGGGGTTATGTTCAAGGCTAATATCAGGTGATGATCAATATTATGTGATAGTAGGTTGGACGACACTATTCATCGACAATTGACAAGCAAGAATTGGTAGGTAAAGTATTAAAAAAATTTAAGAAACTTAAATTTCTCTATTCTAAATTGCCCAATAAATGTGTAAAAGGAGGGTTTATGTTTTAAAAAAGGAGAAATTATAAAGTTACTCTTAACACCAACCAAGATTAAGATCACTTGCATAAAAAGTTAAATAAAATTAAATAGAAAATAAATGTGCCTTTCAAATTTCAAGAGAAAAAAATATTTTGCGAGAAAATATATGTGATCAAACCCTTATCATAAACATTAAAATAGTAATCATGAAATTTCTTTTTGATTAGCAATAGAATTAGAAATAACAAGCATACATAAACTAAGGATTAAATGCTTTTGTATTCAAAATAGAGAAACATCAATTAATTCTTGCATGAATTAACTATTTCAATAGAAATTGCATGACCAAATATTCATTGTATAGAGAAAAACTAAGAAATTGAAATAACACATGTCAGGTTGAAATAAATTTGTAATATTGATAGTATTCCATGCACAGTATAATAAAGGCAATATACTTGTTTGAGTATAACACTAAGTATTAATATCACACTAAGCATGAAATCTTTTGAACCAATTATAACACTAAGTATTAATATATAGCCACAAGAGTCAAGAAGAAAAAAAAAGTCAATATAAGCTATGTAGTTGTGCAGTGACTCATTATAACATCTCAAATTTTATTAATTTTTACACTAGAGGTTGGGTAATACTAATTAGCCACAATCAATATAAGGTGATGTTCAAGGTTGATATCAGGTGATGATCAATATTAGATGGTAGCTGGTTGGATGTTACTGTCCATTGACAACTAGCAAGTAATAATTATTGGATAAAGTATTAAAAATATTTAAAATATATATATTTCTCTATACTAAAATGACTAATAAATGTGAAAAAGGAGAGTTTATGTTAAGAAAAAAAAAAGAGAAATTATAAAGTTACTATAACACCAACCAAGATTAAGATCACTAGCATAAAAAGTTAACTAAAATTAAATATTGAGTAAATGTGCCATTCAAATTTCAAGAAAAAAAAAATTTGTTTGCAAGAAAATATATGTGATCAAGCCGTTATCATAAACATTAAAACAGTAATCATGAAATTTCTTTCTGATTAGCATTAGACATAAACTAAGGATTAAATGCTTTTGTATTCAGAATTAAGAAACATCAATTAATTCTTGCATGTATTGACTATTTCAATAGAAATTGCATGACCAAATATTCATTGTATAGAGAAAAACTAAGAAATTGAAATAACATGTCATGTTGCAATAAATTTGTAACACTGATAGCCATAGCAATCTATTCCTTCAAGATAAAGGCAATATACTTGTTTGAGTATAACACAAAGTATTAATATCACAGAAATCTTATGAATAACACTAAGAATTAATATATAACCACTTGAGTCAAGAAGAAAAAAAAAAGGCAATATATGCTTGTTCGAGTTCAGAAGAACTCCACATGCACATGACAACTTCAATCTCAAATTCCTTTATTAAAATATGATTACTAGTTCTGATTCATTAATTGTCTTAATATTATAAATGCAATTCTATGTTATTTAATTAAATCTCATATTTTAATGATAGACAGCTTGCTTTAAAATTATGGTAAAGAGATGAAACATAAAAGAGGTTTCCCACTCACATCATCATATTTAGCAAATTTAGATAATGCCTAAACTTGCATGAACTATTTTGAGTTCATGATTCAAATTTTATTGAGGTGCGGGGTTTTTAAAATGATGCGCTTCTGTTGTTGCATAAAAAATATCGATGCTTCATATAAATATCCAATTTATTTTATGACGATTTTGTTAAGCTATTTGATTTGTCAAAAATAATCCTGCTTATCAATTTGTAAATAATGATGGAAATTATTATAATTAAATTTAAATTGAAATATATTGGAGAATTTGATGATGTGAGAGTCTCATCGCCTAGTGATCATATGTGGGCGGAATTCAAATTTGGACATAGAGCTATAGTATGTGTACATATATAGACATATATGTACATAATTATGTATAATATATTATTAATATAAATTATATTATGCTATGTTATTAATACACATAATAATTTTTCTCGCTATATGTATTCAAGTTTTGTTGAGGTAGTTTTGCGAATAGCTTTCGAAAAATAGACAAATAATCATATTTTAGTTGCAGCATATGATCCTTTAATTTTATGCTCGCATTTCCTTCTCCGCCATACAAAATTGTGCACCAAATGGCTTTGTAAGCTCTCGGTCTCAATCCCTCACTTGGTTGCTTAAAGTAAAAACCTGCTCATTTAATTTTAGTTGCTCAAAGTTCATATATATATATATATATATATATATATATATATATATATATATATATATATATATATATATATATATATATATATATATATAAGTAATAAGATTTCTTAGAATTATTTTTATTAAATTGAAAATAATTATAAATTAAATAAATATCTTATATTTTCTTCATATTGAGTGAAAATTAAACTATTATTTTTGTTAGGTGCTAGAAAATTAAATATAAATTAAAATTTGGCTCAATAAAAATATCTAGCATATGCATACAATTAAAAATGATAACATGAAAATAAAAAAGAGAATAATCAGGAGGCCTAATTTAATCAAAATAATTCACAACATATTTAACGTTACAAAGTTTCACTCTTCTCTTTAACTACAAAGATGGGGTTATGTAATTATGAATACTAGTTTGTTATTTTGTTGTTGCAATGGAGTTATTGGATGGTAATATCTTCTAAGAGATAATAATTTGGTTGCCACAACCTAAAAAATAATAGGATTATAACAATAGTATGTGTTGACATCACTTTTAGTAAGATTGGCATCCATCCCTTTTAGTTATAGGATTTCATCTTGGCAGTAGGATTTTCTCACTTAGAGATAGGACACTTCTAGTGACTAAGAGGATACTCAAACTCAAAACCAAAGACTTATAGTAATCAACCTCAGGGTTAGGCCATTGGCTCGATTGACCCAAACCCTCACAGACCAAATTCAAATTGATTTCAAGCCAATCTAATCTCAAACACAATCCAAACCAACCTAAACCATGCATAGTTGGATTCACATGGGTTAATTGGCTCACATAGCCAAAATTAATAAATTATGCCAATTTAGGTCACCTTAACCCAAACCTTAACAAAATCCAAATTAATTTCAACCAATCAATCATATGATATCCAAAATATCAACCAAAACTAAATCACTATAAATTGAGATCCAATTTGACTAATTGGTTCAATTGACCTAACTTGACCCATTTGGGCTTAAAGTGACTCAAAATTAACACAAACCAATTGAAATTGAATCAACCCAAATTATTCGAAACACCATTTGAACTTATTTTAAGCCTAATTAGACACTTAGCCTAATTGAATTATATAAGGTCAAAAACAAATTCAAGTCAATCTAAACCAAAGTGAACCAACCTAAAATTTTATGATCACCCAAGTACATGATTGAACACTTTCAATGATCAATTGCAATCAAATTTATCCATTTGGTTTATTTAACTCAAACAGACCTAAGTAATCTATATGTGTCAAATACCAAATTATGCAACATTGAACCCAATTAATACTTCTAAATCATCCCAAACTGATGATTGAACATAACCCAACTATCATTTAGACTATTTGGCCAATTAACCTAATCTAGCTCAAAGTGACCAATATGAACAAAATTGAATCAAATCCCATTCTCTCTAAAATGAAACCAAATAAAACTTTCCAACTCACTCCAAATTAATGCTTAAATGTAACTCAATATTTATTTGAAGTAATTAGCTAATTTGGTCAACCCGACTCAATTGAACATAAAATGCCTACATGAGCTAAATTGACTCGAACCTAATCAAAATAAATTCAAACCCAATTAAACTTGGCATGACTCATCCTTGGACCACTTCACCCTACCCAGGTGGACCCAACCTAAGGTAAACCTGGTTCAAACCAAGCAAGACAAAGTATTCCAAAATAGAACAAAATCTTAGAATAGCTAAATCCAAACTCTTCCTTTGATCAAGACAACACCCTTAGCATGCCTTGAACTCGCCTACCCACTTGACCTAAGATTATTTTGTTCAACCTTCACCTTGGACCTTGGCTCACTAACCATGAGTTATCCACTTTACCAACTTGCCTCAAATCTTTCTAACTATTATAGGAGCTCCACCTCATCAATCAAAGCCCAAATGAAGCTCCTCCCATTGCCCAACTTGTTGACCATGCCTAAACCCACCAAAATTATGATTCATATGAGAAGAGTCATACTCCAATTAAAACTATCATTTCACTCGTAGAGCTTCACAAGACTGTTAAAGCCAATTTCCCAAAACCCTAGAGCTCCTCTTGTATCCCAACTCTTATTACACCAAGCTTTCTATAAGCTTGAATGTCCTAAAACATTAAAAACTCATTTTGGATGAGGTTGACATTCATCATTATCTTAGTAAATATGATCCTTAATCTTAGAATAGAAACTTCTTAATAAGACACATAGTAACTATTTATATAACTAACCATAACCAAAATCAAACTCAAAATTGAAACCAAAATCAAAGTTATATACCATAAGGTGAGAGCCTAGGTCAGCCTAATGGGCCCCATTAGGACCTAATCTGACCCAATTGGACTAGGTGAACCCAAACAAATCTAAACTTAATAGAATTCAATATAAATCAAAATCAAATATGTTTGAAGTTAAATCTATATTCAATTAAGCCTACATTGAGGAGATTTGGGTGGTTTACCTAATTGACTCATCTAAGCTCAAAATCACTTATGTCCAAGCAAAATAAAATAAAATAAAATTCATATCAAAGCAAATCAAAAGCACACAACCAAAGAGTGAACATATATGAATTTGAAATTGAATTTAGATGGGGGTATAAAGTGACTATCCTGATCATTTTACTTGAGTTGACCTATGTGATCTCCACCAAGTTAGAAGTCAACCAATCAAAATTTTTTCAAAATAAGTTATCCCAAAAACTTTAAAATATCAAATATACATAATTTTTAATAAATTTGAATCTAATGAGGGCTCAAATGGTTTAATTGGGTCACTTGACCCAAGCAGACTTAAATAAAGAACAAACTTAAATTAAATTAAAATTAATTTAAATTAAAAATTTTAAATCACTTTAAATTTATAATTAAGCATAATCCAACTTTTTTGGGTCTAATTTGACCAATTTGGTCACTTAACACAATTGACTCTCAACTCAACTTATTTAAGCCCAATTTAAATTAACATGAGTCAAATTAAAAATTAAACTAAAAATAATTACTCCAAATAAATTACCAAACACAATGTGGTGTTTAAAATCATAATAGGATACTATGCATATCTTAAAATATACTTATTAAAATGGTTGAATATGATATCAAGGAATGATGTATTACCTTGAAACATAGAAACATCACCCTACAATAGACTCAATCACCTAATAATGATTTAAGGCCTACTTCATTACCCATAAATTTAGTATTATTATTTATGTTTTTGTTTATTACTATTGCTTAAGATAGCTTTACCGCTTACTTTATAAACTTCTCTAAAAATTATGTTTCTGACTTACAAATCTAAAATATTACTAATTTCCTACAAATTAGATTAACTCATTTTATTTCTTTTTATTGTAATATCCTCTATCCTAACATTGATAATTAATGCTCGCATAACCATAGCAAATTTTATAGGATAATAGGTATGTTGTCCTCATTTTTAGAATGAGCTCTCAACCCCTCCATCTTAGACATAGGACTCCTCTTATACTTTAAGGGATACTTAGTCCTAAGACACATCTAGTGATTAGGTGGACACTCAACCTAGCCCTAGAGACTTAGAAGAGTTAGCCATAGGAATAGGTAATGCCTTAGGGGTGTTAAGAAAATTTGCCTACCCTTAGCTTGAACCACTCCTCACCTTCCTTCCTTTAAGTCAAACTCCAACAATCTTATTTGATTTTCTCCAAACTCAAATCAATGCCACATGGTTGAAACTCATGAATGAAATTTCAAATTCCAAATTTTTCTTAAGTCCTTAATCCTCTCTTAAGGACTTAGCCAAAATCATCTTCAAATCAAATCAAATCCTTGAAATTTTCTCATAACTCATTTATATTCTCATTTATATTCTCATTTATATTCTCATTTATATTCACATATATAATTGAAATAACTCAAATCAATCAAACTAAATCAAATTCAAATTCCTACTTCAAAATCATTCTTAAGTCCTTTAAATTTTCTCTTAAGGCCTATCCAAAATCATCTTCAAATCAATTCAAACTCATGAGATTTCTTGTAACTCATTTATATTCTCATTTATATTCACATAGATAAATGAAATATAAATTCAAATCAATCAAATCAAATTCAAAATTCAAATCCAAAACTTCAAAATTTCTTAAGTCCTTTAAATTTCCTCCAGGACTTCAAATCAATTTCAAACTCATGAGATTTTCTCATAACTCATTTATATTCTCATTTATATTCACATATATAAATGAAATATATATTCAAATAAATCAAACTAAACTCAAAACTCAAATCCAAAATTTCAAATCTTTTCTAAGTCCCTTAATTTTCCTCTTAAGGACTTAGCTTAGATCATGATCAAATCACCACAAATCCCTAAAAATTTTTCATAACCCATTTATATTCTCATTTATATTCACATATATAAATGAAATATGAATATAAAATAATCAAACTAAATCCAAAACTCAAACTCAAATTCATTCAAAATCCAACCTAAGCCTTTCAAGTCAAAATCTTGAACTTAGCCAAATCAACTTCAAATCAAGCCAAACTCTCATGTTTCCTTCATGATTTAATAAATCCTTCAATCATGAACCCAAATACAAATACAAACTTCAATCACTTAATCAAAACCCAGTTCAAAAATCAAGCCAAAATCCATTTCATGTTTACCATTTGAACTTGAAATTGTCAAATGAATCAAAACCCATTTGACTTCAAACCACTTGTAAATGGATCTATATTTCAATCGTAAGTCCATATACAAGTTCAATCAAACTCAAATCAAGCTTTGACCAAACCATTTGACCCACTTAGGCTCACTTGACCCAAACTGACCTAAAGTACCCTTATGAACCAAATTCTAATTCTAATCCTAATCAAATTGGATTGGATCAAACTCAGCTATGCCTCTCATCATGATCAACAATCATCATGAGATGATCAATCAATCAAATAAGGTCAAACCAAGTCAAACCTAATGGTTGACCAAGTCAACACTTAGCCAAAATGAAACCCAACATAACCAAAATCCACCATAGGCCAAATTGATTGAAACCAATGATCTAAGTTCATTCATGACCAATGTTTGAACTTGACCAAGTCAACATTTGAACTAGCCCCAATTGGCTACTTGACCCAAGTTGACCCATTTGACCTAAAAAGTCAAAATATGTCAAAACTTGATCTAAGCCAAATTGATTGAAACCAATGGGTCAAGTTCATTCCAAATCACTTGTTGAACTTGACTAAAGCCTCAATTGGTCAACTAGGCCTAACTTAGCCCAATTGACCTAAAGGGTCATGTTGAGCCAAATTCAAACTTAACCAAAATTGATTGGAAATAAAGATACAAATCCACTTCATATGACTAACCAAATCTAAATCTACCCATGACCTAGCTCAAATAGGTCAAATGGGTCAAATTGGTCAACTTTACCCATTTGACCTAAATGAAGTCATATGAACTAAATTCAAACCTAAACCAAATTGAATCAAACTAAAGCCACCAAAATATTTCAAATTGTCATATAAACTTGACCCAATCCTTGGTTTGACCCAAGTTGACCCATTTTGACCTAAATGGGTCAACATGAGCCAAACCATACCAAATGAACTCTAAATCCAATAAAACTTGGCCAAACCTATTTTCTCAACATATCCAACATATCCAAATTCAAAAATCAGCTAAATGACCATTTACCCCTATGTCATAGAACACATTTTGGTCAAATCCATGGGGAATTTGGTCAATTCCTCTTCATACCTGTTTGATACTCTCTTAGTAGATCAAGTGAACCCTAGGGAGGGTGGTGCACCCAACCCAATGGGTTTGGGTCAGCCCAACTCCACCATATGGCCAAACTGAGCACATGGATTGAAATGGCCACATGGAAAACCTCTTCCCAATTGTTTTGAGCACATGGCCACTCCATTAATCCACTCCCTAGCCTAAAACAAACTCAAGGATAGCCTAAACGGACAAACAAACCCACAAGCTCAATTGGATCAAAATGGCTCCTCCCTTCTCGATTGTCCGATTGCCAAAGGGGGGAAATATACTCCCCCTAATTCATTTGAATCTTCAGTTCCTCAATGTTATACCTGATCACCCTCAATAAGAACATCTACGAATTTATGTGATTTCAAAAATGTATAAAAAAAGAAAGAGATGTATATTTTCATCTTCATTTTATCCCGTGTAGAGTGAAGATGGAAGTATATATTTTATTCTCTAAAGAAAATTAAAAATTTTCACCATAGATTTTCTGGCGACTCTGCTGGGGAAGGTTCCCCTCTCCATCTTTGGTAAATGATAATTGTCTTCAAGTATCGATAGTGGGTTTGTACTTTAGTATGAATCCGAGACTATCTTTCGTTCTGTTGGCACTTAGCTTATTTCATGCTTAAGTTAAGTTAGCCAACATCTTTAGGTTTTAGGACCTCACTCCGTGTAGGTCTTAAAACCCCTGTTGGGTTCTCCAATGGGTAAAAATTAAAAAAGATCTAAATAAAAAGAAAACATTTAAAGACTTCCTCTTTATCAATTTTATGATAAGGAAAGGTTCATTCTAAAATAATAAAGACAAAATAAATTTTTCATAAAAAAATCTTATTTTTCAAAAAACACTCTTTCAAAAAAAATGCACATAATAGAATATTTTCCACAAAATTTTCTTAAATCATCATCATTTACCAATTCGCATAATTGTTATATGTAGGAATCTTCAAAAGATAAAACTAACAATCATTTCCAAATACACTAATGAACATATTCCTTTAATTCAATTTGATGAAGATTTCATTTTCAAAATAAAATAAACAATCATCTTTCCAAAAGTCAAAATCAAAATTAACAAATAAAATTTTCAAAAAAGCACATATGAACCTTTCCATTCAATACACCCACACCTATTGAATGGGAGTTTCATTTTCAAACAAAACTAAATTTTTCAAAAGCACATATGAACATCTTCATTCAATATACCCAAATTTATTGAATGAAGATTTCATTCTCAAATAAAAATAATAATCATTTGGAAATCCCACTTGAACATATCCCATATATGATTAAGTTGGAATCCCCTCTTTCAAAAAAAAAAATGCAATAATCATACACAAAATAAAATTTTAATATTTTGCAAAAAAAATAAGATTGGCTTCCATTCCTACATATCCAAATTTTTTGAATGGAAGTCTTCTTTTCATAAATTAAAACTTAACAATCATATTTTCAAAATTCAAAACACATTTGGAACTTCATTTAGCATACTCAAATTTGCTAAGTGAAGTCTCCAAATTCAAAACCAAATATTTTTCAAATACATTTGGAACTTCATTTATCATACTTAAAAATTGCTAAGTGAAGTCTTCAAATTTAAAACCAAAAAAATTTTCAAACACATTTTGAACTTCATTTAGCATACTCAATTTGCTAAGTAAAGTCTCCAAATTCAAAACCAAAAATTTTCAAACACTTTTGGAACTTCACTCTTTAGCAAATTTGATCCATTTTCAAAACAAAATTGTAATATAAAAATTTTTAAACACATCTTTTGGAATTTCATTTAGCATACTCAAATTTGCTAAGTGAAATTTCCATTTTCACAAAATTGAGTGGAATTTCATCTTTAGCATACCATATTTGCTAAAGTGGAGTCTCCACTTTCAATAAAATAAATGAATCCAAAACAAATGAAACACATTAGGATTTCCATGGCATAGCCAAATTTGCTAAGGATCCTATTTTTTCAAAAATCAAAATATCCAAAACAAATGGAACACTTTAGGATTTTCTTAGCATACTCAAATTTGCTAAGAATCCGATTTTCAAAAATCTTTCAAAAATACACTTGGGTTCTTCACTTAGCATACCTAAATTTGTTAAGTGGGAGTTCCAATTTTCAAAATCAAACAATAATTCACAAAAAGAAACAATTATTTTCAAACACTTCACTTAGCATACCCAAATTTGCTAAGTGGGTAAAATTCCAAAATACCAAATCAAAATCAAAATCAATTGACCCTTACTTTAACATACCCAAATTTGTTAAAGGAAAGGGTCCTCAAATAAAAAAAATCTAATTTCAAACATGAACCTATGGATTCATCTTTCTAAAAATATTTGAATCTATTTTTCAACATACTCAAATTTGTTGAAGTTAGATTCATATTCAAAAATTCTTCTTTCCAATCAAATTCCTAAATCTTCTCTAAATCCATTTGAACCCCACTTAACACTTCCAAGATGTTGGATGTGGGTTCAAATTCTAAATTCAAATTTAGAAATCAACAAAAATAGAAATCTGATCCAAGCTCATTTCATATATTCTGATTCCTCGCACTATAATTCTGATTCAGTCTTTTTTTGTAGTTGATTAGAAATGACAGTCTCACAGAAGTTTGTGTTCACTTTCCAACATGGCATGGACATGGCCTTGGATCAGGCCAACCTCCCCCGAGCTGATCATGCCCACCTTATCTATTTTGGTAGAGGATTTGAGGGAGTAATGGTCACCTATGAGGGCACTCCCCTCACAACCGTCAGTAGGACTGCAGTGGTCGGGCAGAAGCCATCATCTAGATCGATCTACCCTCAAATTTTGACATCTCTTCATTAAAGAGGAAAGTAGTGGTAGTCCCACTAGTTTCAGCAGTGACAGTGACAATGCCTCCGCACCCCATGGTTTCTCGTGTTGCCCCAGTAAGGGATAGCACCCACTCTTTGGCACCCTCTGAGGGTAAGGCTCCTGTGATTCTAGAGATCGCCTCCCCAGCCTTTGTAGTTGGGTCTAGTTCTTGCTCTACTCATCCTACCCGGACATAGAGGAGAAATAAAAATTGCATGATCAAGCGGTATCATACTAGGATTGCCAAGTAGATGGACTCCGCTATGCGGTAAGTTCTAGAGGAGGTACCTTCTTTGATCACCCCGCTGGTTACAGTGAACCAATTTCATCCTCTCTTTGGGTCAGATAGAGAGGATGCTAGGAGGATTCATAATTCACCTCCACCAGTGGTTCAGCATCAGCCCTCAGTTACTCAGAGCACACCAGGTTGGCGAAGCTTACGGACGTTGTGAGTCCAGAGCTCAATTTGATTTAAGATCCATCATCCCCTGCAGCGTGGGAAAACACCTTTGATAGGAGAGGTCCAAAGAGGCCCATACATTCATCTTCAGTAGGGAGAGAGGTTTGTGCAAGTTGGCGACTTTGCACTCATCGATTTTCTAGCTCGCCTTCCGACGGATAGATAGCATCCTACTTCGGGACCGGTCATCATAAAAGGACGATAGAGTCGGTGGTGTCTCCACCACACCGCTCTACCCCCCGTTCGCCATCACCTGTTCAAGTCACAGCATCTCCAGTTCCATCAAAGGCCATGAAGGCCATATCCTGGGAAAAGCGTACCCCATTAATAATCCAGCTATGGCCGAGGGATCCTATTCCATTTACACCGCCTACTATGGCGAGGCCGAGCTCTCCTGCTTGATCTTCTACCCCAGTGGTGGTGCGGAGGGAGTGGCGAGCCTAAAGCATAGTGGTCGTTCCTTCACCAACTCCACCAATTCAGCGGGACATGGAGATGGTGGCAGCTATTGCAGAGGGAGCAGATGATAGCCCAGCTACACCGATGATAGTATAACCTCCTAGGAGTGTCACCCCTTTCAGCGCTAGTGATAGTTAAGAGTGTGTCTCTTCTAGTCAGTACAATCCTCATAGGATTGACTCTCCCCAAGGAGGTCGGTGCCTCTCATGACAAAAGATCACACCCGGTCAGAAATCATTTATTCCCATTCAGATTGATCATTCTCTCGAGGAGATAGTAGCACATTATCTTGTAGAGAAGAAGGAAATTCAGGTATGACTGGTCAGATGAAGAGAAAATCAGCTTCAATCCCAACGAAGATGATTTATTGGGAGACTTGATCAGAGTCTGTATTGTAGATACTAGAGGATCTCTCCTCATGGATCAATAAGCCATGGAAGGTGATGAAGTTGATCAGGAAGACACAGCCCCCAACACCTCTGATATTAGTTAAAATAGAAATACAAGCAGATAGATAGTATGGCGAGGCAGCTTGAGGACTTGTTAGCAGTAATTTCAGTACTTCAAAAATAAGCCCCAATAATTCATCTTACTACAGTCGATATTAGTCAGCCAAAGTTAGTGCATGTCTTGGACCCAGCCAAGACCTTACCTCCCATTGAGCATGGTAGCACTAGCATGTATAGGATGGTAGTGGAAAGTACCTCCATACAGGATAAAAACATCAGATCCATGGTTGAGTAGCAAGTGAAGGAAGCGTTGGCTCAAGCTCGGGAGAATCATCAGTTCCAAAGGGTAGACCATACCCAGAGGAATTTGATGCAATCTAATATCCCAAGAGTTATGCCACCTTCCTTCAAGAACTTTGATGGCAGTGAAAACCCAAGGCAGCATATTACACACTTCAGGGGTAGTTGTTGCAACGCCGGTGGCAGTGACAGTTTGCTATTCCACCTATTCGTTAGTATCCTAGCAGGGATTACTTTCGATTGGTATGTTGAACTTCCTAACAGTTAAGTAAAGAAATTTACTGAGTTGGAGCAACTCTTTATCAAGAGGTTTGCTGGAGCTTAGCAAAGAGTTACTGTGGGCGTTCTCGTTGTAGCACAACAACACCCAGGTGAGTCCCTTATTGACTATATTCTCCAATGGCGTTACCTAAGTATGAAATGCAAGCCCCAGCTGTCTGAGCAGCATGCCATTGTGATTATTCTAAAGAATATCCATGGCTCGGTCACCTTCTTGCTTAAGGGCTTCACTATCAAAACATTTGAGAAGCTAATCAACAAGGTGGCTAGTTTACAAGGAGAGGCCAAACAGTTGCCTTTTCAAGACCAGTTGCCAAAGCAAAGCCACAAAAAGGCTATGAGAAGAAGCTGGGAACAATGATAATGGTAGATAAGGGGAAGAAACTAGCTAGAGATCAGTTTGAGAGACCACGACCTTAGCAGCCTTTCACCTACTTTACCACCAGGGAAGCCCTAGGCCTCCCACAGCCTCCATGCACCGCCTCCTCACCACCCGATGGGTACATACCCCTGTGCGTAGCTATGGTCCACCTGCTCTTTTGGATAAGCTCAACAAACCTTATTCATTTAAGAGGGAGGTAATCAGGAAGATCTTTAAGAATCTCTTAAAGAAGCCAGATTTTCAGGTACCTGAGCCTAGGAGATTGGAGGAAGTAGGCAAAAGTCATGATTTTAACTTTTGCCCCTACCACCATATGCTAGGCCATATTTTGGAGGATTTCTTCACATTTAAGGACTAGCTTGAACATAGCTTCAAGACTGGTGCTGTAGTTCTCCCGAAGGAATACCTTGTGGAACAACCATCCAACTCCTTTATGGTAATCCTTGGGGATATATGTGATCCTTCCAAAACCAAAAAAGGTTATGATATTTCTTTATCCAAACCCTCTGAAAAGATCATCCAGAAGATTAAGAAACTTTTTTTGTAGGTGCCTGAGTTAGTTCAAACCTCTAATATCAAGGATGGTTTACAAGTTTCTAGTGCCAACTCAAGGAAAGGGAGCTCGGCGGCAACATGTGTTAGCCGGGATAGCCAGGTCGCGGCCGAGTCAGCCTACTATTGCAATTACCACATCGGTGAATTCCTCCACTTTAGCTAGTTCTTCTTCTTATACTAGTAGAACTCTTATATTGGTGGATAAGGATATCAAATCCCTTACCTCACTCACTTTACTTGATTTCTACTTTGTACTTCTTAACAAATCCAAGAAATTGAAGAATAAAGCTAGCCTGAATTACATTTGTGTCACTTCTGATGGGTTGTCTACTTCTATTCTTAATGATAACTCTTCAAGTCAAAATAACTATAATAATTTGATCTTCCTCTTTAGATTGATTTCTCCTACTCTGAATACTACGGGTTCACCTCTTGAGATAGACTTGGAATCATCCAATTCTGAGGGTACCATAGGAGAAGTGGTAGGTGAACTTGATCTGTAGGTAGAAACTTCCATTACCCTGCCATAATAGATCACCAAAGTTAACCTTCGTAGTAACAAGGTTCTACCTCCTAGGACATCACCTCAAGATAGAGGGAAGCAAGTCATTGGTATAGAAGATCAAGATGCCCCTCCACAAGATGCTTCACCCTTGGATATGCTTGTGGAGGATTAGCCCAAGGTGGACTAAATGTTTTCTCTCATCTAAGAAAGTTTTTGTCTAAGCTAAACATATACGACACCCCTGTCTTATCCAAAGAGATGAGGGAATCATTAATCAAGGCTCTCCTTGATCGTGAGATATGCTTAGCTAAGTTGACCATTATAGGTGAGAAGGCACATTACATAAAAGAAGCTCAGGGGATCACCTTTACAAATGAAGACCTCCTTCTGGGGGACTTGGAGCATAACCGTCCCCTCTACATCACAATTGGCATGGGCATATTTAGACTTGCTAGAGTTCTCGTTGGTCTAGGTGCATCGGTGAACATTATGAGTCTAAAGACCCTTGCCTATTTGAGGATCGACATCTCCACACTCTGAGGAAATCGGGTGATGTTGAGAGGATTCAATGAACAAGTGAGCAGGCTTTAGGTTCCATAGTGTTACCTTTAGAGATAGGTGACTGGAAGACTGAAGCCAAGTTTTACATCATTGATTTGAATACTTCATTCACTTCTTTGCTTAGTTGGCCTTTGATACATCAACATAAGATAATTACATCTTCCCTCCATTAGTGCATCAAGTTCAGAAAAGATGGGATTGAATACCGTGTCAATGGAGATGAAAAGTCATTTTCAGTTAGAGAAGTTCAGATTTATGAGGATGCAACCTACTAATTTCCTCAAAACACCCTTTCTCATGAACTTGGACAAAACTCAAATTCAAAAGAAAAAGAAAAAGAAGAAAAAGAAAAGATGAAAGAAAAAGAAAAGAAAAATGGAAATCCAAGTGAATAAGAAAGGGGAATTGAGGAAGAAATAGATCTGCATATTACATTCCATCCACAGTTCATTCCATCATATTGAAATATGGGTAGTATGACTCAACCTCCACCAGGTAGAGGTGGCGAAAAAGAGTTCGAGATAGAAGACCCTCACGGTTGGCCATCGATACAGAGGTCATGTTCATTCATGGTAGTAGTTATCTATTCACATAGACTTGGAATTTAACTCGGAGGATGAGTCTAATGTGATTAATATACTAGCCAACCCCTCTTAGCGAGTTCCATTGGAGGTGACTTTCGATCCATACAGAGATGAAGACCTGGCGTCTAAATAAAGTAAAGTATTCGAATCAGGTTTATGTGAAACTATTAGGCACTAGCTAGGAACCTTAGCTCTAACCTCACTTGCATCTCAAAAAGTTGAAGATTTTGTTGTTAAGGAAGTCCCTAAGTCTTCCAGTGATATGAAGCTGAAGAGATTCTTTTTGGGATCATCATCCTCAATCCCTAAAGTTGATGTAGAACTTGAGGAGGATATATTTAAAGAATTAGTGGAATTACCATTTGACTTTTACTCGCCTTGTGTTCATAATCTTATACAGAAAGGTTTAGTTCCTCATACATGGTCCAGGCATAGGTCATAGTACTTTAAAAAGCTATGAAATAATACATGCAAGGAAGCACAATCAAGAGCAGGACTAGGATTTGGTGGTTGATGGGTCAATGATGATTCTTGTTTGGTTGTTACCAATCATTTGGAGTATGATAGGTTCTTTTCACACAACACCAACTCTTATAGAATGTGTGTTTAGAAATCTCGATGATCGGATGATCTCCAAATCAAAGAGGCACCGTAATTTAGAAGAGGAGATTCATTCAACAATTGACAAGCTTGAAGAAATCAACCTTGGGATAGAAGAAAATTCACGCCCGACATACATCAGTTCATTGCTGAATGAAGGAGAAACAAATGACTTAGTTAGGCTATTGACTGAGTTTAAAGACTGCTTTGCATGGAGTTATGAAGAGATTTCTAGATTATCTCCTGATGTAGCAGTCCACAAGCTAGTAATAGATCTTAACGCTACCCCTATTAAGTAAGCTCCTAGACGCATGCGATTAGAAATCGAGCAACAGGTCATTTTTGAACTCAAGAAACTGATTGATGCTGGTTTCATCAGGGAAGAAAAATATCTACCTAGTTAGCCAGTGTCATCCCAATTAAGAAGAATAATGGCCAAATTCATATGTGCATCGATTTTAGGGACTTAAATAAGGCATGTCCTAAGGATGAGTTTCCTCTTTCTATACCAAAATTAATGGTGGACATCGCCTCATCTTATGCAGTCTTCTCTTTCATGGATGAGTCATCTGGCTATAACCAAATCAAGACATCTCTTGAAGATGAAGGAAACACTACTTTCTGGACCCCGATCAAAATCTTCTGTTATAGGGTCATTCCTTTCATCCTTAAAAATGCCAGTGCTACATACCAACAGGCCATGACTCAAATCTTCACCAAACTCATCCATCATCAGGTTGAGTGCTATGTTGATGATCTAGTTATCAAGAGCAGAGAAAAGGAAGATCACCTCTTTAACTTGAGAGTAGTTCTAAAACAGTTAAGATAATATAACATCAAAATGAATCCCTTGAAGTGTGCATTCGGAGTAGCTTCAGGGAAATTTCTTGGATTTGTTGTTCGACACCGGGGAATAGAATTAGATCCTGAAAATATCAAAGCTATCTTAGAAATCTTACATCCTAAGAGTTTAACTCAACTAAGGTCCTTCCAAGGATGGCTGGCATATCTAAGATGCTTTATCTCCAACCTATTTGGGAGATGCAAATCATTCTTAGCACTTATCAAAAAGAATGCCAAGTTCAAGTGGCATAAAAAGTGTCAACATGCCTTTGAAGACATCAAGTAGTATTTGGTGAAGCTGCCAGTTCTAGCTACCCTTATCTCGGGCAAGTCACTCATTCTCTACACAGCTGCATTGGATGACTCTCTCGATCCTCTATTGGCCCAAGCCAACGACGAAAGGAAGGAGAATGCTCTACTACCTCAGCCGCCGTCTTATTCCTACTGAAGTGAACTACCCACCTATTGAGAAACATTGCCTAGCTTTGATCTTCACTTCCCAAAAGCTGCTATATTATATGCTTTCTCATAAGGTGAACTTGATCTTCAAAACAAATCCATTGTAATATCTCATGACACTGCCAACACTATATGGATGTTTGGCATGCTTGTCCATGATACTTTCATAATTTGACATTACATTCATACCCCTTCGTGCAGTAAAAGGACAAACATTAATAGATTCTTAGCAGCACACCCATTTCCTGCTAATTCTCTGCTTAGTGACGATCTCTCTAATGAAGAAATCATTAACTTAGGGGAGGCCGACAACCACCGATGGGAGATGTATTTTGATAGTGCAGCTTCTTTTCACAAAGGGAAAATGCCATGATCTATTCTCCCAAGAAAGATGAGTATGAAAAGTTCTCTTAACTCCAGACCACGATGTGATGAGATTCTCATACTATCTTTCCAACCCTACACCAACAAAAGTATGAGGCTTTGATTTTCCGAGTTAGCCATCACTATTAGTGTCAAGAGCATCAACATCTTTGGGATTCTCGCTTGGTCATCAATCGACGGGTCCTACAAGGTTCTCAAACCCAAGCTTCATCATTACTGAGTATACCATGAAGTTGTTGGCCCAAAATTCAAGTCACCATCTACAAGGTTCTCGAAAGTAGAATGCAGTAGATGCTTTGGCCAAACTGCCAAAGAATTGTCATGTCCTAAGATGAGTCCATTTCAATAAGGGTCCAAAATAGACAAGTCATATCCCTTATTGATGTTGAACTCATCGAAAGACTCTCTCTTGAAGGGGAGGTTATTGTTGCCAAAATGGACAATGAGCTGGATTGGAGGCAACCATTCATAGATTACATAAACACCGGTAAACTACCTCAAGAAAAGTCACAAGCCATCAGTGAAATAAAGAGCTCTCCTATGCTCGCTGATGGCACCCTATACCGCCTTTCGACCAAATATGGTTATTATTTAGAAAATCATGAAACCCATAATATTATAACTGAGGTACATTCAAGTCTATCTATGAGCACATCAATCTTGTCAAGATGAAGATGAAGATCAAGAAGATACTACTAGCCTTCGATGATTACATCGTATGGATGTAGCTAGGAGATGCCATCGTTGTCGTACACGGTGGTCCTCCACCAACCACCCAACATTCTATACCCTACACCTCATGGCCATTCAGTGTTGGGGGTACCAACATTGTGGGTCTGATCGATCCTCCTTCTTCCAAGGGACATCATTTCATCTTAGTTGCCACCTACTATTTTTCCAAGTGGGCAGTCGCAATCCCACTCAAAGAGGTCACAACTCAACATGTGCTTCAGTTTTTTAGGAACCATATCATATAGGTTTGGGGTGCCTCGATGAATTATATCTGATAATGGTACTGCATTCAAAAGCACCAAGATCAACAGCTTTGCCGTAAGACACGATAGATTGGAGATACTCCACCATCTACTACCCTGAGCAAATGGTAGAAGCATTCAACAAAACTCTCATCCAAATACTAAAGAAGACTCTTGATGACAACAAGCAACAACGAAAGGTTGGTTGAAGCCTTGGGCCTACCACATACACCAACTCCAACTCACCCATCTTATTTTCTTAGTGGGGTCCAAGTTGTTCTACCTTTAGAAGTTCAACTCCCATCACTAAGGATAACATTGGGTAGCAAGATCACTACAGAGCAGAATGCGAAATTTGCGGTTAGAAGAGCTTGAAAGTTTGAAGGAGAGTCACCTACGAGCATGCCAGAACCTCGAGTTGTACAAGGCCAAAATGATTCAAGCTCACAACAAGCTGGTCCTCCCTAGGTCTTTCTAAGTAGGAGAAATTGTGTTAGTCCTAAGAAGACTAATTGTTGCTCGTCGAAAGATGGGAGGCAAGTTTGAACAAACTTGGGAAGGCCCCTATGTCATATAGAAGGCATACCAAGGAGGATCTTATCAGCTTATTGATTGTAAAGGTGAACACCCGATGCTTTCAATTAATGGACTCTATCTAAAGAAATATTACACATGAAATAAATCATATTTGAAAATAATTATTAATAAAAGAATAAATTAGATTTCATTCATCAAATCTTCTTTCTTAAGTATTATTTGCTTGTCTTGAATCCATCATGACGATGTGTTTAAGAGTCCCCCAGTGGCATCATATCCCTCTTTCATAACACAAACACAATCTCTGGACGCTATTAGAATAGGTGTAAGAGAACCCGAGAGGCATCTTATTTTGATTAGCACAACTAAGTTAGGTGTAAGAGAACCCAAGCGACATCCTTTCTTAATGGGAATCCTATTTTGCCATCATGGCACCACTTCATCAATCCTATTGTTTAAGGTAGGTGTAAGAGTCCCCAGATGTCATTTTCCTTTGACATGCACAGAAAAAAACACATATCTTTTGCCTGTTATTTTTGATGTGGAGCAAGCCCCATGACTCACCTCTTTAGGTCGGCCCTACATGCTACCGCTAGTATGTCACCTGGTCACTTGTTGGAGGATGTGAGTCCCCATGCTTTCTTCCTAACTTGACCATAACTAATGATTTTAGTTTGGTAGACTTCACGCCAATAAGAAGCTACCTCATGTCGACTTTATTTAAGAAGATGTGAGTCCCCAGCTTTCTTCTTGAACTAATCACCATGATCTAACTAGGTAAAGTATATTTGAGGTAGGATAAGTCCCAGGCTCCTTTCCTCTTGACTACATTTGAGTCGATATAAGTCCCCGTGGCATTCACTCAAGAGTCCTAGGTCGGATGGCACCCGCCAAGATGAAGATGACTATCCCAAAGAATCGCCACTATAGAGGATGTGAGTCCCCGAGCTTTCTTCCTAGTCGACACAAAACGATGGACCCCTTAGGTTGGTTGATGTTATGTCGACAAATGACTCACCCGGGATACACCACTCTTGCGATGTGAGTCCCCACACTTTCTCCTTGAGTTAACAATACCTATGGATATATGACTCCATGTCATCTTCTGTGGTTTTGATTAAGCCCTTAGTGCCATTCTCTGTGGGCATTCTATTTGGATCACGTCCTTTGTGACCCCATTTAGACACTACCCAGGTTACTTTGGATTGGACTCCCCCCTTTCTAGTAGCCCCTCGTTGGAAAATTTGAGATGCATGATTCTCCCTGGTTCCATAACCAGATAGTGTCGATATAAGCCTTCTCGCTTGATCCCGCAAACTAAGGGTCCACGATAAACAAACTAAACAAATGAATAAAATTAATTCGTGGATTAGAATTCAAGCCCCAAAGGCCTTTTCCCAAGCATCCTATCTTAGTTAGCAAAACTCCTATAATAATTACCCTGAAGAGATAAGTCCCCTGCCCAAGACTCACTCCATACTTAGGTTGGGTTCAATCTATTTTTCCATAAAGTTATTGGCCATTCCACTTTGGAAGATGTAAGACTATGATGCATTCTTTCTAGATATCAAACCGACCTAAGCTTTAGTTGGTTTGATTTGCCCAAAGCAACGATCATCCCTTCTTGTAGTGGAAGATCTGAGTCCCCGAGATTTCTTCCATTCAATTGATCATTGTAAACCAATAAAGGCACTCCTTTGGTCAGATATATCTCCCATCGGCCGGGAAGCTACTCCCTTTGGTTCAGTAAATCTGAGATAGATCTAGGCTGATATGAGCTCCTTCTCAGTTTGATCCATCACAAACCAACAGAATCCATCAAAACAATATAAAAATAAAATTAATCTTTGACTATCCTTGAGTTGATTTAAGTCCCCGAGTAGCATTCACTCAATAGTCTAGGTTTGATTTGTTGCCCAAAGTACCATCACCCTGGTTTCTTGTTTCTTGAAGATGTGAGTCCATGCTTCTTCTTAAGACTTGACCATTGCAAACTGAAAGGAACCCCTTTGGTTAGATAGTCCTACCTTATGGTTGGTAGAATACTCCTTTTAGATTGGTAAATATGAGATAAGTCTAGGCCTCCATGGCTACCGTAGTTCATCACAAACCAACAAATCCATCAAAATAAATCTAAAAATGAAATTAATCTTTGACTATCCAGTTGATTTAAATCCAAAGAACATTCACTCAATAGCCTTAGGTCGGTTTGATTTGTTGCCCAAAGCAACCGATCACCCCTGGTTCCTTATTTCTAGAAGATGTGAGTCCTCGTGCTTTCTTCTTGACCATCTGAACCCAGGATTATCCTACTTGTGGTTGGTAGACTACTCCCTTTGGATTGGTAAATCTAAGTTAGATCTAGGCCTCCATGGCCCCTACTTAGTGTAGCTCATCACAAACCAGCAGAATCCATAAAAATAAATCTAAAAAATGAAATTAATCTTCAACTATCTTTGAGCTGATTGAAGTCCCCCAATGGTGTACACTCAATAGTCAGCCCTAGGTCGGGTTCGATCTGTTTCCTTGCCAACCGATAACCTCAGTGGTTTCTTATTTCTAGAAGATGTAAGTCCCAATGCTTTCTTCTTAGGTCTTGACTGTCGCAAACCAAAAGACATCCCTTTGGTTGGCTAGTCCAACTATGTGTTTAGTAGACTACCCATTTGGATTGAAAAGTTCAGTCTGGTTTTCTACTGCATCCATTGTAAAAAACCAACATGGCCCATCTCAAAATCCAAAATTTAAAAATAGAAACAAATTCAACCCGCTTCCCTAGTGGAAATTTTTTCTCAGCGAGACTTAAATCAAATCAAACCTCTCATCCTCTTATGGATGACTTGAACCTACTTCCCTAGTGGAAGGTTCACACTCTATCCCTAGTGGATTCCTCTTTCCCTCTCTTATGTCCTTGACATAAGTAGAGCTACATTGCACTAAGCTCTGGATTCTTTCTACACCTTGGGTTAGGGATAGACTATTTCTATTAGTGCTGGTGATCGTTCGGAGTTGTTGATCATTTTGGTCAACACTAATATGTGCGATGTTCATTGTCAGTCACACATCACCTATTGGGCACCCTTTGTTGACCTCATTTTTAGAATGAGCTCTCAACCCCTCTGTCTTAGACATAAGACTCCTCTTAGACTTTAAGGGATCCTTAGTCCTAAGATACATCTAGTGATTGGACACTCAACTTTGCTCTAGAGACTTAGAAGAGTTAGCCATAGGAATAGGTCATGCCTTAGGGGTGTTAGAAAAATTTGTCTACCCTTAACTTGAACCACTCCTCACCTTCCTTTCTTCAAGTAAAACTCCAAATCAATCTTATTTGATTTTCTCCAAACTCAAATCAATGCCACATGATTGAAATCCATGATTGAAACCCATAAGTCCTTAATCCTCTCTTAAGGATTTAGCCAAAATCATCTTCAAATCAAATCAAATCCTTGAAATTTTATAAATTATTTATATTCTAATTTATATTCACATATAAAAATGAAATATAAATTCAAATCAATCAAACTAAATCCAAAATTCAAATTCCTACTTCAAAATCATTGTTAAGTCCTTTAAATTTCCTCTTAAGGACTTATCCAAAATCATCTTCAAATCAATTCAAACTCATGAGATTTTCTCATAACTCACTTATATTCTCATTTATATTCACATATATAAATGAAATATAAATTCAAATCAATCAAACTAAACTTAAAACTCAAATCCAAAATTCCAAATCTTTTTTAAGTCCCTTAATTTTTCTCTTAAGGACTAAGCCTATATCACTGTCAAATCACATCAAATCCTTGAAATTTTCTCATAACCCATTTATATTCTCATTTATATTCATATATATAAATGAAATATAAATATAAAACAATCAAACTAAATCCAAAACTCACACTCAAATTCATTCAAAATCTAATCTAAGCCTTTCAAGTCAAAATCTTGAACTTAGCCAAATCAATTTCAAATCAATCCAAACTCTTGATTTTCCTTCATAATTTAATAAATCCTTCAATCATGAACCCAAATACAAATACAAACTTCAATCACTTAATCAAAACCCAATTCAAAAATTAAGCCAAAATTCATTTCATGTTTATCCTTTGAACTTGAAATTATCAAATGAATCAAAACACATTTGACTTCAAACCACTTGCAAATGAATTTATATTTCAATCATAAGTCCATATACAAGTTCAATCAAACTCAAATCAAGCTTTGACCAAGCCATTTGACCCACTTAGGCTCACTTGACCCAAACTGACAAATTTTTATGAGCCAATTCTAATAAAATTGGATTGAATCAAACACACATATGCCTCTCATCATGATCAACAGTCATCATGAGATGATCAATCAATCAAATTGAGTCAAACTAAGTCAAACCTAAGGGTTGACCAAGTCAACACTTAGCCAAAATGAAACCCAACATAACCAAAATCTACCATATGCCAAATTGATTAAAACCAATGATCTAAGTTCATTCATGACCAATGTTTGAACTTGACCAAGTCAACATTTGAGCCTAACCTATCCCAATTGGCCACTTGATCCAAGTTGACCCAACTTGACCTAAAAAGTAATAATGTGTCAAAACTTGATCTAAGCCAAATTGATTGAAACCAATGGGTCAAGTTCATTCCAAATCACTTGTTGAACTGAAAAAGCCTTAATTGGCCAACTAGCTAACCTATCCCAATTGACCTTAAACCCAACTTGACCTAAAGGGTCATGTTGAGCCAAATTCAAACTTAACCAAAATTGATTGGAAACAAAGATACCAACCCACTTCATATGACTAACCAAACCTAAATCTACCCATGACCTATTTCAATAAAATGGGTCAAATTGGTCAGCTTGACCCATTTGACCTAAATGAAGTCATATGAACCAAATCAAAACCTAAACCAAATTGAATCAACCTAAAGACACCAAAATATTTCAAATGGTCAAATGAACTTGACCTAATCCTTGGTTTGACCCAATTTGACCCAAGTTAGCTCATTTTGACCTAAATGGGTCAACATGAGCCAAACCATATCAAATGAACTCCAAATCTAATGAAACTTGGCCAAACCTATTTTCTCAACATACCCAACATATCTAAATTCAAAAATCAACCAAAATGACCATTTTACCCCTAGGTCATATAATAAATTTTGGTCAAATCCATGAGCAATTTGGTCAATTCCTCTTCATACCTACTTGATACCTCAGATCAAGTGAACCCTAGGGTGGTGCACCCAACCCAATGGATAGTTTGGGATCCCCACTAGGCTTCCTAGTATCTTGACCATCCCCTACTCATCTCCCTTTGATTTCAATAATAACTCCCTCCTTTTGATCAATCCCACTCGATTTTCCAAAAATAACTAATTTGTTGATAGTCCTTTCTTTGAAAGACAATGATCTTATCTTAATCGAGTATTCTTAAGGAATCTCATTCCTTGATGTAATTAACTATGGGGCTTGCCTCCAGGGAAACTAACGAACCAAATTTAAAATAAACCCTACTTTACTTTTCATGTAAAGTGGGGAAGTTCTCGGTACATTCAAGACCCTTGGGTCCTCTGGTGAGTCTATCAAGATGGTGACCTCTATCACTAGAGATAGTACATCATTCCTCAATGTCATACCCGATCAACTTAATGAGTACATCTACGGATCTACATGGTGTCCCAACAAATACACATTTTTATTTTTCAAATTCTGAAGAGTTTGAGAAATAAATACCATAGATTTTTCTGGTGACTCCGCTGGGGATGGTTCCTCTCTCCATCTTTGGTAAATGATCAATGTCTTCAAGTATCGATAGTGCATTTGTATTTCATATGAGTTTAAGACTATCCTTCTTTTCCGTTGGCACTTAGTTTATTTCATTCTTAAACTAAGCTAGCCAACATCCTTTAGGTTTTAGGACCTCACCCATGTAGGTCTTAAAACCTTGTTTGGTCCCCAATGAAAATAAAATTTAAACAAAAGAAATTTTTTGTTGAACTCTACCATTTCATGGTAAGGTAAGGTTCATTCTAAATAAGACAAATAAGAAAATAAATCCTTCATAAAATTTCACTTTCAAAAGCACTTTCCAAAAAAGTTCAATACTTGCAAAAATGTTTATAACTCAACCTCATCTAACAATCTTCAAGATTGTTATATGTAGGATCATTTCAAAATCAAAAGTTAAAAATCATCACTAATGAAAATTCATTCAATATACTCAAATTTATTGAATGAAGATTTCATTTTCAAATAAAATCAAAACCATCTTTCAAAAGCACATATGAACATTTTCATTCAATATACCCATTTATTGAATGAAGATTTCATTTTCAAAATGAAATCATCTTTCAAAAGCATATGAACATCTTCATTCAATATACCCAAATTTATTGAATGAATATTTCATTAAATAAAATCAAAATCATCTTTCAAAAGCACATATGAATATCCTCATTCAATATACCCAAATTTATTGAATGATTTCATTCAAATAAAATCAAAATCATCTTTCAAAAGCACATATGAATATCCTCATTCAATATACCCAAATTTATTGAATGAAGATTTCATTTCCAAATAAAATGACATAATTCCATTTCAACATATCTCACATGTTGAAGTTGGACTTTCTTTTCAAAAGTTTAAAATAAGCCTATTTATTCAATATATCTAAATATGTTGATGGAGGTTTTATTTTCAAATAAAATTACACCATCTGAAATTTCACTCAACACATCCCACATATGTTAAGTTGGAATTCCCTTCTTTTCAAAAAGTAACAATCACAAACAAAAATTTCATCTTTGAAAAATAAAACATGATTGACTCCCATTTGACATACCAAAATTTTTCAAATGAGAGTTTCATTTTTTTTCAAAATACATTTGGATCTTTTATTTATCATACCCAAATTTGCTAAGTAAAGATACCTCTTTTCAAAATCAAAACTTCAAAATTAAACACATTTGAACTTTATTTAGCATAAAAAATTTGTTAAGTAAGGTTCTCATTTTTAAAAATCAAAACATCAAAACCAAGAATTCATTTAAACTTTATTTAGCATACCCAAATTTGCAAAGTAAAGATCCTCTTTTCAAAATCATAAAAAATCAACATTTGATCCTTTATTTAGCATACCCAAATTTAAGTAAAGTTCCTCTTTTCAAAATCATAAAATCAAACACATTTGAATCCTTTATTTAGCATACCCAAATTTGCTAAGTAAAGATCCTCTTCTCAAAATCAAAAAAAATAAAACACATTTGATTTTCCTTCATTTAGCATACCAAATTTTAAAGTAAAGATCCCTTTTCAAAAAAAATCAAACATCAAAACCAAAACACATTTGAACTTTATTTAGCATACCCAAATTTGCTAAGTAAAGATCTCATTTTCAAAATCACAATTTGATTTCATTTCATACAAAATTTGCTAAGTAAAGATCCTCTTTTCAAAATCAAACACATTTGGAACCTTTATTTAGCATACCCAAATTTGCTAAGTAAAAATCCTCTTTTCAAAATCATAAAAATCAAACACATTTGGATTCTTTACTTAGCATACCCAAATTTCCTAAGTAAAGGTTTCATTTTTCAAAAATCAAAAATCAAACACATTTGGCCTTTATTTAGCATACCCAAATTTGCTAAGTAAAGGCCCAATTTTCAAAAATCAAAATAAAAAAAAAAATATTTGGACTTTATTTAGCATACACAAATTTGCTAAGTAAAGATTCCATTTCTAAACTCACACATGATTGAAAAACAAGCAAAAGAAGAAAATTATTTTCAAACAACCCATACCCAAATTTGCTAAATGAGCAATCCCAAACAAAAATCAATTGACCATTTATTTTAACATACTCAAATTTCTTAAATAAATGGTCCCCAAACATAAAAGTCAAATTCAAATATGAATCAATGAAAGCATCAATCTCTTCAAAATATTTGAACACATTTCCAACATACACAAATTTATTCAAAATGATTATAAATTCAAAAATCTCTTCTCCAATTCTAAATTTAAACTCTCTCTCCTAAAAAGAGCCCCACTTAGCATATTCAAATTGTTGAGTGTGAATTCAAATTCTAAAAGAAAATTAAGATAGAAAATCTGATTTGAGTTTCTTTTTCAACAAAAATTTCAACCTTAGGTTTTCTCAAGCTTAGTTCTATACAAGTACTCGCCAAATGGATGCTTAGAACTATCTCTTCACTTTCCCCTTTGTGATGGATTTGGCCTTGGATCAGGCTAGCCTCCCACAAACTAACTTTTCCCATCTGATACATTTTGGCCGAGGATTCGAAGGGTCTAGGATCACTTGTGAGGGGGCAACCCTCACAACTATCAGTATGAGTGTGGTGATTGGGTAGAAGCCAGTCATCCATGTTGAGATGCCTTTAGATTCTAAGTTTCCCTCACTGAAGAGGAAGTCTGTAGCAGTTCCTGGAGAAGTTGCAGTTTTAGTGCCTATGCATTTAGTTGTTCCCATTACTGCCCTAGTATGGGCTAGTACCCACTCACGGCTTCTTCCAAGGGGAAGGCTACCCTAGCTTCAGGAATAGTCTCCCCTACCTTTTAGAAAGGGTCTAGTTCCCTGCATACTCCCGAACTCAACACCACAATGGATGTGCAAGATCAAGCTCATCATGTCATGATAGCCAAGAAGATGGAGGCGCCGGTTAGTAGAGGAGTCACCCAAGGGTAACTTCTCTTCTGATCACACAGAATAAGTTTCATCCTCTTTTTAGATTTGATGGAGAGGAAGATGCTAGGAGGTTTATAGTGTCACCTCCACCTACAGTTCACTATGAGACACCTATCAGAGATAGGAGGAGATCCTATGCTTTTTGCGCCAAGGCCAAGCTTGATGATCGTGAGTCCAAAGCCCAATTTGATCTATGATCAATCATCCTCAGATACAGTGATAGAGAGGGCCGGAGGCCCGCCGCATGTTACCATAAGAGGAGAAGGTATGATACAACCCCTCATGGATTTCCTCGATCGGCGCATTACTCACGTAGGTCATATTGTTAGCATTCTGTTGATCGGTACTACCCACCATAGGAGGAGAGCTCCTGCATAGAGAGAGTCAGTGTTGTCTCTACCACACTACTCTAGTACACATCCACCATCACCAGTGCAAGTTCCATCTTCCATAGTTCCATCAAAATCCATGAAGGAAGCATCAGGGCAAAGAGAGCCCCACAAGTGATCCGGCTACGACCAAGAGTTCTCATTTCATCTGCACCGCCGACTAAGGTAAGGTTGAGCTCTCCTGCTTGACCTCTTACCTCAATTGTGGAAAGAAGGAGTGGTGGCCTCGTAGCATCGTAGTCATGCCATCACCACCACCACCTCAGTAGATCATGGACATAGCATCAGTAGAGGGAGAAGGAGATAGTTCCATTGTCCCAATGGCTATAGATCCCCCTAGTGGAAGTACTCAATCTAGTGCAGTTGACAACCATGAGCACGTTTCTTCTAGTGAGCATAGCCCTCACAGGGTTAGCTCTCCAGTATCTGGGGAGGTCAAATGTATCTTTATTCATTAGCATGATCCCACCATCGATCAGCCATGAGTATTTATGCCTACATAGTTGGACCGCTCCTTAGATGATATCGTAGCGTAATATCTCATTGAGAAGAAGGAAATCCTAGGGTATGACTGGTCTGACCTAGAGGAACAGAAGGTTAACTTTGATCCCAATAAAGATGATCTATTGGAAGATTCAATAGAGGTGCATATGGTTGACACCAGGGGTTCCCTCCTTCGAGATCAAGAGTTTGGAAGGTGTGGCGAATAACAGATGTCGACCCAACACCTCCTTCAATAACTTAAACAAAAGGATGAGTAGATTGATACAATGGGAAAGAGACTTGAAGATTTGTTAGTGGCAGTTCTAGGACTTCAGAATCAAGCTTCAATAACACATCCTATCATTGTGGAGACTGATCAGCCTGAGGTACTGCATGTCTTGGATCAACCTAAGAGTTCACTAGCAGAAAGGTAAGTGGTAGTACCTTCATACAAGAAAAAGATGTTAAACTCATGGTTGAAAAATAAGTGAGAGAAGCGTTGGCACAAGCCTGAGGTGGTTCATTGGTTCCAAAGGGTAAGCCTTACCTAGAGGAATTTGATGTTATCCAGTATCATAAGGGTTTTGTGCCTCCTTCTTTTAAGAGTTTTGATGGTAGCGGGAATCCACGTCAGCACATAGCACTCTTCAGGGCCAACTGTTGCAATGCTAGTGGCAGTGATGCACTATTATTTCATCTTTTGTCAGTAGTTTAGCAGGCATAGCCTTTGATTAGTATCCGAACTCCCAACAGTGAAGACTTTCGAGTTGGAGAAACTCTTTATTAAGAGGTCCACTGGAGCTCAACAAAGGATAACTGTGGATGATCTCATTGTAGCATAACAACACCCCGGTAAGTCCCTTGTTGACTATATTCTCAGATGGCGTAATTTGAGTATGAAACGTGAACTGCAGGTGTCTGAACAACATGCCATTAAAATTCCACTAAAGAATATTCATGGCCCGGTTGCCTTCATGCATAAAGGTATTACCATCAAGACATTTGAGAAGCTAATAAACAAGGTGGCTAGCCTATAAGGAGAGGTCGAATAGTTAAATTTTCAAGATTAGTCAATAAAGCCAAAGCCGTAGAAAGCCTATGAAAAAAGCCATGGGCAGTAGTAGTATTGGACAAGGGAAGCAAGCCGTGAATCACATGAGAGCATAGCTCTCGCTTCCACCTCCTCTGCCACTGCCTAGGCCATCTTATCGGCCACCACAATAGCCTCCATGATCTTCACCACCTCCTCCTCGGCCATACTCACAACATCAGTACACATACCCGCCACCAAGTAGCTATCATCCACCTACTCTTTTGGATAAACTAAACAAACCTTATTCATTTAAGAGGGAGGTAGTCAGGAAAATCTTTAAGAACTTCTTAAGGAAACTTGAATTTTAACTACCCGAGCCTAGGAAGCCAAACGAAGTGGGTAGGAGCAATGATCCTAACTTTGCCCCTACTATCGCATGCTAGGCCATGGTTTGGAGGATTGCTTTACATTTAAAGATTGGCTTGAGAATAGCTACAAGTTAGGTGTCATGGCCATACCTAAAGAATATCTAGTGGAACAACCATCCAGTTCTGTTAGGGTAATCCTTAGGGATACATGTGATTCTCTCAAAATTAAAGTAGGTTAGGATATCTCCTTATCCCGAACCTCTAAAAAGATTATTTCAAAAATCAAGAAACTTTCCTTGTGTGCTGAGCTGAACCTCTAACATCAAGGAAGGTGCAAGTTGCCAAAGATAACGGGAAAGTAAGAACAACAAAGACATACTACCTGGATAGCCAAGTAGTGCAACCATTGACCCAGCCCAACCTCTATTCCACTGTTATAGCTACTACTTTAGCCGACACTTCTACTTCAGCTAGCTCTTCTTCTAGTAGACATCTTGTATCGATGGATGAGGGCATCAAATCACTCACCCCACTTACTTTACTAGATTTCTACTATGTACCTCCTTCTAAATCTAAGAAATTGAAGAATAAAGCTAGTTTGAATTACATCTGTGTCATTTCTGATGGGTTGTCAGATTCTACTCTTTTAGAAAACTCTTCAAGTCTAAATAATTTTAACAATTCTGATCTTTCTTTTTCTGATTCAGAGATAGACTTTCCTTCTTTGAATAATATGAGTTCAACTCTTGAGATAGACTTGGAATCATCTAATTCTGATGGCCCTATAGGAGAAGCTGTAGGTGAGCCTGATGAACAGGTAAAATCTTCCTCTAAATTGCTACAAGAAACATCGAAGTTAACCTCTATAGTGGCAAGGTTCTACCTCCTAGGGCAGCACCTCAAGATAAGGGAAAACAAGTCATTGGTTTTAATGATCAAGAAGCCCCTCCACAGGATGCTCCACCCATGGATATGCTTATGGAGGATCAGCCCAGAGTTGACTACAATGTCCTCGCTCACCTAAGAAAGTTGCTAGCTAAATTAAGTATATATGATGCCCTTGTCATATCCAAAGAGATGAGGGAATAATTAATCAAGGCTCTTCTTGATCAAAGATATGCTTAGCTCATCTGACTACTGTTGGAGAGGAAGTACATTATTCAAGAGAAGCCCAAGAAGTCACATTCACAGACGAAGACCTTCTTCTGGGGGACATGGAGCACAACAGTCCCCTCTACATCACAATGAATTTGGGCAGGTTCATACTTTCCAAGGTTTTTGTTTATCCAGGTGTATTAGTGAACATTATGAGTCAAAAGACCCTTGCCTATTTAAGGATTGACATCTCTAAGCTCCGAGGAGATTGGATAATGTTGAGAGGATTCAATGAACAAGATGAGAGGGCTTTAGGCTCCATAGTATTACCTTTGGAAATAGGTGACTAGAAGACTGAAGCCAAGTTCTATATAATTGATTCAAATACATCATTCACTTTCTCAGGCCTTGGATATTAGAATAAGATGATTCCATCCTTCTTTCATTAGTGCATCAAGTTTCGAAGAGATGGAATCGAATACTATGTCAAAGGAGATGAAATGCCATTTTCAGTTAGAGAGGATGAGATATATGAAGATGTGACCTACTATCTTCCTCAAAATAAAAACACCTTTTCTTGCAAACTTGGTCAAAATTCAAATACAATAAAAAAAGAAGAAAAATAAAAGAAGAAAGGAAGTACAAGTGAGTGAGAAAGGGGAACCAATGAAGAGGTAGAGCCGCATGTTACATTCCACCCATAGTTCATTCCACCATATGGACATATGGGTAGAATGACTCGACCTCCACCAGGTAGTGGTAGACATATAGAGGCAGAAGATGGAAGACCCCAGTTGGCCAGGTTATTCTTCCCATAGTACTCTACTATTCACATAGACTAATCCAAACAGGATGAGTCTCATGTGATTAGCATACCAGCCAACCCCTCTTAATAGGTTTCATTGAAGATGACACTCGAGCCAAACAGTGAAGAAGACTAGGCCTCCAGGAAAAACACAAATGTATTCGAATCAGGTTTATGTAAAACTATTAGGCAGCAATTGGGAACTTTAGCTCTAACCTCACTTTCTTCTCAAAAAGTTGAAGGTTTAGTAGTTAAAGAAGCCCCTAGGTCTTCCATAAATGTCAAGCCAAAGAGATTTCTATTAGGATCATCATCCTCAAGTCCAGAAGCTGATGAAAACATGAGAATAATTCATATAAAGATTTAATGGACTTATCTTTGATTGGTACTCGCCTTGTGCTCATAATCTTACAAAGAAAGATTTGATTCTTTATACATGGTCCAGGCACATGTCAGAGTATTTTGAGAAGCTGTGGAACAACAAAGGTAGGGATGGATAATCAAGATCAAGACTAGGATTTTAATACAGTGGGTCCAGTCGATGATGATGATGATTACTGCTTAGTTGTCACCAATCATCTAGAGTCTTATAGGTTCTTCTCAAACCACACTAACTCTTATGAGGAGGTGTGATTAGAAACTTTAAATGATCCAGATGATCTCCAAATCAAAGATGCGCCTCTAGAATTTGAAGAGAAAATGTATTCAACTATCGACAAGCTCAAAGAAATAAATCTCGGGACAGAAGAAGATCCACGCCCTACATACATCAGTTCCTCATTGAATTAAGAAGAAACCAATGACTTAGTTAGGCTATTGATTGAATTTAAGGACTGCTTTGCATGGAGCTATGAAGAGATGCCTGGATTATCTCCTAACATAGCAATCCACAAACTAGCTATAGATCCTAACGCTAACCCTATCAAGCAAGCTGCTAGACACATGTGATCAGAAATCGAACGATGGGTCATTTCTAAAATAATGAAATTGATTGATGCTGGTTTCATCAGGGGAGAAAAATACTCTACCTGGTTAGCCAATGTCATGCCAGTTAAGAAAAGAATGGACAAATTCACATATGCATCAATTTCAGGGACTTAAATAATGCATATCCTAAGGATGAATTACCACATCCTATACCAGAATTAATGGTGGACATGACCTCATCTCATGCAGTATTCTCCTTTATGGATGGGTCATCTGGTTATAACCAAACCATGATAACCTCCAAGGATGAAAGAAACACTGCTTTTTGAACCACGATCAGAATCAATTATTATAAGGTCATGCCTTTCGGCCTTAAAATCGGTGCATACCGGGGACATGACATCTTCAGTGAACTCATTCATCATCAAGTTGAATGTTATGTTGATGATCTAGTAGTCAAAAGCAAAGAAAAGGAAGACCATCTCTTTGACTTGAGAGAAGTTTTCGAACGATTAAGATAATACAAGTTCAAAATGAATCTCCTAAAGTGTGCATTCAGAGTAGGTTCAGGAAAGTTCCTTGGGTGTGCTGTCCGACACCAGGGAATAGAGATAGACCTAGAAAAGATCAAAGCCATCTTAGAAATGTCACATTCTAAAAGTTTAACTCAACTCAGATCTTTCCAAGGGTGGTTGGCATATCTAATGCGCTTTATCTCCAATCTATCAGGGAGATGCAAGCCATTTCAGCACTTGTCAAAAAGGATGCTAAGTTGAAGTGGGATGACAAGTGACAGCATGTCTTTGAAGATATCAAATAGTATTTTGGTGAAGCCGCTAGTTCTAGCAGCCCCTATCCCAAGTAGGCCACTTATCCTCTACAGTGCTGCATTGGATGAATCCTTTGGCGCATTGTTGGCTCAAACCAATGATGAAAGGAAGGAGAGTACTCTCTACTATCTCTGCTATCATCTAATCCCTACTGAAGCAAACTACCCATGTATTGAGATACATTGCCTAGCTTTAATATTTGCATCCTAAAAGTTATGGTAGTATATGCTTTCTCATAAAGAGAACTTGTTTTCAAGAATCAATCCACTGCAGTATCTCATGACATGGCTGAAGTTATCCAGATGGTCTGCACATTGTTCCATGATTCTCTCGCAATTTGATATCAAATTCGTACCCCTCCATGCGGTGAAAGGACAGGCACTAGCAAATTTCTTAGTAGCACACCCACTTTCTGCTAATTCCCCGCTTAGTGATGATCTCCCTAATGAACAAATCATTAACTTAGGGGAGGTTGATAATCGCCATTGGGAGATGTATTTTGATGGTGCAGCTTCCTTTCTAAAGGAGAAGAATCACGATCAACTCTTTCATGAAAGTCAGGAGTAGGAATAGTTCTCTTACCCCAAACTGTGATGTGATGAGATTCTCATACTATCTCTCCAATCCATATACCAACAACGAAGCTAAGTATGAGGCTTTGATTGCCAGTCTGGAGTTAGCCATTATAGTGTGTGTTAAGAGCATCAACATCTACAGGGATTCTCAGCTAGTCATCAACCAGATTGCTGGGTCCTATAAGATTCTAAAACTTAAGCTTCGTAATTACCACGAGTACACCAAAGAGCTGTTGGCCCAAATCCTTGAGGTCACCATCTACAAGGTCCCTCAAGGAGAGAATGTAGTTGCAGATTCTGTGGCAAAACTCACCAAGGAATTAGCATGTTCGGAAGATGAGTCCATTCCAATAAGGGTCCAAAATAGGCAAGTCTTATCCCTTATTGACATTGAACTCATCGAGAGACTTTCTCTTGAAAGGGAGGTTGTCATTGCCAATAAAGACGAGGAGCTAGATTGGAGGTAACCATTCATAGATTACTTGAACATAGGCAAACTACGTCAAGAGAAATCACAAGCCCATCATATGAAGCAGAGAGCTCTCTCCTATGCTCTCATGGATGGCACCTTATACTGATGATCTTTTAATCAAATGTGGTTAAGCTGTTTAGACCAACATGAAGCCCATAAGATCATGACCGAGGTACATTCAGGTCTATGTGAAGCGCATCAATTAGGTCCGAAGATGAAAGAAAAGATCAAGAGATTATGATACTATTGGCCTTTGATGATTACAGACTGCATGAAGGTGGCTAGGAGATGCCATCAGTGTTAGGTATACGGTGTGGTCCTACATCAACCACCCAACATTCTACATCCTACATTGGCCTCAGGGCCATTTGAGTGTTGGGGTACTGTGGTGAAATATTTATACCTTCATCTATCCTTTTGGAAGAGGATAAATGAAAACAGAAATATATGCCTTTGGTCGGGACACCACATAGATCCACAGATATTCTTATTAGGGTGATCGGGTAAGACATTGAAGAGAGGTGTACTATCTCGAAAGACAGAAGTCACCACCCTACAATGGACTTAATCACCTGAATAAGGACTCTTAAGGACAATGGGTCTATATATGTACCAAAGATTCTTTCCCTACTTTACATGGAAAAATAAAGTAGGGTTTATTTTAAACCGAGTTCATTAAGTTCCTTACGGAGGCAAGCCTCCATAGTTAATTACATCTTAAGGAATGATATTCTTAAGGAATGATATTCTTTAAGAATACTCTCGATTAAGATAAATGATCATTATCTCTAAAGATTTTGAAGGTTAGACTATCAATAAATTGGTTTATTTTACAAGATGAAATGGGATTAATCATAGAGAGAGAGTTATTATCGAACCCAAAGAAAGATAAGTAGGATATGCTCACGATGCTAGAAAACCTAGCGAGCATCTCAAACTATCCTATGGTTGGGCTTTACATTTTTAAAATTTGAAAAGGATTTATTTGTTTGAGTTGGATTTTTATTAGAAATTTAAGTTTTATAATTCTATGATACAAGGTCATGAAATACCTAAGAGGTGAGGATTTATGCTTGTGGCCCCAAAGGAAAATAGCAACCTCAGAACCTAAATCTATGGAGCTTTGGCGAGGGCCAAGGCATGACCTAAATCTAAGGCGAAAATGGGCATATGATTTACCTCCATAAGAGAGGATAAACCATGTGACTGTTGGACTTACAACCGCCTGGGGGTGGCCCCCAACTAACTCCTCCTATGATTTTAAATACATGTAGACAAGCCTTATGCTTTATGCAAGATAGCTAGGCTATTGTTTATTAGAAGGAGACTAAGTCCTTAAACACACTCCCTAAGAGACTAGATCAGGTAGGACATGATTAATGACTTAAATCTAATACAAATTTTTCATATGTTTTATTTTCATTTTGGATAATTCATTTGACTCAGGCTTATATGATTCATATGCTTAATACATGAGAAATTGGATTGTGGCCAAAATCAGCAAGATGGGAGGTGTGTTTCCACCATGGCTCTCAAAGGTCAAGCCAAGTTCTCTGGCATGGGTGGAAGCCCTCCAAATCAAGAGTGAAATAATATATTTTTATGCATGATGTTATAAAAGAAATACTCATCCAGCTAAGAGGTTGTTAATTCTTTTATCTTGATCTTAACCTAAGTTTTAAATGAGGATATGAGTTATTTATTTTTAATTTTGAGTTGATTAATTTGATAGATGATTTATTTTTCTCTAAGATCCTAATTATCATCCAGGCCATACATCAAAGTAAGGAAGAAACTAAGACAAAGATGTCATTTCTAATGCACAGGCTAAACAAAATATCAACCATTTTATAAAGCTAATGCAAAAGAATAAAATGCCATTTATGATGGGGCACCACTGCACAAATCCAAAAAAGACAAATTAGGTAGATGAGCTCTAACCTTATACAACCCGGAATACAAATGAATCAATTACAATTAAGCAAGGAATTCATGTTATGGGGGTCTTCATTCTTCTTTTCTTCTTTCTTCTTTCTTCTTTTGGTTCCTTCTTTTAGATGGTTGGAATGTGGATACTCCAAAGGCTTCACATGGTACATAAGATATGATCTTATAACCAATGCTCATCCTAATCCCCCATAACAATCATTCCAAAATCCTTATAAAAGTACAAAAAGGGAAAAGTAAATCTAACTAAAACCTAAAAAGAGAGATTAGCTAAACAAATCACATTCCCAAGCATGTATATAAACAAATTGGACTTAGCACCCCACACATGGGTAACCAAGTCCACCTGGCCTATTTTGGATTATGCTTAGGGGTATAAGCAACCAACACAGCAAAAGCAATTATATTTTTATTACAACGCCCCTTAAGCACAATCCCCTGTAGAAGACAATAATTAGACTAAATTGTCCTGTCATTCATTCTACGCACATACACCCTAACATCTAGACTAAAATCACATATAAAAAAGCAAACATCAAACCATGCACCTCCTAACATAGGACTTGGTGACTTACTAGCCTACTGTGTGTGCCATGTAAGGTTTGTGTGGTATGCTTAGCTAAGCTTTAAGGTTAGGATTTTCTAAGTGTTAAAAAGTTTAACTTAGAAGGGTGGTCTCATTTAAGTTGTTTAGTTGATATGAGTTAATTTTATTTGATGATTAGATTTGGTTTGAATGAACCTACTTAATTACTAAAGGTTGAAGAGAGGAAAAGAGAAGAGAACTTCTCTTCCTCCCTACCTTAAGTGATTTCTAAGGTAGATTCATTAATGATTTTATTTAATGAATGTTTTATTATGTGTTTTAATTAATCCTAAATTTTCCTAAACAAACCTATTCAAAAAGAAAGGCATTTTAAGATTAAGTAAAGTGAATTACTATCACAAAACACACAATATTTTATTTCTTTCCCACATGTGTATCACGCACATAAATGAACCCTAAGCATATCTATACATGTGATGCAAGTATTTAGCACACCTTAATAATGAATGCTAAGAGAGGTTGCTTAAGGAAATTTGGAATGTTTCATGTATGCATGATTTTGTTAAGTAGCAAAAGAGATTTTTTTATCCATTTTTCATATGCACATTTACAAGTATAAAAGATAAAGTGAGTAATGACGCCATTATTATTAGCACCAGGTGTAAGGACCTACTTATGGCTACTTAAAGCCTCAGGGGGTTGTCCAGACTAATATTCCACTTTTCTTAAATACATGTGAATGTACAAAAAGAAATGCATGGAAAGAGAATCATGTAAAAAAAGTTTATGTTTGTTGGTTTGATTTTGGTTGTTTAACTTATATGTGTGATGTGGAGTTCCTTCTTAAGCTATGACATAAGAGTGTATAGGAATGAATTTAGGCAAGGGTTATGTCCTTTTCAAATGGATTATACACTTGGCAAATCCCATACAAACCTATGTTAAGAGAGAGAGAAAATCACATAACACATTTTATATTCACATGAAGTTTATAAGTACTTATAACATACTTTTCATTTGTAATGTTTGGTTTATAAGTTTTGAAAATAGTTTTGGATTTAGTGGTGATAATAGCCATTCATATCTTACTTTAGCCAAAACATGTAATTTGACATAAAGAAAACTTTTCATTTTAGTTTTATTTTTAAAAGACATGAATGCATGATTTTCATATGACATACACATTTAGCATGCTAGGAAAGAAATAAAGTGATGTAAGCATGTAACTTCACTTACCTTAATTAATTCCTAAATACAATCTTATGAAGTAAGATCATTTAAAGAGAATCAAAAGTTTTTTAATGTGACTTTTATTTTATTTTGAGTTTGATTTGAATTAGAAAAGTGTGAAAAGGTTTGCTGGTGCTAACCCAGTCCCACATATCGGTATTATTTTACTTTAATTTTTAGGTGATTAGATCAATTTTATGCTTTGGTCAGGTTAAGGTGTAGATTAAGTTCATTAATTACCCCTTACCTATACCAATTCAACATATTTAATCAAATAATTATGAGCTAATGTATGACATAAAACCAAAAGGAATTTAAATCATCAATGCATCCTAGGAAAGAAAGGTACCTAATGCAATTGGCTCACAATTAATGATTAATTAAGCTAAAGGGTTTAATTTAAGTACTTTCATAACTCTTCCCACACATATGGGTTAGGTATGATTTTCTTAAGTTACTTAGGTTATTGAACACCTAAGCATTTACCTAAGAAGGATTGATTAAGTTTCTAGATTAATTTTGGTTTTGAGAATTTGATTTGATTAATTAAGTAGATTATTAGTGGATTAACCCTTAGTTAGATTTGGATTTAAGGAAGAAATGGGGTTTAGGGAATAGCTTAAAACAAACATCCCAAAATCATTTCATAAATCTCCTAATCACTTAAATAATGTTTATTTATCTTAATCAAGGAATTAAACCACTGTTCACATGCTTAATTTACCTTAATTACATTAACAGAGTGATTAGGAGTTTATTAATTAATTTTCTTAATTAACTCATTAATAAATTCCAAAAAATTAGGGGATGTAGAAGTCATCCCACTAAACATACCTAGGAAGTTTGGAATTAATTAATGAAGTCATTAGGGAGAAATTAGAATTATTAAGTTTTTAAATAAACCCTAATTAAGAAAACTGTACTATTTAAATTCAATTAAAAATAATTTTATTGGATTCTTCACTGCATTATCTTTAAGATAAACCTGAGTTTGTATTTTTTAGATTTTTCTATAATTATTTATGATTTTAGGAAGTTTTAATTGATTTAACTATTTTTATGAATTTTGTTAATTTATTTTATTAAAATAAATCATTTGACACTCAAAATTCAATATCTTTTAATCCAAAGGTCTTTTTGATTTGAAATTTTTATGGTATGTGTATTTTAACTTCAATTTTAATCTCTAAAAATTTCAACTTAATTTGGCATGTATTTTTAGTTTAACTAATGAAATTTGATTTTTACTAAAACTTAAAATACTCTATAAAATTTGGGGATTTTGGGTTTATAGGATTGCTCTTGGAAATACGAATCCAATGATCCCTTATTTGCAATAAGTATTTTATTTTTTATGAATTTTTGAAGTTTCAAGTGATTTATAAATTTTTTTAACCAGAAAATCTAATTTTTCCTACTTAACACAATCAACATACCACGTGGCGCTGATGTGGCAATGTGGCACCATGCGCGCCACACGCCGCATGATTATGGTGCCACATCGATGTGAGGGAAATCCACAATGTCAATGGGACATAGCTTTGATCCGATGTCTTATCACCGACATCATCATATGCATCATCCATAGGATCACGCGGATCATGCGTCGAGCCATCCGACGCGACCGCGGATCGGATGGTCTAGATCGATCGGTGATCCAAAGAGGATCGTCATCCACGACCATTCGATCCGATGCGCCATGGACGACCAATGCTACTACCGCGGTGAACAATAAAATTAGGGGGGTATTTTTAGAAAAAAGAAAAGTTCTAAGTGAAAACTTGTTTAAATGGACTCAGTTTCACGTCAATTCACACTAAAAAAATTTTATTTTCTAATTGGAATGATTTAAAGTAAAAAATGCGGGTTTATCTAGGGTAAATTCCTAAAAATTATGCAAAAGACCATCACAATGGAGGATCCTAAGACCGACTACTATTTTTAAAAGTTACCTCACCGGAGATGATTTTCGGTGGCAGTGATAACTCGAGCATGCTATTGAGCAAGGGAAGAGGCCTTGAAAAGAGCTTGGATCTTTGTCTTTATGTCGAAATGAAGTTTCCCTCGGTGATCGTCATTTCCTTACTAAAATCCACTTCATTTTGAAGTATTTCTCTCCAAAATGAAGTGAGGGTGATTGCCAATGGGTTTGGGAGCTCTAGGAGAGGGAGAACGAGAGGAATGGGTAAATGCTTGAGCCTCTACTGCCTTGGAAAGAAAAGTGAATTAAAATCTTTCTTCACTTTGAATTTTTGGCTCCAAACTCATGTCATTTGGCTTGGGGTGGTTGGGAGTGGAAGAGAATCATCCTAGGTAGCATACTTTGGTTGGCTAAGGCATGGAAAGTGGATGCCATGAAGGACAATTTGGTGTCCTAGCCAAGGAGAGGTGAGAGTCCTTCATGCCAAGTGTTTCAATGGAAGAGGTGCAGTGATTTCACCTCCCCATGAGTCATGGCTTCCCCATCCACTCCTTTGGTTATAAAATCAGTGTCCTTGGTGCCTATGTGGACCAATGGATGAGTGTCAAGTGGCCAAGGAAGAGAAATGACCACTTGGGAAAGTGTCTTTTCTCATGGGATGACCTTGACCCAAGGGAAAAGTGATCATTTGGCATTAAATTTGATTTGAGCAGATTTGAAATGAGTCAAAAGTATGTTGGACCAAATTTTATATCATTTGAAGTTCATTTTGTTTAATTTGACCCATTTGGGTCAAATCGGGTCAAAAATGGGCTAGGTTGACCAATTGGTCAAATTAGGTCAAACTAAGAGCTGGGTCAAGTTCAAGTGATCATTTTTGATTGTGTTGGTTCAATTGGTTTCAATTAATTTGGTTTAATTTGGATTTAATTTAGATTTTGGCCAATTTGATCGTTTAGGTCAATTTGGGCTAAGTTGAACAATTTGTCCCAATTGACCAAATTGCCTTGAATCATGGCTTGGTTTGAGTTTTGTTGATTATTTGTAATATATTGCAAGCTTTGGTTTTATTCAATTTTGGTTTGATTTGACTTTGGCTTGATTTGACCTTTTAGGTCAAGTTGGGTTCATGGTCAATTGGGCTAGGTTGGGTCTAGTTGGCCAATTGGTCCAATTGGGTTTAATTGAGGCTTTGGTCAAGTTCAATAATCAATTTGAAGTGAACTTGAGCCATTGGTTGCAAGCAATTTAGTTTAGGTTACAATTTGACTAGTTTGGGTTCATATGGTTTAAAGGGTTGAGTTGGTCAACGGGCTAGGTTGACTTAGTTTGACCCAATTCATGATAATTGATTAACCTATGATGATCAACAAACATGACATGAAGTTTAGATTGGCTTAATTCACTTTGATTTGGATTGAATTGGATTTTGGTTCATGTAGGTCAAATTGGCCACTTTGGGTTAAGTGAGCCAATTGGGTTTAGTTGGCTTGATCAAGGCTTGATTCAAGTTTGGTTGAACTCACATATGGATTTATGATTGAAATATAAATCCATTTGAAAGAGATTTGAAGTCAAATGGGTTTTGATTCATTTGTCAATTTCAAGTTCAAAGGATGAACATGAATTTGAATTGGGTTTGATTTTTGAATTTAGTTTTGGTTTGAGGATTGAAGTTTATATTTATATTTAGATTCATGATTGAAGGATTGATTAAATAATTAGGAAAAATTAAGGTTTGGCTTGATTTGAGTTTGATTTAGCAAAGTTCAAGAATTTGACTTGAAAAGCTTAGGTTGGATTTTTGTTGAATTTGAGTTTGCATTTTGAATTTGGTTTTGGATATTTAAATTTATAATTTATTTATATTTATGAATATAAATGAGAATATAAATGGGTTATGAGAAAATTTCTTGAATTTGAATTGATTTGGATTTGATTTGAGCTAAGTACATAAGATAGAATCAAAGGGATTAGGAAATATTTTTGGAATTTGAATTTGGTTATAGATTTCAATCATGGGTTTCAATTATTTGGAATTGATTCATGATTTGAGAAAATTCATTGAAATTTGTTCATGGTTTGATTTAGAGTTGAAGTTTATATGAGTTTGGGGTCAATCAATCAAGTTGGAATTGATTTGAGTTTGGAGTTTCGTTTGATCTTGGAGTTGATTTGATTTTGGAGTTAATTTGATTTTGGAGTTGATTTGAATTTGAAGTTGATTGGAGTTTGGTTGAGTTTTGAAATTTGACTTGAAGGAAGGAAGTGAGGATTTAGTTCAAGCTATAAGGTAGGAAAATTTTCCTAACACCCCTAAGGCATGACCAATTCCTACGGCTAACTCTTCTAAGTCTCTAGGGTTAGGTTGAGTTTTCACCTAATCACTTGAAGTGTCTTAAGACTAAGGAACTCTTAGTATCTACGAGAAGTCCTATGTCTAAGATGGAAAGGTTGAGAGCTCATTCTAAAAATGAGTTTAACAAAGGGAGCCCAATATGTATGGTGTGACTGACAAGGTACATTGCACGTATTGTTGTTGTCCAAAATAATCAACAATATCGAACGATCACAAGCACTAACAAAAATGATCTACTCCTAACTCAAGGTGTAGAAGGAATCAATAGCTTAGTGCAATGTGACTCTACTCATGTCCAAGACACAAGAGAGTGAAGGAGGAATCCACTAGGGATAGAGTATGTGAACCTTCCATTAAGGGAAAAGGTACAGGTCATCCGCTAAGGGATGAAAGGTTTGACTTGATTTGAGTCCCATTGGGGAGAAATTTGATTTTATTTGTTGATTTATTTTCATTATTTTGATTTGATTGACTCCACTGGAGGAGGTTGATTGGATTTATTTTGTTGAATTTGTTTTATTTGTTGTTTTACTCCACTGAGGGAGGAGGGTTGAATTTGTTTTAGATTTTAAATTTTGGATTTGGGATGAACCCTATTGGTTTGCGATGGATCGCACTGAGTAGGAGCCATGGGAGCCTAGACCTAACTTAGATTTACCAATCCAAAGGGGTAGTCTACCAAACACATAGTAGGACTAACCAACCAAAGGGGATGCCTTTTGGTGTATGCAATAGCTGTACTAGGAAGAAAGCATAGTAGACTTACATCCTCCAAAGTAGGGGCCAGTTGCTGGGGTGATCTATTAGCAAGGCAATAGATTGAACCCAACATAGGGCTGACTATTGAGTGAATGCCTCTGGAGGGCTTAAATCAGCTCAGAGATAGTCAAAATTAATTTTATTTATTAGTTTATTTTAATGGGTCCCATCGATTTACGATGGACTGTACTGAGTAGGGGCCATGGTGGCCTTGAGCTAACTCAGATTTACCAATCCAAAGGGAATAGTCTACCAACCACAAGGTAGGACTAACCAACCATAGGGATGACTTTCTGGAATGGTCAAGTTAGAAGAAAGCATGAGACTCACATCTTCTAAAACAAGGAACCATGTGATTGCTTTTTGGGCAACAAATCGAACGACATGGTACTATTGAGTGAATGCCACTAGGGGACGTAGATCAGCTCGAGGATAGTCAAGATTAATTTTATTTTAAATTTGTTTATTTTGATGTATTATATTAGTTCACGATGGATCACACTGAGAATGAGCTTATATTAGCCTACACCAATCTCAGAATTGCTGAACCAAAGGGAGTAGCTTCCCATCCTATGGAAGAACTATCCAACCAAAGGAGTGCCTTTCAATTTGCAATGATCAACTCAAGGGAAGAAAGTTTGGGGACTTACATCTTCCACTACAAAAGACCAGTGGGGTGATCGATTGCTTTAGCCAACAAATCAAACCCGACCTAGAGCTGGCCGTCGATTTACGATAGTCATGCTAGGAAGAATTCATCATAGCCTTACATCTTCTAAAGTAGAATGACTGTTGGGGTAACCTACTTGTGGCAAAATAGATTGAACCAGACCTAAGGGTGACTATGGAGTGAGTTCTGACCCTAGGATTTATCTCAACTCAAATAGTCATGAAATTTCTATAGGGAGTTCAGCTAACACTGCCTTAAAGATATGATGCCTGCTTGGGAAAAGAGGCCCTTTGGTGGCTTGAATTCATAATCCACAAGCGAATTAATTTATTTGTTTAGTTTAGTTTGTTTATCGCGGACCCTGTTAGTTTGCAAGGGATCAAATTAAGAAGGATCTTATATCAGCTTAGACCTATCTCAAATTTACTAAACCAAGCAAGAATTTGTGCATCTGCTGAACAAATTCTCCAACCACAGGGGTGGCTACTAGGGAAGGGGGACTGTCCAATCCAAGAGTAACTCGGGTAGTGTCTAAATGGGCTCGTAAAGGACATGATCCAAATAGAATGCCCATAGGGAGAGGGGCCGCTAAGTGCTTGATCTAAAACCCTGGACAAGATAATTTGCAGTAGGTATTTGGTGGCGAACTCAGGGAGAAAGTGCGGGGACTCACATTTGCCAAGAGTGGTGTAACCACCGGGTGAGTCACTGTCAGCATAGCGAACATCAACCAACCTAAGGTACCATTAGTTTGCAATAATCAGCCTAGGATGAAAGCTCAGGGACTCACATCCTCCTATAGTGTAACTGCTTGCTAGGATAGTCTCTCTTCGGCTCGACAGGTGTTATCCGACCTAAGGTGACTACTAAGCGAATGCTGCTGGAGGACTTATATAGACTCAAATGTAGTGAAGAGGAAAGGAGCCTCTGGGGAACTTATCTTAGACCTCAAATATACTCGACCTAGTTAGATCATTATGATTAGCTCAAAAAGAAAGCTCTGGGACTCACATCTTCTTAAACAAAATCAACATGAGATAGCTTACTGGCTGGGCAATGAAGTCTACCATACTAACAAGGCACTCATTGATTTACACTGATCAAGTTAGCAAGAAAGAGCAAGGACTCACATCCACCAATAAATGACCACTAGGGTGACATACTAGCGAGGTAGTATGTAGACTCAACCTAGAGCAGCTAATGAGTGAGTGCCACAAGAGGCTTGTTTAAAGTAGGAAAGATGTGTGTGGGGATTCTTACACCTACCTTAAACACGCTTGGGGATTTTAATGAAATACTGCCACAGGTGGCAAAGGAGATTCCCACTAAGAAAGGATTCTGCTCGGGTTCTCTTACACCTAACTTAGTTGTCCTAATCGAAATAGGATGCCTCTTGGGTTCTCTCACACCTATTCTAGTAGCACTTGGGATTGTGTTCTTGTTGTGAAGAAGGATAGGATGTCTCTTGGGTTCTCTTACACCAAACCTAAACACCTCATGGCGGATTCGCAAGATAAGCAAACAACACTTCGAAAGAAGAGAAAATTTTAATGAAATAGAATCAAATTTTTGTTCTTTTGTTGATAATTATTTTCAAACATGATTTTTATGGATAATATTTTTTCAAATAAACCCATTAATCAGAAGCATCGTGTGTTCCCCTTTACAATCAATAAGCTGATAAGATCCTTCTTGGAAGGCCTTCTCCATGACATAAGGGCCTTCCTAAGTGGGTTCAAACTTACCTCCCATCCTTTGATGGGCAACAATTGGTCTCCTTAGGACTAACACAAGTTCTCCTACTTGGAAAGACTAAGGACCAACTTATGAGCTTGAATCATTTTAACCTTTACAACTTGAGGTTTTGGCACTCAGGCTGACTCCTCTAAACCTTCGAGCTCTTCTAACCGCAACTTTGCATTTTACTCTGTAGTAATCTTGCTACCCAATGCTATCCTTAGTGACGAGAGTTGAACTTCTAGAGGTAGAATAGCTTTGGAACCATACACTAAGAAAAATGGGGTAGATTGAGTTGGAGTTCGATTTGTGGGGCGGTAGGCCCACAAGGCTTCAACCAACTGCTCATTCCACTATCACTTATTTTCATCAAGAGTCTTCTTTAGTATTTGGATCGGAGTTTTGTTGAATGCTTCTACTAAGCCATTTTCCCTGGGATAGTAGATGGTGGAGTATCTCCAATCTATATAGTGTCTTCTAGTGAAGTTATTAATCTTAGTGCTTTTGAGTGCATATTATCGAATTATCGAGGCACCCCAAACCTATATAGATATGGTTCCCAAAAAAATTGAAGTATATGTCGAAATGGAGCTCGAGTGAGATTGCCTCCACCACTTGGAAAAAATAGAATGAATCGATGACCCTTAGAAGAAGGAGGATTGATTAGACCCACAATGTCGGTACCCCAACACTCGAATGACTATGAGGCCAATGTAGAGTGTAGAATGTTGGGTGGTTGATGTAGGACCACACCGCGTGCCTGACATTGATGGAATCTCCTAGCTACATCTATACAGTCTGTAATCATCGAAGGCTAGTAGTATCCTAGTCTCTTAATCTTCATCTTCATCTTCTTCTTCAGAATAGATTGATGTGCTCCACATAGACCTGAATGTACCTCGGTTACAATGCTATGGGCTTCGTGTTTGTCTAAACAATGTAACCACATTTGATCAAAGGACCGTCGATACAAAGTTCCATCAACGAGATTATAGGAGAGAGGTCTCTGTTTCACTTGTTGGGCTTGTGACTTTTCTTGAGATAGTTTGTCGGTGTTCAAGTAGTCTATAAATAGTTGCCTCCAATCTAGCTCCTTGTCCTTATAGGCAAGGAAAACCTCCCCTTCAAGAGAAAGTCTCTCAATGAGTTCAGCATCAATAAGGGATAAGACTTATCTATTTTAGACCCTTATTGGAATGGACTCCTCTTTCAGACATGTAAATTCTTCGGCAAGTGTGGCCAAAGCATCTTCTACTGCATTCTCTGATCAGGGAACCTTGTAGATGGTGACTTTGGGGATTTGGGCCAATAGCTTCATGGTATACTCTTGGTTATGACGAAGCTTGGGTTTGAGAACCTTGTAGGAACTAGCAATCTAGTTGATGACCAACTGAGAATCTCCAAAGATGTTGATGATCTTTACACTGATTATGATGGCTAACTCCAAATCCTGAATCAAAGTCACATACACAACTTCATTGTTGGTGTAGGGGTTGGAAAGATAGTATGAGAATCTTATCACATCGTGGACTAGAGTTAAAGGAACTATTCCTACCCCTATCTTTCCTGTAAGAGTAGATCATGGTTCTTCCCCTTTATGAAAAGAAGTTGTGCCATCAAAATACATCTCTCAACGGTGATTGTTAACCTCCCCTAAGATCATGATTTGTTCATTAGGGAGGTTGTCACTAAGTGGGGAGTCAGCAGGGAGTGGGTGTGCTGCTAAGAAATTTGCTAGTACTTGTCCTTTCACCAAACGGAGGGGTACGATATCAAACTGTGAGAGAATCATGGACCATCATGCCAAACATCCAGATAGCATTGGCCATGTCATGAGATACTAGTGGATTAGTTCTGGAAATCAAGTTCACCTTATGAGAAAGTATATAGTGTCATAGCTTTTGGGATGCGAAGATCAAAGCTGGGCAATGTTTCTCAATAGGTGGATAGTTCGCATCAGCAGGAATTAGATGATGGCTGAGGTAGTAGGGAGCACTCTCCTTCCCTTCGTTGTTGGCTTGGGCCAACAAAGTACCAAGAGAGTCATCCAATGCAACAGTGTAGAGGATGAGTGGCCTGCCCCGGGATAGGGGCTACTAGAACTGGCGACTTCACCAAATACTACTTAATATCTTCAAAGGCATGTTGGTACATGTCATCCCACTTAAACTTGGCATCCTTTTTGACAAGTGATGAGAATGGCTTGCATCTCCCCGATAGGTTGAAAATAAAGCGTATTAGATATGCCAACCATCCATAAAAAGATCTGAGTTGAGTTAAACTCTTAGGAGGTGGCATTTCTAAGATAGCTTTGATCTTTTCTAGATCTATTTCTATTCCCCAGTGTCGGACAATAAACCCAAGGAATTTTTTTGAAGCTACTCTGAATGCACACTTCAAGGGATTCATTTTAAGGTTATATTGTTATGGTGAAAATTTTTATTATGAGATTTCTAAAAGAATAAGATATATATTTCCACCTTCACTCTATACAGGATAAAATGAGGATGGAAATATACATCTATTCCTTTTATGCATTTTGACACCATGTAGATTCATAGATGTTCTTATTGAGCATGATCAAGTATGACATTAAGGAGAGGTGTACTATCTCAAAAGATAGAAGTCACCACCCTACAATGGTCCTAATCACCTCAACAAGGACTCTAAGGATAATGGATTTGTATATGTACCAAAGATTATTTCCTTACTTTACATGAAAAAGTAAAGTAAGATTTATTTTAAACTGGGTTCATTAAGTTTCCTATAGGGGCAAGCCCCTATAGTTAATTAAATTCTAAGGAATGAGATTCTTTAAGAATACTCTTGATTAAGGTAAATGATCGTTGTCTCCAAAGATTTTAATAGGTAGGACTATCAATTGATTAGTTTATTTTGAAAGATTAAATGGGATTGATCAAAGAGAGGGAGTTATTATCTGAGTCAAAGGAAGATAAGTAGGAGATGCCCACGATACTAGAAAACCTAGTGAGCATATTAAACTATCCTATGGTTGGGCTTTACATTTTTGAAATTGATTTAATTTATTTGAGTTAAATTTTTTATTAGAAATTTAAGGCTTATTATTCCACAATACAAGATTATGGAAATGCCTAAGAGGTGAGGATTTAAGCTTATGGCTCACAAAAGAGGAGAAGCAATCTCAGAACCTAAATCTAAGGAGCCTTCAAAAAGGTCGAAAGAACAACCTAAGTCTAAGGCAAAAATGGGTATTTGGTTTGCCTCTGCAAGAGAGGACAAACCCCCGACTGCTTAGACTTACAACTGCCTTAGGGTGGCTACCAACTAACTCCTCTTATGATTTTAAATTCATGTAGGCAAGTCAGATATTTTATGCAAGATAGCTAGGTTGTTATTTATTTAAAAAGAGACTAAGTCCTTAAACTCACTCCCTAAAGAGACTACATCATATAAGGGGATGCTTCAAATGACCTAAATTTAATGCAATTTAAATTTCATTTTATTTTTATTTTTGGACAATCATTTTGACTCAGGATAATAAGATTCATATGCCTAATGCATGAGAAATGAGATTATTGGCCAAAATCAGCGAGAAGAGAGGAAGTGTGTTTCCACCATAGCTCTTAAAGTCAAGCTTTCTAGCAAAGGTGGAAGCCCTCCAATCAAGAGTGAAAACAATATGCATTTGTGCATGATGTTATAAAAGAAGTACTCATCCAGCTAAGGGGTTGCTAATTCTTTTATCTTGATTTTTGGCCTTAGCTTTAGGTGAGGTTATGACTTCTTTATTTTTAGTTTTGAATTATTAAATTTGGTAAAAGATTTATTTTTTCCTAAGAGCCTAATCCACATCCAAGCCATACATAAAATAAGAAAGAAACTAGGAAAAGGATGCCACTTAATGCACAAGCTAAACAAATCATCAATCAATTTATAAAGCTAATCGTAAGAGAATAAGAGGCCATTGTGGTCAGGTAAATAAATTGGGTAGCTGAGCTCTACCCTTATACAACTCAGATTACAAATGAACTAAATATAATTAAGCAAGGAATTCATTATTATAGGGGTCTTCAAACTTCATTCCTTCATTCTTCCTTTCTTCTTTCTTCTACTTTTCTTCTTTCTTTTTTGGTTCTTTCCTTTGGGTTGTTGGAAGGTAGATGCTTCAAGGGCTTCACATGGTGCATAAGATAAAATCTTATGACCAATGTTCATCCTAATCCCCATAACAATCATTCTAAAATCCTAATTACAAAAATTACATGAAGGGGAAAAGTAAATCTAGCTAACACCTGCATAATAGAGATTAGCTAAACAAACCACACAAATTCAAGCATGTATATTATACTTATCACCCCACACATGGATGACTAAGTCCACCTAGCCTATTGGATTATGCTTAGGGGTATAAGGACCTCCATAGTAAAAGCATTTATATTCAGCTCCCCTTAAGCATAATCCCCTACAGAAGATAATGGTTAAACTAAGATCACCCTACCATTCATTCTATGCATATACATCCTAACATCCAGACTAAAACATATATCACAAAACTATGGTGAAAACATTTTATATATTCCTGCCTTCATCATCCCCCTTTTGGAAAAGAGGATAAATGAAAATAGAAATATATAAAATATGCCTTGGGATGCCATGTAGATGTAGAATGTTCTTATTAAGATGATCGCACAACATTGAGGAGAGGTGTACTATCTCAAGAGATAGAAGTCACCACTCTATAATGGAGCTAATCACTCGAATAAGGACTCGTAAGGACAATGGGTTTGCATATGTACCAGAGACTCTCTCCTACCTTACATGGAAAAGTAATGCAGGGTTTATTTTAAACTGGCTTCATTAAGTTCCCTACAGGGGCAAGCCCCCATAGTTAATTACATCCTAAGGGATGGGATCCCTTAGGAATACTCTCGATTAAGGTAAATGATCATTGTCTCCAAAGATTTTAATAGGTAGGACTATCAATCGATTAGTTTATTTTTGAAGATTAAATGGGGTTGATCAAAGAGAGGGAGTTATTATTGAAGCCAAAGGAAGATAAGTAGGAGATGCCACAATGCTAGGAAACCTAGCAAGCATCTCAAACTCTCTTATGGTTGGGCTTTACATTATTGAAATTGATTTAATTTATTTGAGTTACATTTTTCATTAGAAATTTAGGATTTATGATTCCATAACACAAGATTAAGGAAATATCTAAGAGGTGAGAATTTATGCTTATGGCCACAAAGGGGAGAAGCAAACTTAGAACTTAAATTTAGGGAGCTTTTGCAAGGGCTGAAAGCCCAACCTAAATCTAAGGTGCAAATGGGAATTTTGTTTGCCTCCACAAGAGAGGACAAACCACCCGACTGCTTGGACTTACAACTGCTTAGGGGTGGCCTCCAACTAACTCCTCCTACGGTTTTAAATTCATGTAAGCAAGTCATATGCTTTATGCAAAATAGGTAGGTTGTTATTTATTTAGAAAGAAACTAAGTCCTTAAACTCACTCCCTAAAGAGACTAGATCATGTAAGGAAATGCTTCAAATGACCTAAATCTAATGCAATTCAGATTTCATTTTATTTTCAATTTTGGATAATCATTTTGACTCAGACTAATAGGATTCATACGCCTACTACATGAGAAATGAGATTATTGGCTAGAATTAGTGAGAAGGGAGGAGGTGTGTTTCTACCATGGCTCTTAAAGGTCAAGCCAAGTTTCTCTGGCAAAGGTGAAAGCCCTCAATCCATAGTGAAAATAATATGCATTTGTGCATGATGTTATAAAAGAAGTACTCATCCAGCTAAGGGGTTGCTAATTCTTTTATCTTGATTTTTAGCTTAAGCTTTAGGTGAAGTTATGAGTTCTTTATTTTTAATTTTGAATTAATATGCTTGATAAAAGATTTATGTTTTTTCAAGAGCCTAATCTACATCCAGGTCATACATAAAGCAAGGAAGATACTAGGAAAAGGATGCCACTTAATTTACAAGCTAAACAAATCATTAATCAATTTATAAAGCTAATCATAACAGAATAAGAGGCCATTGTAGTCGGGTACCACCACATAAACCCAAAAATAAATTGGGTAGCCAAGCTTTACCCTTATACAATCTGGATTACAAATGAATTAGATACAATTAAGTAAGAAATTCATTATTATGGGGGTCTTCAAGCTTTATTTCTTCATTTTTCTTTTCTTCTTTCTTCTTTGGTTCCTTCTTTTGGATGGTTGGAAGGTGGATGCTCTAAAGGCTTCACATGGTGCATAAGATAAGATCTTATGACCAATGTTCATCCCAATCCCCATAATAATCATTCCAAAATCTTAATTGCAAAATTACATGAAAAGGAAAAGTAAATCTAGCTAACACCTGCAAAACAAAAGTTAGCTAAACAAACCATCAAATCTTAAGCATGTATCTTGGACTTGTCACCCCACACATGGGTGACTAAGTCTACCTAGCCTATTGGATTATGCTTAGGGGTATAAGCGTTTGGACAACAAAAAGCATTTATATTTTTATTTATTATAGTGCCCATAATCCCTAAGATAATAATGGTTAGACTAAAATCACCATTCATTCTACACATACATCCTAACATCCATAAAAACATATATCACAAAAAATAAAGCAAGCATCAAACCATGCACCACCCTAACTTAAAGTGGTGACTTAACCTAATGTGTGCTTTGGGTTTGTGTGGTATGCTTTTATGGCTTTAAGTTAGAATTTTCAAAGTTTGAAGCATGTTCAACTTAGAGGAGGGTTTCATTTAAGTGATTTAGTTGTTTTGGGCTGATTTTATTTCATGTTTTGATTAGGTTCAAATGAATCCTATAATTAATTACTAAGTTATAAAGAGAGGGAAAGAGAAGAGAACTTCTCTTTCCTTCCCTAACCTAAGTAATTTCTAAAGTGGATTCATATTTTAGTTTTATTTAGTGAATATTTTGATTAAGTGTTTTAATTAATCCTAAGTTTAGATGGACTATAAACAAACATATCCAAAAAGAAAGGCATTTTAAGATTAAATAAAATGAACTAAATTCACAAAACATACATCACTTAATTTCTTTTCCAACATTTATAATATGGATATGAATGAGTTTTAAGCATATCTAAGTGATTCATTTAAGAGAATTTGAAAGTTTATTATGCATGATTTTTATTAAGTAGCAAAGGGGTTTCTTATCCAATTTTCACATGCACATATGAATGTATGAAAGGCATAAGTGACTACGACCCCATTGTTAACCAGAGGTGTAAGGTACAAGACCTACTTAGGGCTACTTAAAGCCTCGCAACCTCAGGGTTGTCCAGACTAATATGCCACTTTCCTTAAATACAAGCATGTGTACAAAAAAATGAATGGAAAAGAAAGAATGCAAAAATTTGTATTAGTTGATTTATTTATGCAATTTATATGTGCAAGCATAGGTATCCTTCTTAAATGATAGTATAGGAATGAATAGGGTATAAAATTAGGTAAGTGTTAGGTTCTTTTCAAATGAACCATACACCTTGCCAAATCCTATTAAAAACTTTACTAAAAGAGAAGAGAAGGAAAACTTACACTAAGCACATCCTTATATTTTACTCACATGCAAGCTTATAATTAAGATATAAGTAACACACTTTCAATTTTCATAATTGATTTATATATTATGAAAATAATTTGAATTTAATAGTGATAATAGCCACTCATATTCTTACTTTAGTCAACACATGTAATTTTGACATAAAGGAAACATTTTTATTTTAAATTTGATTTTTGAAAAGCATGGATGCATGAAACCACATGGCATACATATTTAGCATGTTGGGGAAGAACTAAAGTAGTGAAAGCATGTAAACACATTTACTTTAATTAAATCCTAAAGTCAATCTTATGAAATAAAAAAACTTAAAGTAAATCAAAGTTTGTTTAATAAGATTTTTGTTTGATTTTGAATTTGATTTAATTTTGAAAATGTGAGTTGACTTTGCTGTTCCTAACCCATTCCCACATGTGTTTGACATTTTTTTTTCAATCTTTAGATGATTAGATTAATTTTATGTTTTGATTAGTGTAAGATATGAATTAAACATATTTTTTATAATTTATTTTTTTTAATTTTTTTATTTTTTTATTTTTTATTTTTTAAAACATGTTAATTAACCCTTACCTACACCACCTTAGCATAGTTAACCAAATAATTATGAGCCAATGAGATGACATAAAATCTCACAAGTAATTTAAATTTGTAATGCACTTAGGAAGAAAGGGGCCTAATGTAATTTGGCTCATGATTAATGATTAATTAAACTAAGTGGTTTAACTTAAGTAATTTCAAAACACTCCTCACACATATGAGTTGAGTCTTGATTTTCTTAATTGAACTTAGGCTCTTGAACACCTAAGCATCTACCCAAAGTAAATTAATTAAGTTCTGGAAAGTTTTAAAATTTTTAATAATTAATTAAAGGGTAATTAGTGAATTAGCCCTTAATTAAAAGAGGATTAAGAAAGAGAAGGGGGTTTAGGGAATATCTTAGGGGAAATGCCTCAAAATTATTCCCTAAACCTCCTATTCTCTAGATCAAACCTTAATCAACTTTAATAAGAGATTAAAACACTAATTAAACTTTAATATAATTACATAAAGAGGGTAATTAAGAAATAACAATTCCCCAATTAAGCCACCAAAAATCCCAAGAAAATTAGGAGAGGTAGAAGTCATCCCCAAAATATGTCCAAGAAGTTTGAGATTATTCCTTAAACCTCCTATTCTCTAGATCAAACCTTAATCAACTTCAATAAGAGATTAAAATACTAATCAAACCCTTAATTATCCTTAATTACATAAAGGGGATAATTAAGAAATAAATTAACAATTCCCCCAATTAAGCCACCAATAAATCTCAAGAAAATTAAGAGACGCAGAAGTCATCCCCCAAAATATGTCCAAGAAGTTTGAGATTAATCAACGGATTAATTAGGGAGTAATTAGCAAATTAATATTTTCAACAAAACTAAAAATCAGAGAAAGATACAATTCAAAATCCAATAAAACTAATTTTTAAATATTATATATTGAATTACCTTCGGGCAATTTACCTCATATTTTTTGATTTTTCTTTAGAGAGATATGAATTTTTTAGGTTTAGAGGAATAAGTAGAATTAAATAAACATTAATTAATGCCTTAATCTAATCGACACGCCATGCAATGGCTGACTCGAATGCGCTTTCCACGCATAGAGCACTAAGTAGTGACTTAAATGTCACATCGTAGCACCGTGTGGTGGCAGTCCTAGGTGTTTTAGCCTCAGCCATCCCATCAAGGATCGAATGACTTAGATTAAAGCCGCCATTCCAAGGGGATTAAATCAGATCTAAGCGTGTGTTTAATCTCGGCCGTCCATCCAAAATGCTGATGGACGACCAAAGATCATCCCTATTCTTCCTTGAGGAATAATGGATCCGAGCTCGATCGAGCTTGAATTAGAATGAAACTTTACACACAGCATCTAATCTTAATGACAATCACATCTAACGATTGAAATTTCATGTCATTAACATTTCTTTCACAAAGGACCGACACACATGGAGTTTAGTGGTTGAAAAATGTCTAACCTTGCTGGAGGTGATCACCGGCACTCGATTCCCTTGGAGAAGCTTCGTCTGGTTCAGACGAAGCTATGGTGAAAGTATTAGCTCCTGAGGTTGAGTAGATTGCTCTGTGGACCAACCCCTCCTTAGCTTCCTTGCGGCTTTGATGGAATTAAACCTCCCCTTGCCTTTGGAACTTGAGAGAGAGCTTAGGCAAGCTTGACTTGGCCCTCAGGTGGAGTGTGGAAAGAGAATTTGGTGGAGTTTGAGTGTAGAGGAAGTTTTCAATTCAATGGACCTCCCCTATTTTCAAAGGATGAAAATTGAGAAAATTCCAAATTCAATCTCCATCTAGGAAGCTTAGGAACTCTAACACCTATCACTCTTCTTTACTCAATCGTGAGGAAGTGAGAAATGAAGTGAATTTGGGGAGTATATCTCCCATGGCAATCAATGAAACTTTGTTTTCTTTTTAATTGCCAAGATTGAAAGGGCTATTTGAGCTGAAGTTTGCACATGGTTGGTTTGGGCTGGGAGTGTAGTGGTAACCTCCCATGTGCTTCAAATTGAGTGGAGGGGGGTTTCCATATGGCCAATTTGAGCCATATGCTCGCTTTTGGGTCAAGTCACTGACCCAAACCCATTGGGTTGAGTGCACCACCCTCCATAGGGTCTACTTGACCTATTAGCAAGGTATCAAGTTGGTGTGAAGAGGAATTGACCAAATTCCCCATGGATTTGAGCAAAATTTGTTCTATGGCTAAGGGTAAAATGGTCATTTAGTTGATTTTGAATTTTGATATGGGGTATGTTGAAAAAAAATAGGTTTGGCCAAGTTTCATTGGATTTGGAGTTCATGGTAAGCAACCCATTTAGGTCAAAATGGGTCAACTTGGGTCAAGTTGACCAAGTGGTCAAATTGGGTCAAACCAAGGGTTGGATCAAGTTCATATGACAATTTAAAATGTTTTGGTGGCTTTGGTTTGATTCAATTTGGTTTAGGTTTGAATTTGGTTGATATGAGTTCATTTAGATCAATGTGTCAAGCTAACCAATTTGACCCATTTGACCTATTTGACTAGGTCAATGGGTAGGTATAGGTTTGGTTAGTCATATGAAGTGGATTAAATCTTTGTTTCCAATCAATTTTGATTAAGTTTGAATTTGGCTCAACATGACCCTTTAGGTCAAGTTGGGTTCAAGGTCAATTGGGCTAGTTAGTCTAGTTGGCCAATTGAGGCTTTGGTCAAGTTCAACAAGTGATTTGGAATGAACTTGACCCATTGGTTTCGATCAATTTGGCTTAGATCAAGTTTTGACATATTTTGATTTTTTAGGTCAAGTTGGGTCAACCTGGGTCAAGTGGCCAATTGGGCTAGGTTAGGCTCAAATGTTGACTTGCTCAAGTTCAAACATAGTTCATGAATAAACTTAGATCAAGGGTTTTAATCAATTTATCCTATGGTGGATTTTGGTTACGTTGGGTTTTATTTTGTCTAAGTGTTAACTTGGTCAACCCTTAGGTTTGACTTGGTTTGACCTAATTTGAGTGATTGATCATCTCATGAAGATTGTTGATCATGATGAGATGCATAGGTGAGTTTGATTCAATCTAATTTGGTTAAGATTAATATTTGACTCATAAGAAGAACTTTAGGTCACTTTGGGTCAATGAGCCTAAGTGGTTCAAATAACTTGGTCTAACCTTGATTTGAGTTTGATTGAACTTGTATATGGACTTATGATTGAAATATAAATCCATTTGCAAGTGGTTTGAAGTCAAATGGATTTTGATTCATTTGATAATTTTAAGTTCAAAGGGTGAACATGAAATGGAATTTGGCTTGATTTTTGAATTGAGTTTTGATTAAGTGATTGAAGTTTGTATTTATATTTGGATTCATGATTGAAAGATTGATTGAATCATGAAGGAAAATCAAGAGTTTGGCTTAATTTGAAATTGATTTGACTAAGTTCAAGATTTTGACTTGAAAGGCTTAGGTTAGATTTTGAATGGGTTTAAATTTGATTTTTGGAAGTGGTTTTGATTTTTTTGAATTTATATTTCATTTATATATGTGAATATAAATGAGAATATAAATGGATTATTAGAAAATTTGATGAATTTGAAGTGATTTGATAATGATCTAAGCTAAGTCCTTATGAGAAAATTTAAAGGACTTAGGAAAGATTTGGAGTTTGGATTTGATTTGTGAGTTTTGTTTGATTGATTTGAATTTATATTCATTTATATACATGAATATAAATTAGATTATAAATGAGTTGTGAGAAAATTTTGAATTTGTATTGATTTGAAGATGATTTAGGCTTAAGTCCTTAAGAGGAAATTTAAATAACTTAGGAAATTTTAGAGTTTCGGATTTAATTTTTGAGTTTAGTTTGATTGATTTGAATTTATATTTCATTTATTTATGTGAATATAAATGAGAATATAAATGAGTTGTGAGGAAATTCTATGAATTTGAAGTGATTTGATCATGATCTAGGCTAAGTCCTTAAGAGAAAATTTAAAGGACTTAGGAAATTTTGGAGTTTTGGAATTTCAACTTGGAATTTAATCATGGATTTCAATCATGGGTTTCAATCATGGATTTCAATCATAGATTTCAATCTTAAATTATTGCTTTGAGTTTGAGAAAAACTAAATAAAATTGATTTGGAGTTTGACTTGAAGGAAGGAAGGTAAGGTTCAAGCTAAGGGTTTTCCTAACACTCCTAAGGCATGACCTATTCATATGGATGACTCTTTTAAGTCTCTAGGGCTAGGTTGAGTGTCCACCTAATCACTAGATGTGTCTTAAGACTAAGGAACTCTTAAAGTCTAAGAGAAGTCCTATGTCTAAGATGGAGGGGTTGAGAGCTCATTCTAAAAATGAGGTCAACAAAGGGCACCCAATATGTGTGGTGTGACTGACAAGGCACACCGCACATATTGATGTTGACCGAAATGATCAACCGCACTGAAAGATGACAAGCACCAATGAAATAGTCTAACCCAAGGTGTAGAAATAATTTGGAACTTAGTGCAATGTGGCTCTACTTATGTCAAGTACATAAGAGAGGGAAGGAGGAATCCACTAGGGATTGAGTGTGAACCTTCAAATAGGGAAGCAAGTTCAAGTCATCCACAAAGAGATGAGAGGTTTGATTTGATTTAAGTCTCACTAAGGAGAAATTTCCATTAGAACTACTTTTAGAGTTGGATTTTTAGATGGACCTTGTTGGTTTACAATGGATCGCACTGAGTAGGAGCCATGGAGGCCAAGACCTAACTCAGATTTACCAATCCAAAGGGGTAGTCTACTAAACACGTAGTAGGACTAGCCAACCAAAGGGATGTCTTTCAATATGCAGCAACTGTATTAGGAAGAAAGCGTAGTAGACTTACATCCTCCAAAGTAGAGACTAATTTTTGGGGTAATCTATTGGCAAGAGAACAGATTGAAACCAACCTAAGGCTGACTATTGAGTGAATGTCATTGGGGGACTTAGATCAACTCAAAGATAGTCAAGATTAATTTCATTTCTAGATTTATGTTGATGGATTCATTTGCAATGGATCATACCGAGAAGGAGCTTATATCAGCCTAGAACTATCTTAGATTTACTAACTAGGAGTAGCTTCCACGATGGGAGAACTATCCGACCAAAGGAGTGCCTTTCCATTTGCAATGATCAATTTAAGGGAAGAAGGCTTGGGGATTCACATCTTCCACTACAAAAGACCACTGGGGTGATTAGTTGCTTTGGACAACAAATCAAACCCGACTTGGTCGTCACAATCATGAGAAAGAATTCACCATAGTCTTACATCTTCCAAAGCGTAATGACCGCCGTGGTAACCTACTTGTGAAAAAAAAGATTGAACCCGGGTGACTATAAGTGAGACCCGGGACTTATCTCAACTCGTGTAATTCAGAGTTTCAGACACGCCCTAAAGATAGGATGTCTGCTTGAGAAAAGGAGCCATTTTGAGGCTTTAATTCCTAATCCACAAGAGAATTAATTTTGTTCATTTTGTTTAGTTTATTTATCATGGACCCTATTAGTTTGTGAGGGATCAAACTGAGAAGGAGCTTATATCAGCTTACACCTATCTCAGATTTACTGAACCAATGGAGAATCTGCGCATCCATTGAACAAATTCTCCAACCACATGGGTTGGCTACTAGAAAAGGGGAACTATTCAATACAAAAGTAACCCAGGTAGTGTCTAAATGGGGTCGCAAAGGACGTGATCCAAATAGAGTGCCCGAAGGGGATGGCGCCGCTAAGGGCTTAATCCAAAACCCTTGAGAAGATGACATGGCTAGTCATATATCCAATAGATATTCAGTGTCCAACTCAAGGAGAAAACTCGGGGACTCACATCTGCCAAGAGTGGTGTATCCACCGGGTGAGTCGTTGTCAGTATAGCGAACATCAACCAACCTAAGGTGTCCATCAGTTTGTAGCAATCAGCCTAGGAAGAAAGCTCGGGGACTCATATCCTCCTATTGCAGAACTGATTGATGGGATAGTTTGTCTTCGGCTCGACAAGTGCTATCCGAGCTAGGGTGACTAATGAGTGAATGCCACTAGGGAACTTATATTGACTAAAAAAAGTCAAGAGGAAAGGAGCCTCGGGACTTATCAACCTCAAATATACTCGACCTAGTTAGATCATGATGATTAGTTCAAGAAGAAAGCACGGGGACTCACATCTTCTTAAATAAAATCAAGATGAGGTAGCTTACTAGCTGTACAATGAAGTCTACTATACTAACAAGGCACTCATTGGTTTATAATAATCAAGTTAGGAAGAAAGTGTAAGGACTCACATCTTCTAAACAAGTGACCACTAAGGTGACATACTAGTAAGGTAGCATGTAGACCCAACCTAGAGCAGCTAATGAGTGATTGCCACAAGGGGCTTGCTCCCACATCAAAATAGCTCGAGATGAAAGATATGTGTTTTTTTGTGCATATGTCTAAAGGAATAGGATTCCTCTGGGGGACTCTTACACCTACCTTAAACAAGCTAGGGGTTTTGATGAAGTGGTTCCACGGATGGAAAATTGAAATTTCCACTAAGAAAGGATCTCGTTGGGGTTCTCTTATACCTAACTTAGTTGTGCCAATCGAAATAAGATGCCTTTCGAGTTCTCTTACACCTACCCTAATAGTGTCAGGAGATTGTATTTTTGTTGTGATTGACAGATAGGATGCCACTAAGGGACTCTTACTACCCCTAAACACGTCATGGTGGATTCAAGACAACCAAACAACGCTTCAAAAGAAGAGAATATTTTGATGAAATGGAATCAGATTTTTGTTGATTGATAGAATTATTTTCAAAACTTGATTTACTTCATGGGTAATATTTCTTTAGATAAAGCCCATTAATTGGAAGCATCGGGTGTTTCCCTTTACAATCAATAAGCTGATAAGATCCTCCTTGGTAAGCCTTCTCTATGACATAGGGGCCTTCCCAAGTGGGTTCAAACTTACCTCCCATCTTTTGACGGACAACAATTGGTCTCCTTAGGACTAACAAAAGTTCTCCTACTCGGAAAGACCTAGGGCGGACCAGCTTGTTGTGAGCTTGAATCATTTTGGCCTTGTACAACTTGAGGTTCTGGCACTCCCGTAGGAAACTCTCCTCCAAACCTTTGACCTCTTCTAACCACAACTTTGCATTATGCTCTGTAGTGATCTTGCTACCCAATGCTATCCTTAGTGATGGGAGTTGAACTTTTGAAGGTAGAATGGCTTACCCATACACTAAAATGGAAAATGAGGGGAGTTGGTATGTGGTGTAGTAGGCCCATAAGACTTCAACCAATTGCTCGTTCCACTATTATTATCATCAAGAGTCTTCTTTGGTATCTGGATAAAAGTTTTATTGAATGCTTCTGCTAAGCCATTTGCTTTAGGGTAGTAGATGATAGAGTATATTCAATCTATACCGTGTCTTCTAGTGAAGCTGTTGATCTTTGTGCTTTTGAATGCAGTACCATTATCGGATATAATTTATCGAGACACCCCGAACCTATATACGATATGTTCCTAAAAAGTTGAAGCACAGCAATGACCTCTGGGATTGCCTCCCACTTGGAAAAGTAATGTGGTAGTTAAGATGAACCGGACCCTTCGAAGAAGAAGAAGAATCGGTCAAGACTGAATGGCCATAAGGCCAATGTAGGGTGTAGAATGTTGGTGGTTGGTGGAGGACCACACCGTGTACCTAACATTGATGGCATCTCCTAGCTACATCCATGTAGTCTATAATCATCGAAGGCTAGTAGTATCCTAGTCTCTTGATCTTCATCTTCATCTTCAGACTAGATTGATGCACTCTACATAGACCTGAATGTACCTTGATTATAACTCCATGAGCTTCATGCTTGTCTAAACAATATAACCACATCTGGTCAAAGGACCGGCGTTACAGGGTGCCATCAATGAGAGCATAGGAGAGAGCTCTCTATTTCACCTAGTGGGCTTATGACTTTTCTTGAGGTTGTTTGCCGGTGTTCAAATAGTCTATGAATGGTTGCCTCCAATCCAACTCCTTTTCCTTAGAGGTAATGGCAACCTCCCCTTTAAGAGAAAGTATATCAATGAGTTCAACATCAATAAGGGATAGGACTTGTCTATTTTGAACCCTTATTGAAAAGGACTCATCTTCCGGACATGCCAATTCTTTGACAAGTTTGGCCAAAGCATTTGCTACTGCGTTCTCTGCTCGAGGAACCTTATAGATGGTGACTTCAAGAATCTAGGCCAACAACTTCATGGTATACTCGTGGTAATGACGAAGCTTGAGCTTGAGAACCAGGACAATCTAATTGATGATCAAGAATCTTCAAAGATGTTGATGCTCTTGACACCGATAGTAATGGCTAACTCCGAATCGGCAATCAAATCCTCATACTCAGCTTCATTGTTGGTGGAGGGGCTGGAAAGATAGTATGAGAATCTCATCATATCACGGTCTACAGTTAGGAGAACTATTCCTACCCCTGCCTTTTCTGGAAGAGTAGATCGTGGTGTTTCCCCTTTATGAAAAGAAGCTGCACCATCAAAATACATCTCCCATCAGCAGTTGTTGGCCTCCCCTAAGTTAAATATTTATTCATCATGGAGATCGTCACTAAGCAGAGAATCAATAGGAAGTGGTTGTACTGCTAAGAAATCCGCTAGTGTCTCCCTTTTACCGCAGGAGGGGTATAAATGTGATATCTGCAAGAGGATCATGGGCCATCGCCAAACATCCGGATAGCTTTGGCTGTGTCATGAGGTACTGTAGTGGATTTGTTCTGGAGATCAAGTTCACCTTATGAGAAAGCATGTAATGTCATAGCTTTTAGGAAGCAAAGATCAAAGCTAGGCAATGTTTCTCAATAAGGGGATAGTTTGCTTCAATAAGAATTAAATGATGACTGAAATAGTAGAGATCATTCTCTTTCCCTTCTTCATTGGCTTGGGCCAACAAAGCACCGAGAGAGTCATCGAATGCAACAATGTAGAGGATGAGTTGCCTGCCCAAGATAGGGGCTGCTAGAACTCGTGGCTTCACCAAATACTGCTTGATGTCTTCAAAGGCATGCTGGCACTTGTCATCCCACTTGAACTTGGTGTCCTTTTTGATAAGTGTTGAAAATGGCTTGCATCTCCTCGATAGGTTGGAGATAAAGATCCTTAGATATGCCAGCCGTCCTTGGAAGGATCTGAGTTGAGTTAAACTCTTAGGAGGTGGCATTTCTATGATAGGTTTAACCTTTTCAGGATATATTTTTATTCCTTAGTGTTGAACACAAACCCAAGGAATTTCTCTGAAGCTACTCCAAATGCACACTTCTGGGGATTCATTTTGAGGTTATATTATCTTAACCGTTCGAAAACTACTCTCATGTTAAAGAGATGGTCTTCCTTTACTCTACTCTTGACTATTAGATCATCAACATGGCACTCAACCTGATGATGGATGAGTTTGTTAAAGATCTGAGTCATGGCCCATTGGTATGTAGCACTAATATTTTTAAGGTCGAAAGGCATGACCCTATAACAGAAGATTCCCATCAGGGTTCGAAAAGTAGTGTTCCTTTCATCTCATGAGACATCTTAATTTGGTTATATCCAGATGACCCATCCATGAAAGAAGACTACATGAGATGAGGCGATGTCCACCATTAGTATGAAGAGGAAACTCATCCTTAGGGCATGCTTTGTTTAAATCCCTGAAATCAAGGATCGGAGGGTTAAGATTAAATCTTCCATTCAGAGGGGATTAAATTAATTCTAAGACATGATTTAATCTCGGCCATCCATCCAAAATGTGCGGATGGATGACCAAAGATCATCCCTGTTCTTCCCTATGGAAAAATGGAGACTATCCACTTTCAAAGAGAAGATCCAAGCTCGATCGAGCTTGAATTGTATTGAAACTCAACCCACACCATCTAAACCTAATGGCAAGCACATCTAACGGTCAAAATTCCATGGGATCAAAATTTCTTTCATAAAGTTTCGCACCACATTGAGTTTAATGATCAAAAAAAGTCATACCTCACTGGAGGTGATCACTGGTGCTCGATTCCCTTGGAGAAACTTCGTCTGGTTAAAACAAAACTTTAACGAAAGTTTTAGCTCTTGAGGTTGATTGGATAGCTTTTTGGACCAATCCCTCCTCCTAATGAGCTTGACTTTGATCTAGGTGAATCCTCCTCTGCCTTTAGAGCTTGGGAAAGAGTATGGGCAAGCTCTATTGGGTTATTTAATGGAGTGTGCAAAGGGAATTTGTTTGAATTTGAGTGTAGTAGAAGTTGAAGAATCAGTGGAGCTCCCCTATTTTTACTTAAAGCTAGAAATGGCCAATTCAATCTCCCTCTAGAGAGCTTAGGATCACTTGCAAATGGCTCCTATGACTCTCCCTTACTCAATCAATAATGAGGTTGTGAAGTTTCAAATGAATTAGAGGGAGTATATCTTCCCCTTTGGCAATCGGATGCTCGAAAAGGGAGGGGACATTATGATCCAATTGAGCAAAGGTGGGTTTGGGACCGTTATGCTATCCTTGAGTGCGTTCGTAGGAGTGGGTTAGTGGAGTGGCCAAGTGCTCAAAATAAGTGGGAAGAGGTTTTCCATGTTCCCATTTCAAGCCATGTGCTCAGTTTGGCCCTTGGGTTAAGTTAGGCTGACCCAAACCCATTGGGTTGGGTGCACCACCCTCCATAGGGTTCACTTGACTTGGTAAGAGAGTATCAAGTATGAATGAAGAGGAATTGAACAAATTCCCCATGTATTTGACCAAAATTTGTTCTATGGTCTAGGGGTAAAATGGTCATTTGGCTAATTTTTGAATTTGGATATGTTGGGTATGTTGAAAAATAGGTTTGGCCAAGTTTCATTGGATTTGGAGTTCATTTGGTATGGTTTGGCTCATGTTAACCCATTTAGGTCAAAATAAGTCAACTTGGATCAAGTTGATCAAGAGCTAATATTGGGTCAAACCAAGGGTTAAGTTAAGTTCATATGACCATTTGAAATGTTTTGGTGGCATTGGTTTGATTCAATTTGGTTTAGGTTTAAATTTGGTTCATAAAACTTCATTTAGGTCAAATGGATCAAGTTGACCAATTTGACCCATTTGACCTATTGACCTAGGCCATGGTTTAGGTTTGGTTAGTCATATGAAGTGGATTGGTTTCTTTGTTTCCAATCAATTTTGGTTAAGTTTGAATTTGGCTCAACATGACCTTTTAGGTTAAGTTGGTTCAAGGTCAATTAGGCTAGGTTAGGTCTAGTTGGCCAATTGAGGCTTTGATCAAGTTCAACAAGTGATTTGGAATGAACTTAACCCATTGGTTTCAATCAATTTGGCTTAGATCAAGTTTGACACATTTTGACTTTTTAGGTCAAGTTGGGTCAACTTGGGTCAAAGTGGCCAAATGGGCTATGTTAGGCTCAAATGTTGAATTGGTCAAGTTCAAACATAGTTCATGAAAGAACTTAGATCAAGGGTTTCAATTAATTTAGCCTATGGTGGATTTTGGCTATATTGGGTTTCATTTTGGCTAAGTGTTGACTTGGTCAACCCTTAGGTTTGAATTGGTTTGACCCAATTTGATTGATTGATCATCTCATGATGCTTGTTGATCATGATGAGAGGCATAAGTGAGTTTGATTCAATCCAATTTGGTAAGGATTAAAATTTGGCTCATAAGGGAAACTTTAGGTCACTTTGGGTCAGTGAGCCTAAGTGGGTTAATGGCTTGGTCAAAAAGTTTGATTTGAGTTGATTGCTTGTATCAATTTCAAGTTCAAAGGGTGAACATGAAATGGATTTTGGCTTTATTTTTTGAATGGAGTTTTGATTAAGTGATTGAAGTTTGTATTTATATTTGGATTCATGATTGAAAGATTGATTGAATCATGAAGGAAAATCAAGAGTTTGGCTTTATTTGAAATTGATTTGGATAAGTTCAAGATTTTGACTTGAAAGGCTTAGGTTGGATTTTGAATGGGTTTAAGACTGATTTTTGGAAGTGGATTTTATTGTTTGAATTTATATTTCATTTATATATGTGAATATAAATGAGAATATAAATGGATTATGAGAAAATTTGATGAATTTGAAGTGATTTGATCATGAGCTAGGCTAAGTCCTTAAGAGAAAATTTGAAGGACTTAGGAAAGATTTGGAGTTTGGATTTGATTTGAGAGTTTTGTTTGATTAATTTGAATTTATATTTCATTTATATACATGAATATAAATGAGTTGTGAAAAAATTCCATGAATTTGAATTGATTTGAAGATGGTTTAGGCTAAGTCGTTAAGAGGAAATTTAAGGGACTTAGGAAATTTTAGAGCTTTGGATTTAATTTTTGAGTTTAGTTTGATTAATTTGAATTTATATTTCATTTATATATGTGAATATAAATGAGTTATGAGGAAATTCCATAAATTTGAAGTGATTTGATCATGAAGGCTAAGTCCTTAAGTGGAAATTTAAAAGACATTTTGTTTTGGAATTTGAACTTGGAATTCAATTATAGATTTCAATCATAGAATTCAATCATGGATTTCAATCATGTATTACTTCTTTGAGTTTGGGAAAAATCAAATAAAATTTATTTGGAGTTTGACTTGAAGGAAGGAAGGTAAGGAGTGGTTCATGCTAAGGGTAGGTAAATTTTCTTAATCCCTGTATGACCTATTCCTATGGTGACTCTTTCTAAGTCTCTAGGTTTGAGTGTCCACCTAATCACTAGATGTGTCTTAAGACTACTCTTAAAGTCTAAGAGAAGTCTTATATCTAAGATGGAGGGGTTGAGAGCTTATTTTAAAAATGAGGTCAACAATGGTCATAACCATTCAAAACTACTCTTAAGTCAAAGAGATGGTCTTCCTTTTCCTTGACTACTAGATCATCAACGTAGCAACCCGATGATGGATGAGTTTGTTGAAGATGAGTCATGGCATGTATGTAGCACTAGCATTTTAAGGTCGAAAGGCATGACCCTATAACAATAGATTATGATCAGTTCAAGTGTTTTCATCCTCGGGGCCATCTTGATTTGGTTATAACCGGATGACCCATCCATAAAGGAGAAAAGCATGAGATGAGGTGATGTTAACTTAATTCTAATATAGGAAGAGGAAACTCAACATTACATGCCTTGTTTAAGTCCCTAAAATTGATGCATATGTGAATTTGGCCATTCTTCTTCTTAACTATTATGACATTGGCTAATATGATAGGATATTTTTCTTTCGATGAAACCGATTGAAGTTTCTTGACTTAAATGACCCGTTGTTTAATTTCTAATTGCATGTGTCTAGAGCTTGCTTGATAGAGCTAGGATCTATTGTTTGTGGACTACTAAGTTAGGAGATAATCCGGACTTCTCTTCATAACTCTATGCAAAATAGTCTTTAAACTCAGTCAATAGCCTAACTAAGTCATTGGTTTCTTCTTCATTCAGTAACGAACTGATGTATATTGGGTGTGGATTTTCTTCCATACCAAGGTTGATTTCTTTAAGTTTGTCAATTGTTGAATGGATCTCCTCTTCAAATTATGGTTGCATTTTTGATTTGGAGATCATCTAGATCATCTGAGATTTCTAAACACACATCCTCATAAGAGTTGGTTTGGTGTGAAAAGAACCTATCAAACTCTAAATGATTGGTAGCAACTAAGCAGTAATCATCATCATGGACTGGACCCACTATACCGAATCCTAGTCCCGATTGTGCTTCCCTACCTGTATTGTTCCACAGCTTTTCAAAATACTCTAACCTACGCTTAGATCATGTAGAAGGGACCAAACCTTTCTATATAAGATTATGAACACAAGGCGAGTAAAAGTCCAATAATAATTCCATTAATTCTTTATATGAATTCTCCTAAAGTTCTACATCAACTTCAGGACTTGAGAAGGATGATCCTAAAAAGAATCTCTTCGGCTTCATATCACTGGAAGACTTAGGGGCTTCCTTAACTACTAAATCTTCAACTTTTTTGGGGTGAAAGTGAGGTTAGAACGAAGGTTCCCAACTGCTACTTGATAGTTTTGCATACATCGATTGAATACTTTGTTTGTGGACTCGGTATTCATCACCCTCCGAGTATCACCTTCAATGAAACCGAGAGGGGCGGTATGTTAATCACATTAGACTCATGCTCGTGGATTCCAAGTATATGAATAGTAAGGGTACTCTATGAACTACAACATAACTCATGTTTGATGGCCAACCGTGGGGGTCTTCCACCTTTAAATCGCCTCTTTTCTACCTCTCCTCCTGGAGGTGGAGTCATCCTACCCACATGTCCATATAATTGAGTGAATTGTGGGTGGAATGTGATGCGCTCTATTTCTTCTTCAATTTCCCTTTCTTGTTTACTTGGATTTTCACTTTTCTTTCTTTTTTCTTTTCTATTTTCTTTTGCTTTTGAACTTGAGTTTTGTCCAAGTTCATGAGAATTGAAGAAGATAGTAGGTTGTATCCTCATATATCTCAACCTCTCTAACTGAAAATAGCTTTTCATCTACTTTGACACAATACTCAATCCCATCCTTCCTGAACTTGATACACTGATGGAGGGAGGATGGAATTATCCTGTTCTAATGTATCCAAGTCCTGCCAAGCAAAGTGGTGAATAAAATATTCAAATTAATTATATAAAACTTGGCTTCAGTCTTCCTGTCACCTATCTCCAAAGGTAACACTATGGAACATAAACCCCGCTCGCCTTGTTCATTGAATTCTCTCAACATCATCCGATCTCCTTGGAGTGTGGAGATGTCGATCTTCAAATAAGCAAGGGTCTTTAGACTCATAATGTTCATCGATGCACGGATCGAACTTTAGAACAAGTCTAATCCCATGTCAACTATAATGCAGTTCCATGTCCCCTAAGGAGGTCTTCATCTATGAAAGTGATCCCCAGGCTTCTCCGGAATAATGTGCCTCACTAATAGTGATTAGCTAAGCTAAGCATATCTCGTGATCAAGGAGAGCCTTGATTAATGATTCCCTCATCTCTTTAGATAAGACAAGGGGGCATCGTATATGCTTAGCTTAGATGGCAACTTTCTTAGGTGAGAGAGGACATAGTCCACCCTGATCCTCCATAAGCATATCCAAGGGTGGAGCTTCCGTGGAGGGCTTCTCGATCCTTTGAACCAATGACTTGTTTCTATCTTGAGGTGTTGCCCTAGAAGGTAGAACCTTGGCACTAGAGGTTGACTTGGATCTCTTGTGGCGGTGGTAATGGAAGGTTCTACCGCATCGCTCACCGCAACCTCACCTACGAGACCCTCAGAATCAGATGATTCCATGTCTATCTCAAGAGGTGAACCTGTAGCATTCAGGGTAGGAAAATCAACTCTGAATCAGAAAGAAGAAGATCAGAATTATTATAGTTATTATTTAGACTTGAAGAGTTATTTAGAATAGATTCTGATAACCCATTAGAAGTGACACAGATGTAATTCAAGCTAGCTTTATTCTTCAATTTCTTGCATTTGATAGGAGGTTTAAAGAAGAAATTAAGTAAAGTGAGAGGGGTAAAGGATTTGATGCCCTCATCTGCCAATACAAGATGTCTACTTGATGAAGAAGAATTAGCTGAAATAGTGATAGCTGCTGATGTGGTAGCTACAATGGTGGACTGGAGGCTGACCTGGTTTGCGCTACTGGCTATCCCGGGCGTACATGCTACTACGCCGAGCTCCCCTTTTCTTGAGTTGTTTTCAACTTACAAACCTTCCTTGATGTTGGAGGTTAGAGCTGACTCAGGCACCTACAAGGAAAGTTTTCTTCTCGAACAATCCTTTTAATTGTTTTGGATAAGGAGATATCATAACCTTCTTGGTTTTGAAAGGATTGCGTCATCCCAAGGATTACCCTAATGGAACTAGATGGTTATTCCATAAAGATATTCCTATAAGTATAGCACCTCTTGAAGCTATGTTCATGCCTTGAATATAAAGCAATCCTCCAAAATATGACCTACATGAGGTGGTAGGGACAAAAGTTAGGATCATTGCTTTGGCCCACTTCCTCCGATCTTCTAGGTTCAGGTAGCTGAAAGTCAGGTTTCTTTAAGAGATTCTTAAAGATGTTCTTAAGTACCTCCCTCTTAAATGAGTATGGTTTGTTTAGTTTATCTATAAGAGTAGGTGGATGGAAGCTACCTGATGGTGGGTATGTGTACCACTGTTGTTGTGGATATGGCTGAGGAGGAGGCGGTGTAGGTCATGGAGGCTACCGTGGGCGGTACGCCTCTGTGGTGGAGAGGAGCAGCGACACTATGGAGCACCAGGTCTCTCAAGCACTTTGACCTTTTCCCATCTACTATCACTACCCGACCTTTTCTCATATATATTCTATGGCTTTGGCTTTGTTGGTAGATCCGGAGAAGGTAACCTTTGGCTTCTCCTTTAAAGTGCCTTATTAATTAATATCCCAAAAGTTTTGATGGTGAAACCTTTGAGTATGAAGGCGACCAGGCCATGGATATTCTTAGGCAGAATCTTGATGGCATGTTGTTCAGATAGTTGTGGTTCATATTTCATACTCAAATTATACCATCTGAGAATGTAATCAATAAGGGACTCACCATAGTTTTATTGAGCCACAATGATATTGCCAACAGTGACCCTTTGCTAAGATCCAGCAAACCTCTTGATAAAAAGTTTCTCCAACTCAGCAAAAGTCTTTACTGAACTATTGGGAAGTTTAGCATACCAATCAAAAACTATCCCAGCTAAGCGACTGACGAAGAGAAGGAAGAGTAAAGCATCACCGCCACTAGCATTGTAATAACTAGCTCTGAAATGTATGATGTGCTGCCTTAGGTTCCCGCTGCCATCAAAACTCTTAAAGGAAGGTGGCACGAAACCCTTAGGATATTGGATTGCATCAAATTCCTTTGGGCAGGGTCTACCCTTTGAACCGATGATCCATCATGGGCATAAGCCAACGCTTCCTTCATCTATTGCCCAACCATGGATTTGATATTTTTTTCTTGTATGGAGGTGCTATCCATTATTTTCTTATGCATGCTAGTGTTACCTTTCTATCGGAGGTAAAGTCAAGACCAAGACATACACTAACTCTGGCTGACTAGTCTCAACTGTGGTAGGATGAACTAATGGGGCTTGGTTTTATAATGCTAAGATAACTGCTAATAGATCTTTGAGCCTCTTCTCCATCCTATCTATCTTTTTATCTTTCTGCTTTATCTATGCTAGGAGGTGTTGGACCGAGTGGGCTATGTCTTCCTGCTCACCCTTAACACCTTCCATAGTCCGCTTCCGAGAAGGGATCCGGTATTTACCATGCAAACCTGTGAGTCCCCCCAATAAATTATCTTCGTTGGGATCAAAGTTGATCTTTTTCTCATCAGACCAGTCATATCCTAGGATCTCTTTCTTCTCCATGAAATAATGAGCTACTATATCATCTGGAGAATGATCTGTCAGAACTGGCATAAATGCTTTAGCTGACCGGTGGTGGGATCAACATCGTGTACTGTGAGGCACCGCACTCCCGCCGCCAAAAAAAAATTAACCATGTGAGGGCTATACTCGCTAGAAGATATACACTCTCACCACCGACTGCGGGTGACACCTAGGAGGTTCTATGATCATGGGTGCAACTAGGTTGCCACCTTCTCCTTGCAACTATTGTAACCATCTCCCAATCCTGCTGCGGCGGTGATGGTGAAGGGACGACCACTATGCTTTGGGGTTACCATTCCTTCCACATCATAACTGGGGCAAAAGGTCGAGCAGGAGAGCTCGACCTTGCCATAGTAGGTGGTGTAGATGGGATGGGATCCCTTGGCCGTAGCCGGATCACTAACGGGGTCCTCTTCTCCCCAGATGTGGCCTTCATGGCCTTGGGTGGAACTGGAGATGCTAAAACATGAACGAGCGATGGTGGATGCGGTGTAGAGTAGTGTGGTGGAGACACCAACTCTCTGAGGGGGGTTATCCTCTGTGATGAGTAATCCCCATAAGTAAAATCTGCAGATGATGCGTGCAGACGATCGTGAAAATCAATGAGTGTAGAGGCCACTGACTGTCGACCAAGCCTCTGCCTCTCTCGGCTAGTGATATGAACTGTAGTATGGACCTCCCTGGCCCTCTCCTATAATAGATGTTTCCACATGCTATGGGGGATAACATATCTCAAGTCAAATTGAGCCCCGGACTCAGATCATCCGTAGGCTCTGCCAACCTGGCGTAGAACTGAACAGAGGCCAACATATGCCTCCTACTCTAACTAACTGAGGGATAAAATCAAATCACTGGTGGAGGTGAAGTAGGGATCCTTCTAGCATCCTCTCTGTTAGACCTAGAGAGAGGATGGAATGGGTTTGCTATAACTAGCGAGAAAATCAAAGTGGGCAACTCCTCCACAACCGATCGTGTAGCTGCATCTATCTCCCTGGTGATGCGTGTATGATACCGCTTAATCATGTAGTCTTTGTTCCTCATCTGAGTCTTGATGGGGTGAGCGGAGTAAGAACTAGTCCCAACTTCAAAAGCTGGGGAGACAATATCTGGGATCAGAGGAGCCTTACCCTTTGATAGTGCTGATGAGTGGGTACTAGCCTTTACTAGGGCAAAGAAAAATAACCTTGCAGCCAGAAACGCCACCGCCTTCCTCTTCAAGAGGATATTAGAGTCGACATAAGTCTATTCAATGATCGGCTTTTGTCCCACCATTGTGGTCCTACTAAGTTGAGAGGAGTGCCCTCAGTAATCCTTGCCCCTCAAAGCCTCATCCAAAATGAATGAGGTGGGTGTAATCAAGATAAGGAAGGTCCGATCCGTGGCTAAGTCCATCCAGGGGAAAACACGTACTTGGTGTAGCCTTTTCTATCAACTAAAAAATTGAAACCTAATCAATAAATGCTGAACGAAGTCGCAATGTTGAAAATAAATTTGAATCAGATTTCTATTGACTTTGAATTTGGAATTTAGAATTTGAACTCATACTCAATATTTTGAAAATGTTAAGTCGAGTTCAAATGATTTGGAATAGATTTTGAGATTTTAATTGGAAAGATGAATTGTTTGGATGTAGAATCCACATTCAACAAATTTGGATATGTTGAAAATGGGTTCAAATATTTTGAAGGGATGCTTCCATAAGTTCATATTTGAATTTTAATTCTGAGGACCCTTTACTTGACAAATTTGGGTATATTAAAGTAAATGGTCAATTTTATTTTTGATTTGAAACTTGTGTTCTAGAATTTACTCACCTAGTAAATTTGGGTATGCTAAGTGAGATGTTTGAAAATAATTTCTTTCTTTTTGTTTCTTTATTTATTTTATTTTGTGTGAATCATGGAAATTTTGAGAATGGAATCTTCCCTTAACAAATTTGGGTATGCTAAATGAAGAATCCAAATATTTTATTATTTTTGAAAAAGAGGATCTTTACTTAGCAAATTTAGGTATGCTAAATAAAGGATCCAATATGATTAATTTTGTTCTCTTGATTTTTTGGAAAGAGGATTTTTACTTAGCAAATTTAGGTGTCTTAAATAGGAGATCCAAGTGTGCTTTTGTTTAGATTTTGTTGAAAAGAGGATTCTTAGCGAATTTAGGTATGCTAAGGAAATCCAAATGTGTTTCATTTTGATTATTTTGAAGAGAGGATTCTTAGCAAATTTAAGTATGCTATTGAAATTCAAAAGTGGTTTGTTTTGACTTTTGTTGATTTTTGAAAAGGGGATCCTTAGCAAATTTAGGTATGCTAAAGAAATCCAAGTGTATTTCATTATTTTGATTTTTGTTTGAAAAGAGGTTCCTTAGAAAATTTAGGAATGCTAAGGAAATCCAAATGTATTTTGATTTTGAAAAATAGGATTTTCACTTAGTAAATTTGGGTATGCTAAATGAAAGATCCAAATGTTGTTTCATTTTTGAAAAGGTGGATTTTCACTTAGCAAATTTGGGTATGCTAAATGAAAGATCCAAATGTTGTTTTCTGTTTTGGAAAGATGTTTATTGATTTTATTTCGAAAAGAGGATCTTCACTTAGCAAATTTGGGTATGCTAAATGAAGAATCAAAATGTTATTTTAATTTTGGAAAGATGATTGTTAATTTTGATTTTTGAAAAGTTGTTTGTTAGTTTTATTTTTGAAAAGATGATTATTATTTCTTATTTTGAAATGAAATCTTCATTCAAGAAATTGAGTATTAAATGGGGATATTCATTTGTGCTTTTGGAAAATATGATTATTGATTTTGATTGAAAATGAAAACTTTCATTCAATAAATTTGAGCATATTGAATGGAAGTGTTCATTTGTTCTTTGGAAAATGTGATTGTTGATTTTGATTGAAAATGAAAACCTTCATTCAATAAGTTTGAGTATACTGAATGAAAGTGTTCATTTGTGCTTTTGGAAAACATGATTGTTGATTTTGATTGAAAATGAATACCTTCATTCAATAAATTTGGGTATATTGAATGAAAGTGTTCATTTGTGCTTTTGGAAAAAGTGATTGTTGATTTTGATTGAAAATGTAAACCTTCAATCAATAAACTTGAGTATATTGAGTGAAAGTGTTCATTTGTGCTCTTGGAAAATTTGACTTTTGATTTTCGATTGAAAAATGAAAACATTCAATCATAAAACTTAAGTTTATTGAATGAAAGTGTTCATTTGTGCTTTTAGAAAACATGATTATTGATTTTGATTTTTGGAAAGTGAAGTCCTCATTTAATAAATTGAATAAGGAAGTTCACTTGTGCATTCTGAAAAGAATGATTTTAGATTTTATTATTATTTTTTTTAAAAAAGATCCTTCATATAACAATCATGAGGATTGTTAGATGAGGTTGGTTTGCAAAATTTTTGTAAAAATAATTTATTAGGTGCATTTTGAAAAAGTGCTTTTTGGAAAGATGATGTTTTTCATAAAAGAATTTATTCTTTCTTCATTTTTGGAATGAACATTTCCTTACCATAGAAATAATAAGGAGGAAGTCTTTAGTTATTTTTTTATTAAATTTTAATTTCACTTATTGGGGAACAATAGGGGTTTTAAGACCTACATGGAATGAGGTTTTAAAACCTAAAGATATTGACTAGCTTAGCTAAGGATGAAATAAGCTAAGTGCCAACTAAAAAAGAAGGATAGTATTAGATTTATACAAAGTACAAACCACTATCGATACTTGGAGACAACGATCATTTATCAAAGATAGAGAGAGGATCCATCCCAGCGAGTGAAAAATCGGTGAAATATTTTCACCTTCATCAATCCTTTTGGAAGAGGATAAATAAAAATAGAAATATGCCTTTGGTGGATCACCATGATCCATGATTTTCTTAGGGGTGATCTGCAGAAATTTAGGAGAGGTGTACTATCTTGAAAGACGAAGTCACCACCATACATGGACCTAATCACCAATAAGGACTCCTAAGGACAACGCACATATATTCCGAGATTCTTCCCTACTTTACATGAAAAGTAAAGTAGGGTTTATTTTAAATCAGTTCACAGTTCTAATGGTGTTATCAAGGTAAATGATCATTATCTCCAAAGATTTTGAAGGTTAGACTATCAATAAATTGGTTTATTTTGGATGATCAAATGGGATTGATCAAAGGGAGATAGTTATTATTGAAGCCAAAGGAAGATAAGTAGGAGATGCTGGAAACCTAGCGAGCATCTCAAACTATCCTATGGTTAGGCTTATATTATTAAAATTTCAAAAGGATTTATTTGTGGTTGGATTTTTATTAGAAATTTAGGCTTATAATTCCATGATACAAGGTCATCAAAATGCCTAAGAGGTGAGGATTTATGCTCACGCCTGAAGGAAATAGCAACCTCAGAACCTAAATCTGGGGAGCTTTGGCGAGGGCCAAGGAACGACCTAAATCTAAGGCAAAAATGAGCACATGGTTTACCTCCACAAGAGAGGATAAACCACCCGACTATTGGACTTACAACTGCTTGAGGGTGACCACCAACTAACTCTTCCTACAATTGTAAATACATGTAGGCATGTCTTATGCTTTATGCAAGATAGCTAGGCCATTGTTTATTTAAAAAGAGGCCAAATCCTTAAACACACTCCATAAGAAACAAGATCATGTAGGGCATGATTAATGACTTAAATCTAATGCAAATTTTTTATATATTTTATTTTCATTTTGGATAATTTATTTGACTTAAGCTTATAGGATTCATATGCCTAATGCATGAGAAATTAAATTATGGGCCAAAATCAGCAAGATGGGAGGTGTGTTTCCACCATGGCTCTCAAAGGTCAAGCTGGCAGTGGAAGCCCTCCAAATCAAGAGTGAAATATTATATTTTTATGCTTGATGTTAGACAAGAAATACTCATCCAGCTAAGGGGTTGATAATTCTTTTATCTTAATTTTAACTTTGGCTTTAAATGAGGTTTTGAGTTATTTATTCTTAATTTTGAGTTGATTAATTTGGTAGAAGAATTATTTTTTCCTAAGAGCCTAATCGTCATCCAGGCCATACATCAAAGGAAGGAAGAAACTAGGAAAAAGATGTCATTTCTAATGCACAGGCTAAACAAAACATCAAACATTTTATAAAGCTAATGCAAAAGAATAAAAGACCATTTATGGTTAGGCACCACCGCACAAATCCAAAAAAAAAATAAATTGGATAGGAGCCTTATACAACCCGGATTATAAATGAATCCATTACAATTAAGCAAGGAATTCATGTTATGGGGTCTTCATTCTTCATTCTTTATTCTTTTTTCTTCTTTCTTCTTTTGGTTCCTTCTTTTTGGATGGTTAGAATGTGGATACTCTAAAGGCTTTACATGGTACATAAGATGTGATCTTATAACCAATGCTCATCTTAATCTCCCATAACATTCCAAAATCCCAAATTGCAAAAGTACATGAAAAGGAAAAATAAATCTAACTAAGACCTACAAAATAGAGATTAGCTAAATAAACCATACATTCCCAAGAAAATATATATAAATAAATTGGACTTAACACCCCAAACATGGGTAACCAAGTCCACGGCCTATTTTGGATTATGTTTGGGGTATAAGCAGCAACGTATATTTTTATTGCCTTAAGCACAATCCTACAGAAGACAATGATTAGACTAAATCATCTAACCATTAATTCTACACACATACATCCTAACATCTAGACTAAAACATCACATCATAAAACAAAAGAAAACATCAAATCATGTACCGCCCTAACATAGGACTAGAAGTGGTGACTTAACATAATGTGTATGTCATGTAAGGTTTGTGTGGTATGCTTAGCTAGGCTTTGAGGTTAGGATTTTTTAAGTGTGAAAAGGTTCAACTTAGAAGGGTGGTCTCATTTAAGTTGTTTAGTTGATATGGGTTAATTTTTTTTGATGATTTGATTTAGTTTGAATGAACCTACTTAATTACTAAAGGTTGTAAAGAGAGGAAAAGAGAAGAGAACTTCTCTTTCCTCCATACCTTAAGTGATTTCTATGGTTGATTCATTAATGATTTTTTTAATGAAAGTTTTATTATGTGTTTAAATTAATCCTAAATTTAGGTTTTTCTAAATAAACCTATTTTAAAAGAAAGGCATTTTAAGATTAAGTAAAGTGAATTACTATCACAAAACACACAACATTTTATTTCTTTCCCACATGTGTATCATGCACATGAATGAATCCTAAGCATATCTATACATGCGATGCAAGTATTCAAAGACACCTTAATAATGAATGCTAAGAGAGGTTACATAAGAAAATTTGGAAAGTTTCATGTATGCATGATTTTTTAAAGTATAAGAGAGTGATTCTTTATCCATTTTTCATATTCACATTTATAAGTATAAAAGATATAAGTGAGTATGACGCCATTGTTAGCACCAAGGATGGTACAAGACCTACTTAGAGCTACTTAAAGCCTTGCAACCCCGAGAGTTGTCTAGACTGATATACCACTTTTCTTAAATACATGTGCATGTACAAAAAGAAATGCATAGAAAGAGAATCATGCAAAAATAGTTTATGTTTGTTTGGTTTTGGTTGTTTAACTTATATGTGTGATGTGGAGTTCCTTCTTAAGCTATGACATAGGAGTGTATAGGAATGAATTTAGGGAAGTGTTATGTCCTTTTCAAATGGACTATACACTTGGCAAATCCCATACAAACCTATGTTAAAAGGGAAAAAAAATCACATAACACATTTTATACCATTCACATGCAAGTTTATAAGTACTTATAAATAGCATACTTTTCATTTTATTGTTTGGTTTATAAGTTTTGAAAATAGTTTTGGATTTAGTAGTGATAATAGCCATTCATATCTTAATTTAGCCAAAACATGTAATTTGATATAAAGGAAACTTTTTATTTTATTTTTATTTTTAGACGACATGAATGCATGATTTTCATATGACATACACATTTAGCATGCTAGGAAAGAAATAAAGTGATGTAAGCATGTAACTTCACTCACCCTAATTAATCCTAAATACAATCTTATGAAGTAAGATCATTTAAAGAGAATCAAAAGTTGTTTAAAGAGACTTTCATTTTGTTTTGAGTTTGATTTGAATTAGAAAAGTGTGAAAAGGTTTGTTGGTCCTAACCCATTCCCACATATGTGTATTGTTTTACTTTAATTTTTAGGTGATTAGATCAATTTTATGCTTTGGTTAGATTAAAGTGTAGATTAAGTTCATTAATTACCCTTTATCTATACCACTTTAACATATTTAATCAAATAATTATGAGCCAATGTATGACATAAAACCACAAAGAATTTAAATCAGCAATGCATCCTAGGAAAGAAAGGCACATAATGCAATTGGCTTGTAATTAATGACTAATTAAGCTAAAGATTTTAATTTAAGTACTTTCATAACCCTTCCCACACATATGGGTTTATGATTTCCTTAGTAGGTTATTGAACACCTAAGCATCTACCCAAAGAAGATTGATTAAGTTTTTGGATTAATTTTGGTTTTAAGAATTTGATTTGATTAATTAAGTAGATCATTAGTGGATTAACCCTTAATTAGATTTGGATTTAAGGAAGAAAGGGGGTTTAGGGAATAGCTTATGAAAATATCCCAAAATCATTCCATAAATCTCCTAATCACTTAAACAATGTTTAATTATCTTAATCAAGGAATTAAACTATTATTCACATGTTGGATTAACCTTAATTACATTAAGAGAATGATTAGGGGTTCATTAATTAATTTTCCTAATTAACTCATTAATAAATTCCAAGAAAATTAGGGGAGGCATAAATCATCCTAATAAACATGCCTAAGAAGTTTGGAATTAATTAATGAAGTAATTAGTGAGTAATTAAAGTTATTAAGTTTTTAAATAAACCTTAATTATTCAAATTTTATTAGAAATAAGTTTATTGGAATCTCCACGAAATTATCTTTAAGATGAACCTGAGTTTGTATTTTTTTTTGGATTTTTCTATAATTAGTTATGAATTTAGGAAGTTTCAATTGATTTAAGTGATTTTTATGAATTCTATTAATTTATTTTATTAAAATAAATCATTTGACACTCAAAATTCAATATCTTTTAATCCAAAGGTCATTTTGACTTGAAATTTTATGGTATGTGTATTTTAACATCAATTTTAATGTCTGAAATTTCAACTTAATTTGACATGTATTTTTGGTTTAATTAATGAAATTTTATTTTTACTAAAACTCACATTAAGCTCAAAATACTCTGTAAATTTTGAAGATTTTGGATTTATTGGATTGCCCTCGCAAAGATGAATCCAATGAGCCCTTGTTTGAAATTTTTGGTTGAGTATTTTATTTTCTATAATTTTTTTAAGTTTCAGGTGATTTAAATAATTTTTTAATCAGAAAATCCAATTTTCCTAGTTAACACTGTCAGCAAACCGCGCGGAGCTAACGTGGCATCGCGGCATCATGATTTGGTGTGTGGTGCCGAATGGCATGCGTGCTCCACGCAGTGTCACGTGATTGGTGCGGTGCTGCGTCAGCAGGATGGGAGGAAAATCCAGTCAGAGTGTTCACCGTGACGCGCAGTTTAGTCTGGACCGTTCGATTGCCGATCGGATGGTCCAGATCAGATCGTGCAATCCATAGGCTAGGATCTCATGATCGGCGCATGATCTGAGCCATTCGATCACGCAAACCGTGGGATTGGACGGTCGATCGGATCAGGCAAACCAAAGGGCGGATATGACCCACGGATCGAGCCGTCCATCCGCGAACCGTGATTGGGCGGTCGCTACCGGGCGAGAAAACAAGAAAATCGGGGGTATTTTTTTTTTTAAAAAAAAGAGAAATTGTAAGTGAAAACTTGTTCAAATGGACACATTTTCATGTCGATTCGTATCAAAAAAATTTTATTTTCTAATTGGGATGATTTAAAGTAAAAATGCAGGATTATATAGGATAAATTCCTAAAAATTGTACAAAAAATCATCACAAATGGATGATCTTAGGGCTGGCTATGATTTTTGAAAGTTATCTCATCGGGGATGATTTTCGGTAGCGGTGATGACTCGAGCACACTATTGAACAAGGGAAGATGCCTAGGAATGAGCTTGGATCTTCGCCTTCATGTCGAAATGAAGTTTCCCCCGATGATCGTCGTTTCCTCACCAAAATCTACTTAGTTTTGAAGTATTTCTCTCCAAAATGAAGTGGGGGTAATTGCCAATTGGTTTGAGAGCTCTAGGAGAGGGAGAATGAGAGGAATGGTGAATGCCAGCCTCTAATGTGTGGAATGAAAAGTGAATGAAAATCTCTCTTTGCTTTGAATTCTCCAAACTCAAGTCATTTGGCTTGGGGTGGTTGGGAGTGAAAGAGAACCATCCTAGGTGGCTTACGTTGGTTGGCTATGGCATGGAAAGTCCATGAAGGACAAATTTATGTCCTAGCCAAGGAGAAGTGAGAGTCCTTCATGCCAAGTGTTACAATGGGAGAGGTGAGGTGATTTCACCTCCCCATGAGTCATGGCTGCCCCAACTATTCCTTGGGTAAGAAAATCAGTGTCCTTGGCGCCTATGTGGACCAATGGATGAGTGCCAAGTGGCCAAGGAAGAGAAATGACCACTTGGGAAAGTGTCTTTTCTCATGGGATATCCTTGACCCAAGAGCAAAGGGGTCATTTGGCGTTGAATTTAATTTGAAAAGATTTGAAATGAGTCAAAAGTAAGTTAGACCAAATTTCATGTCATTTTAAGTTCATTTGGTTTAATTTGGGTTAATTTGACCCATTTGGGTCAAATTTGGTCAAAATTGGATAGGTTGACCAATTGGTCAAATTGGATCAAACCAAGAGTTGGGTCAAGTTTAAATGATCATTTTGATTGCAATTATATTCAATTGATTTCATTAATTTGGTTTAATTTGGATTTAATTTGAATTTTGGCCAATTTGATCCTTTAGGTCAATTTAGGCTAAGTTGACCAATTTGCCCCAATTGACCAAATTGGCTTGAATCATGGCTTGGTTTGGGTTTGGTTGATTATTTGAAATATGTTGCTATCTCTAGTTTTAATCAATTTTATTTTGACTTGATTTTGGCTTGATTTGACCTTTTAGGTCAAGTTGGGTTCATGGTCAATTGGGATACTAGTTGGCCAATTGGTCAAATTGAGTTTAATTGAGGCTTTGGTCAAGTTCAATAATCAATTTGGAGTGAACTTGAGTCATTGGTTGCAATCAATTTGGTTTAGGTTGAAATTTGGCTAGTTTGGGTTCATATGGGTTAAAGGGTTGACTTAGTCAACGAGCTTGATTTGGTTTGACCCAATTGACAATTGATTAACTATGATGATCAACAAACATGACGTAAAGTTTGGATTAGCTTAATTCAATTTGATTGATTGAATTGGATTTTGGTTCATGTAGGTCAAATTGGCTACTTTGGGTCAAGTGAGCTAATTAGATTTAGTTGGCTTGATCAAGGCTTGATTCAAGAACTCACATATGGATTTATGATTGAAATATAAATCCATTTGCAGAGATTTGAAGTCAAATTGAATCATTTATCAATTTCAAGTTCAAAGGATGAACATGAGTTTGACTTGGGTTTGATTTTGAATTTAGTTTTGAGGATTGAAGTTTATGTTTATATTTGGATTCGTGATTGAAGGATTGATTAAATCATGAAGAAAAATCAAGGGTTTGGCTTGATTTGAGTTAGATTTGGTCAATTTCAGAAATTTGACTTGAAAGACATAGGTTGGATTTTGGTTGAATTTGAGTTTGAGTTTTGAATTTGGTTTTGGATATTTTAATTTATAATTCATTTATATTTGTGAATATAAATGAGAATATAAATGGTTTATTTTTTTGAATTTTAATTGATTTGGATTTGATTTGAGCTAAGTCCATACGATAGAATCAAAGGTCTTAGGAAATATTATTGGAATTTGAATTTGGTTATGGATTTCAATCATGGGTTTCAATTATTTTGAATTGATTCATGATTTGAGAAAATCCATTAAAATTGGTTTGATTGGAGTTGATATGAGTTATGAGTTTGGAGTCAATCAAGTTGAAATTGATTTGAGTTTGGAGTTTGGTTTGATCTTGGAGTTGATTTGATTTTGTAGTTGATTTGATTTTGTAGTTGATTTGAATTTAAAGTTGATTTGAGTTTTATTGAGTTTTGAAATTTGACTTGAAGGAAGGAAATGAGGATTTGGTTCAAGTAATAAGGTAGGAAAATTTTCCTAACACCCCTAAGGCATATTCCCATTCTATGGCTAAGTCTTCTAAGTCTCTGGTTGAGTGTTCACCTAATTACTAGAAGTGTCTTAACTCTTAGTGTCTAAGAGAAGCCCTAAGATGGAAAGGTTGAGAGCTCATTCTAAAAATGAGGTCACTGTGACGACATAGTGGTCCATCGATCCTCCTTCTTCCAAGGGTCATCGTTCATCTTAGCCACCCCACTACTTTTCAAGTGAGGCACTCCCAAGAGGTCACAAACATGTACTCCATTTTCAGGAATCATATTATAGGTTCGGGGTGTCTTGACAAATTATATCATAATGGTCGCATTCAAGAGCACCAAGATCAACAGCCAAGAGACATAATATAGATTGGAGATATTCCACCATCTACTATCAAAATATCCTAGGAAGAATTCAACAAAATTCTCATCCATATACTAAAGAAGACACTCAGCCACAAGCAATGATAGTTGAAGCTTTTAGGGCATACCACCACATACGAACTCCAACCCAATCTACCCGTTCTCCTTAATGTATGGGTCCAAAGTCGTTCTACCCTTAGAAGTTTAACTATCATCACTAAGGATAGCAATGGGTATTAAAATTACTATATAAGTTGTAGTTGGAAGAGCTTGAAGGTGTGGAGGAGAGATGCCTATAGGCATGCCAGAACCTCAAGTTATACAAAGCCAAGATGACCCAATCTCATAACAAACTGGTCTGCCCCTGAGCTTTTCAAGTAGGAGAGCTTGTTTTAGTTCTAAGGAGACCAACTGTTGCCCATCAAAAGATGAGAGGCAAGTTTGAATCCACTAGGGAAGGTCTTTTATCAGAGAGCCTACCAAGGAGGATCTTATCAACTTATTGATTGTAAAGGGTAACACTGATGTTTCCAATTAATGGGCTTTATTTGAAGAAATATTACCCATAAAATCATGTTTGAAAATAATTATCTTCAAAATTCTATTCCAATTCATCAAAATATTCTCTTCATTTGAAACATTATTTACTTATTTTGAATCTACCACGGTGTTTAGGGTAGGTGTAAGAGAACCCAAGAGGAATCATATAATTCTTTCACAAAACAAACACAAATTAAACATGATTCCCTAGCGCTACTAGAGTAGGTGTAAGAGAACCCAAGAGGCATCCTATTTTGACTAGCACGGCTAAGTTAGATATAAGAGAATCTAAGCGGCACCTTTTCATGGAAGGATCACAACCATGTGTTTTAGGATAGGTATGAGATAACTCAAGATCCTATCCTCTTCAAACACAAACACATATCTTTTGTCTCTGCAATTTTGTGGGAGCAAGCCTCATGTGGCATTCACTCATTAGTTTGTCGCCATGCTACCTTGCTAGTGTCACCCTAGTGGTCATTTATCTAAAAGATGTGAGTCCTCGCTTTCCCCGACTTGACCATTACAAACCAACGAGCACTTTGTTAGTTTTAGACTCACTGCATGCTATCTCATGTTGACTTTGTTTAAGAGGATGTTAGCCTACATGCTTTCTTCTTGAACTAGCCATCATGCACTAACTAGGTCAGTATATTTAAGGCTTAGGATAAGTACCCGGTTCCTTTCCTCTTGACTACTTTTGAGTTGATATAAGTCCCCTAGTGGCATTCACCGATGGCCCTATGTCGATAATCCGAGTGAAGATAGACTATCCCGGCAATCAATTCTATTGTAGGAGCATGTGAGTCCCCGATGCTTTCTTCCTAGGATGATTACTGCAAACTGATGGGCACTTTAGGTTGGTTGGCTGACAGCGAATGACCCGGTGGATACACCACTCTTGGCAAAAATGAGTCCCCATGCTTTCTCCTTGAGTTGTCCACGAATACTTATAGATATTACCTTCTTCGTGGTTTTGGATAAAGCTCTTAGTGGTCCCTTTTGGGCACTCTACTTGGATCACATCCTTTGCCCCATTTAGACACTACGGGTTACTCTTGGAATGGACAGCCCCTTTCCTAGTAGCCACCCCCGTGGTTGGAGAATTTTAGCAATATGATTCTCCCTTGGTTCAAAATTTGAGATAGGTCTAGGCTAATATAAGCTCCTCCTATGATCCCTCACAAACTAATAGGTCCATGATAAACAAACAAATAAAATAAATAAATAAATTTATTACTTGTGGATTAAAAATTAAAGCCCCAAGTGGCCCCTTTCCCAAACAAGCATCCTATCTTTAAGGTAATGTCGAACTCTATAGGAATGGCGGACTATGCTTGAGTTAAGATAAGTCCCTGGTCGACTCTCCAGAGCCTTAGTCGATTTCAATCTATTTTATCATAAATAGGTTGCCCCGATCATTTCTCTTGGAAGATGTAAGTCTACTATGCATTCTTTCTTGAATGTCAAATCTGACCTTAAGTCTGACATGTTACCTTGCTAATGTGTCACCCCAGTGGTCTTTTATTCATAAAAGATGTGAGTCCCCGTGCTTTCTTCCCTAAATTAACCACTATAAACTGAAAGGCACTCCTTTGGTTGGATAGTTCTCTTCGCCAAGAAACTACTCCCTTTGGATAGATAAATCAATGTCGCCAAGCCAACATGGCCCCTACTCAGTGCAGTCCATCGCAAATCGATGGGATCCATCAAATACAATTAAAAATGAAATTAATTTTGACTATCTTTGAGCTGATTTAAGTCCCCCAACGGCTTTCACTCAATAGTTAGCCTAGGGTTCAATCCATTGCCTCGCAATGGATCACCCCAGCAACTGATCCCTACTTTGGAGGATATAAGTCTACTATGCTTTCTTCCTCGTACAACTGCTGCACACCAAAAGGCAACCCCTTTGGTTGGATAGTCCTACCATGTGGTTTGTAGACTACCTCTTTGGATTAGTAAATCTAAAATAGGCCAAGGCCAACATGGACCCTATTCAATGGGATCCATCGTAAACTAATAGGGCCATCTCAAAATTAAAAATTAAAAATCTGAAATAAAATTAACCAACCTCCCTCAATGGAGTCAAATCAAATAAATCAAATCAATCAGCTTCTCCTCAGTGAGATGCAAATTCAACCCTCCTCCCCAGTGGAATCCAACTAAACAAACAAAACAAAACTCAATCAACCTCCTTAGCGAAGTTAAATCAAATAATCAAATCAATCAACTTCTCCTCAGTGAGATGCAAATCTTTCCAATTTCCTTAGTGGAATAAATTCAATCCAACTTGAACTTGCTCCCTTAGTGGAGAGTTCACATTTTCATCCCTAGTGTATCTTAAATTCTAATCCCCATTGGATTTCATAACCTCTCATCCCTGGATGACTTGAGCCTTTTCCCCAAAAGCTCACATATATCCCTAGTGGATTCCTCCTTTGCTCTCTATGTTTTTGACATGAGTAGAGTCACATTGCACTAAGCTCTCGATTCCTTCTACACCTCTGGTTTGGGAGTAGATCATTTCTGTTAGTTCTTGTGATCGCTCAGCATTGTTGATTTTCCCAATAGGTATGCTGCCTGTCACACACCACACCTATTGGGCACCTTTGTTGACCTCACTTTTGGAGTGAGCTTTCAACTTCTTCATCTTAGACATAGGACTCCTCTAATCAATAAGAGTTCCTTAGTCTTAAGACACTTCTAGTGATTAGGTGAACACTCAACCCAACCCTAGAGACTTAAAAGAGTTAGCAATAGGAATAGGTGATGCCTTAAAGATATTAGGAAAACATGTCTACCCTATAGCTTGAACTCAATCCTTGCTTCCTTCTTTCAAGTCGAACTTCAAATTCAAATTAACTTCAAATTTAAATCAATTCCAAATCAAATCTTAAATTAATTCCAACTCAATTAATTTTCTTAAATCAAAAATCAATTCCAAGTGATTGGAACCTATGATTGAATTCAAATCCAAAAATCCTTCCTAAGCCGTTTGATTTCATCTTATGGACTTAGCTCAAATCAAATCCAAATCACTCCAAATTCAAAAGATTTTCTGATAACCCATTTATATTAAAAATTTCTATTCACAAATATAAATGAAATATAAATTCAAATAACTAAAACTAAATCCAAAACTCAAATCCAAATGCAACCTAAATCCAACCTATACCCTTTCAAGTCAAATTTTTGAACTTAACCAAGTCATTCTCAAATTAATCCAAACTCTTGATTTTCTCATCAAACAATCATTTCTTCAATCACAAACCAAATATAAACATAAACTACAATCACCAAACCAAAATCAAACTAACTCAAATCAAACTCATGTTCATCCTTTGAACTTGAAATTATCAAATGAATCAAAACTCATTTGACTCCACATCACTTGCAATTGGATTTATATTTCAATCATAAGTCCATATGTATGTTCAACCAAACTTGAATCAAGCTTTGATCAAGCCAATTAATTTAGGCTCACTTGACCCAAAGTAACCTAAAACACCTTTTGAGCCAAATTCTAATCCAACCAAATTGGATTGAACTAAGCCCATCTAAGCTCATATTATGAATAATCATCCTAGGATGATTAATCACTCAAATTAGGTCAAATCAAGTCAAACCTAGCCTTTAGCCAAGTCAACACTTAGCCCAAATGAAACCCAAACCAAAATAAACATAAGCCAAATTGATTGAAACTATTGATCTAAACCAATTTATAACCAATGATTGAACTTTACCAAGTCATCGATTGAGCCAAACCTAGCCTAATTGGCTACTTGACCTAAGTTGACCTAAAAAGTCAAAATGGGTCAAATCTTGATCTAAGCTAAATTGCCAATGGGTTAAATTCATTCTAAATCACTTATTGAACTTGACCAAAGTTTCAATTGGCCAACTAGACCCAACCTAGCCCAATTGACCATGAACCCAACTTGACCTAAAGGTCAGATCAACTTGAAATCAAACATAACCATAATTGATTGAAACCAAAGCTTGCAATACATTTCAAATGATAAACCAAGCCTAAACTAAGCCATGACCTAATTGAGTCAAATGGATCAAATTGTTCAACTTGACTCATTTGACTTGAGTGAACCTAAGTGAACCAAAACTAAATATAAATCAAATTGAACCAAACCAAAGACACCCATAGGCTAAATGATCATTTGAATTTGACCTAACCATGGTTTGACCAATTACCAATTGGTCAACAACTCCAAATTGACCCAA